>CAMZMU010000107.1:28575194-29066331 GCA_947311845.1 Poa pratensis | reverse complement strand
ACCAAACAGCGGAATTTGCCTATTTGGGCCTCAATTCCAATTCCCAGCCTCAATTCTGTGCAACCAAACAGGGCATTATGTCATCTCTCCTTCGGGCGTCCGCATGTTTCCCTCCACTCTCCGCGCTGGACAATGAGCCTTCAAGGGCTGCCTTAAATGCCACCAGCTCTCAACTAAATTTACGCATCATGAATATGTATTGTCATGTATGCTGCCTCTCTCTGAATTTTTTGATAGCATGTTACGGACTCGGCTGCCCACAGGTGCTAACCCATATGCAATAATATTGCAGTTTGTACGAAATTCCTAGCTATATTGGGCACACAAACATAATTTAACCATCCATGCATATCCAAGATGGCATCAACGAGGTTGCATTTACTTTAGTTTATTCACCAGTTCAGTCCCATTCATATTTAAATCAGCCATGTGTAGTTAGCAATGAATTAATTTCAAGGTAACTGATTCAATTACATTAACCATAAACTTTTTTCAGAAGTTAAGCTTTGTCACCTGCAAACCACTGGTACTGTGATTAGTTGAAAGGCAGCTTAATTTTAGTATGTTACTCGACTGGTAGATTTCAATAGTGTTCATTCGAGAACCTCTCACTGTTTCATTCATTTGGATGATCGCTTGAATTGAAGTATTTTGAACCAAAGTTTTCTCACCTTCAGATGGCTTACTGTTCTTTAATCCCCTGTAACTTAAGACGTTTCACTGTTTCTATCTGTTTTTCATCTGGTTTCTGCCTTTTTATATTAGGATGTTCGTTCCAGTGCATGTTTGTGTGGACAATTGTCTCCAGCTTCAGGTTACATTGTATCAGTTATCTCTCTATTGATTTAGGTGGTGACGGATACACTTATACTTTTGGAGCTCTCTGGTGGACATCATAATTTTGTTCTTCTGCACAAAGACAGTCGGATATTCTTTTAATTATGCAACTGTGTTGCGTATGTCTTCGCGCCAACAATTGTGACTCCTCTTGGAGCAGTAAGCATATCGTAGGTGAATTTCCAAAATCAACACCGTTCATTTCAGAAGTATCTTTGCATTGTCCTATGTTTGAACACAAGTTTTCTAAACAATGGGCAATTCAGTTTTTGCACACTTTGAGTTGCAAGGAACACCTTAACAAGGTCGACGTTCTTTTTGTAATCGTGCATAGTAGGTTCAGTTGTGTTTGTTCTACATGCTCCGAAAGAAAACATGCCTAACTCTGTAGAGAATTCTGGAACTAGCTACTCAACCAGGCGAGTCGTCGACTGTGATTATAGGCGTATTACTTTAGTTTCAGTGCAGCTGCATGTCTGACATGCTTTCTCCATGTTCGAGGTGAACCATCGGCAGGATTTCTAGCTTATGCAGCAACACTTTTGCACTATTGGGGGTATGCTCGCGTGTCCCTCTGCTACAGTTGTAGAGAGGCGACACCGACGGCGAACTCGCGACTTCGAGAACTCGCCGGACGATTTCCGCCGCTCCCTCGCCTCCGGTCGCCGCTCCGGCACCGGGAGGCGGGGGGGAGCTCCGTTTCTCGCCGAGGGTGTAGTTTAGGTTGTAGTGTAGGTGTGAGTGCACGGGCGGCGCCGTCGGGGACGGTGACGATGGCTTGGTGTGGGCTTGGTCCTCCCCCTCCTTTCCCGTTCGGCGTCGCCGGGGAGCAGTGGAGGTTGTTCGTCAGGCGCGGCTATCTCCGCTGGATCCTTGGGCCGGCCGTGGAGGCGAGGGGAGAGCCGGTGGGGGTCGGTGCTCTGTTTTTGGTGCAGGTGGGATGGGTGGTCTTCTTCTTGGTGCGTCTGCTTCGGCTTGGCCATGGTGGTGAAGCGAGCAGGACCTGGAACGGTGCGGTGCGGGCGGGCCTGGTCGGGCGGCGTCGGTGGGGAGTTGAGTTGGTGCTGAGATGCGGAGCTTTGGCCGTGGTCTTTCATGGAGCCCAGATTCCGTCGCGGTGCGGCGATGGATCTTGCGGTCGTCTTCCCTGGTGGTGGCTCCTCTTCTCCAGCGGGTTGCGGTACGGCGGCGCCGGCGTTGGTTAGGTTTCTCGGGAGAGCGGTGGTGGACCTATCGTGTTTTGTTCCAGGATGCTCGGGGTGCTTTGTGCAAATTGCAGGGTCCTTCTGTTAATTTTCTTTTATTTCTTCGGACTTCTTTGTAATCTGTACTGAGTATGCTGTTTATATGGATCGGGTCCTTTTCTCAAAAAAAAAAAAAAAAAAAAAAATTTGCACTATTGGAACGTTTGTTCTTTGAAACTCGACACGGTACAGAGAATATTCTGATATAAATGGGTATCTGCTCTTGCAATTGGATCACTTCAGTTTACTTTGGTTCGACTTTGAGATGGAGTCTAACTTAAGGGATTTTTCGGACTGGCGGACAACTACTTTGTAGGTCGTTAGTATTAAAAAACCGTTGCGTTGCCATAAAGCTTACACTCGATAATAATACCAGACTTTTTTATCCACAGTACATGGATTTTTTTCTTGTCACGGTTACATGTGGGTTTCTCAGATAAATTAGCTCAACAAGGTAGCACGTCTTTTCCTACTACTGTTTACTTGTTACTCCTGTGAATATATTTTTGCTTTAGTGCATTTCCGTGAGCTGTCTTCAACAAATTTCCTTTACAATGATGTGTACTTATTTCGTAACTTGATTTAAGATCAAAAAATTATTTTTCTTCACATGTAAGTAAGAAATATCCAGGAGAATTGTATTAGTTCATAACTTGAGTTAAGTATTTATGATTATCATACGTATTGAAAAGAAAGCAAGGTTCTTTCTTTGACCTCCACTGTGTTTCACCCTCCAGCGACGTTTCGCTTTGCGCCCGAAACTGATTTAGATAAAAACACGTCAGCCAAACAAACATCGTTTACGTGTGACGAGGGGTAGACTCATCAAGACCCATGGTTAAGGTCCCTAGGTTATGAATATGGGGGAGAGAACGTGGTAGAGCTGGAAGTATCGTCGGCTGACAAGCAGGGCAAAGATTTTACCCAGGTTCAGGGCCCTCGTGTGGAGGTAACACCCCTACGTCCTGCCTGTCTGTTATTGATTTGTGAATATGATGGTTACAAGGATCCCGGCGAGATGTCGATCTCGCTAGGGTTTGTGGCTCTGGTGGTTCGTTGTCTGGTTCGATGGCCCTCCCAGTCCTTAAATAATAGGCTGGGTCCCGGGTGTTCGTAACCGACTCGATTTACAAGTAAGGAAACTCTAAACCGACTATTGCTTCGCCAAACTTGAGGATACTTCATCTTCGTGGGCCTCCCTTCATGGGCTTCATGTAGGCTCTGATAGTTGGGCCTAGTCGATACGTGCACCAGGTACCCTCATGGTAGGGTACCCGATAGGCATACCCATGTCAGTAGCCCCCGAGTACTTGTCTGATTCGAAGAGTCGGGCATGGACTCATACATCATGCACGTTATATATATTTTTACATCTGTATTTAGAATTCTTATGAAATAGCACATGTTAGCAATGCCGAGTGTTTTCATCGACTATGAGTTTTTGCTTATGATAATCAAGGGATATTAGCTTAGCAGGCCCGGCACACACGACGGATCGGGGCCGGTTAACTACCATTTGTGGCAAAACCATACTAGCTTTCAATCAAACTCGAGTCCCCGGACTCGAATCTGGAACAAACTGGACAGACTCGAAACGGCCGTTGAGGTCTTACTGAATCGAACTGCAGTATAATTTTGAATCTACCCAACGCGTCCGTCGGGGATTTTCATCATGTCTGCTGACACGGAACATTTAAGGATAACGCTGCTGGAGCGGTCCTTAGCCCAGCTCGACTGATCGGCGGGTCTTACCTTTGCACTTATGCATGCAGCATCCAAGGATCGTCGGATCAACTCGGGAATATTTTGAGTGTGATTTTGCTTATGAACTTAGTCGAATGTTCGTCGACTGCACTTTTGCCATTATTCTATCGGGTGCGCGACAGCGCTCCCGATGGGAGTAGCCCCCGAGATTGTGCTTTATTGCTTGCAATGGAGGATAATCTCAAATTCTTTTACCCTGCACATTTTAGTCAAAGAAATTTTTTGATACGCTCCCGATGGGAGTATGATGCTGCAGTCGAAAGAATTTCGACTGGCCTCTATGACTTTTGCTAAAAAACCAACCGAAACTTATGCGAGAGACCACCCGAAGATATCATCGAGTGATTTTATGCCAGTTGTGAAAGAGAGAACAACGTCAGCAATGACGCATTTTGCGACTGCTATCTCTGACAAGCGATGGCGTGCCTGGAGAGGCTTTGATAAGACGTGACCCTGTTCTGTGGGCCCGTTTTTGCAGAGCTGACCAGGGATGACGCCGCGTGGACTTGATTTGACCGTTCGAGGATTTTCACGGGGCGTGATGATGGCTTCCTGGATTCTCGTGCGTAGTGGGCGGAGTGGCCGGCGACGGTTGCTCTCCGTGGCCGCCACGTGTATGGCCAGATTTCGCGCGGAGCGTATGGATTTGTTTTAACGGCTACGATCGTTTTTGCGCTCTGTGGTAAATAGGGGGGACGGCGCTGGCAAGTTTTTTACTTGCCATTTGCCCCCTGCGCCGCCCCTCGTCTCCTTCCTCGCGCTGCCCCTCCATTGCTCTGCGCCCAAGCTCTTTGCCCCACACCTCCTCCACTTTAGCAATGGCGAAAGGTGGAGGTGCGAAGCGTGGTGCTGCTGCCGCCGCCGCGACCGATGCGACCAAGGGCAAGAAGGCCGGCGGGTACATCTGCATCCGCCGCGCTGAAGAAGGGCAGCGGGGACTGGGCGAAGTCCACCGTCAAGGACGCCCATCTGCTCAAGCTCCGCGAGCAGGGATATCTGCCCCGCGGAGCAACTCGCCGTCCGGCTCCCTCGCCAAGGAGGTATCCCCGAACCACGCGCCAACGAGCGCGTTGTTTTGCGGAGTTTGTATAGGGGCTTCTCGCTTCCCCTCCACGACTTTGTTCGTGGCCTCCTTTATGCCTACGGGGTGCAGATCCACGATCTCACCCCGAACGGTATTATGCATTGCGTGCTTTATCACGCTATGCGAGTGCTTCCTTGGCGTCGCACCCAGCTGGGCGCTATGGAAGACCATATTCATGGTGCGACCCAACAGAGGAGGTGGTCGCACCTACCCCGTGGGCGGCTGCGGCATACAGGTGCGCAGCGACACCCGCTATTTCCGCCTGAAGACCGTCGACTCCGCAAGGCTGGAGGAAAGGGTGGTTTTATGCGAGTGTCGAGCAAGAAGGAGTCGCCACCTTCTCGACTGCAGCTTACGTCAGGACCAAGGCGTGGGATCACCACTCTCAGCCGAAGAAATGGAGGAAGCAGCCCTTTGCTGCTCGATCGAGGACTGCTGGACAAGGTCACAGGCATCATTTGATCGCCACCTTTGTGAAGAGGCGGGTGTGGCCCATCCGTGCCCGAGCGCACCCCATGTGGGAGTATGAAGGCGCGGGTGACATCACCCGAATGAACCAGAGGAGCTTTCAAGGAGTGAGCTGCTGACGCATGTGCGACACATCACCAACTTGACGACAGGCGACACTTGCAACGTCGACTGCCCTGTTGCACCATATGGGTTGGAGAACCCTTTGCTTGAGGTATGTATGTGTTATAGCCTGCTTGCAATGAAGAGTTTGCCACTCGCATGTTTGTGATCGCGATTTTTGATTCTGACTTTGCAATTTGTGATGTGTGCTATGCAGGGTCACTCGACTGCTGCCTCCCTTCCTCCTCTGCCTGAAAATGGCGAGACTGAAGAAACACAGGCACAGGTGGTGGACCCGAAAGGGGATCAGTCGCCCATCCCTTCCGCCACCACTTCACGTGTGGAGGATGTCGAGGAAGAAGCAGCAGAAGAAGTCCAATCTGAAGACAAGGCTCCTTCTGACCAAGAAGTCGATACCGCGCAACCGAAGCGGCGTCGACTGGCCAAGAAGGCGCCTTCTGCTGCCAGTTCACCCGCGAAGGAGCAAGGCTTGGAGGATGACGAGGAATCAGATTCACCACCTGTTTTCCAAGCCGCTCCTTTGCGTGCGTGCTCAACAAGCTCGACTCTTCCGCTTCAGTCGAGTGGTACCCCAGCCTTTGGAGGACCAATTTTTGGCGACTCCGAAGACGAGGAAGATGAGGAGCACAGGTATGTGTGTTTTGAGTATGATATGAAAATGTTTGTGCTGTCATTTTTGTGCTGACCATCCTTTGTTTTGTTGTGTTGCTCACAGTGCTGAAAACAACCAGCCTGGGACTCCTCCAGTCGAGAATGTTCCAGCCGTGGAGCACTCGAAGTCTGCACCGACTGGAAACGAGGCTGCCCAGCCCATGGCCACTGACGCTGTCGTTGAAACAGCCAAGGCGGCAACTCCAGATGTCGGGACATCAGTCGCGGCTGAGCCGTGGATGAACCACGTGAGTAACTTTTTGCTTGACCCGTTTAGTTGTAGGTCTGTGAGAATTTTTAGATTTTTGCTGAATCCGTGTGCTCGCAGCCCTTCTACCACACCTTGGCAGATTCTGCCAAGGCTTATGTCCAGGTGGAGCAGGAGAGGGACACCATGCGCGCCGAGCTCGAGCGGCTCAGTCGTGAGTTCTTTTTTGCTTTTGTTTTGCCCAACTTCTTTTCGCAATGCCTGATTTTGTCGAGTATTGAATGCACGTAATTTTTGCTGGGCCAGGCGAGAAGAAGGAGCTGGAAGACGCACTCGCCGCGCAGCGCGAAGAATCGAAGAAAGAGCTGGCTGCCACCAACTCAGCTGCTGCACGCGAGCGAGAATATGCTGACCAGCTCGCGGCACTCGCGCAGGCCATGGGAGGTGAGTAATTTTTCTCCTTTTGATATGACGATATAACTTGTCGAGTGTCGTACTTATGCCTGTTTTGAATTGTGCAGAAGCTGTTGGCGCACCGGCCTCTGCAGACGTGGCGAGTGACGATCTTTCGCTGGAACAGGCTGTGGGCGGCTTAGGCGCTATGCAACCAGGCGAAAGAAGCACTCGCCAAATCAACGAGCACACTTGGTGCTGTATACCAAGTGGTGTTCCCTACTGGCGTGGTGCCGTCGACGGTGGATGACTTCGCCAACGTGTTTGGCCCCGGGACGTCCACCATGGCGGGTTTTGCTCGCGCCAACACGGTACGCGGATCCGAGTCCACCATCAAGCTTCTTATGGGACATGGGATAGATTGCGACTATGAGGCAGCACTGTCTGCGTTCCCTCAGAAGCCAGACGGGAAGCCCATTTCGCTGAAGGGGGTGAGCGGAGCAGCCGCGCGACTGGCTGAAGTTTTCATGAACACCATGGAGCGCCGGGCACTCGAGACTGCCAATCGTCTGCTTAGGAAATCGAAATCTTAGGCTTAGGGTAGCTGTACCCTTTTGCTTTTTTATGCCTTGTAATGATACCTTCTGAACTGCGCGAGTCTGCGCTTTGTTTTTGCTACCTTGTTTATGCAAACTGTCTTTTGCCAATGTCTTTCATTTGGAGAGTTGTATGCTTATGACGCGAGTCTTACAAACTTTGTGTTTGTGATTATGCTCTTTGAACAGTCACGAGAACCTGCTACTGCGACTAGTTCCTCGCAGGCTCCAACCACCACCCGATCCCAGGGTCAGGTGGCAAATGATGCCAAGGTGATGGAGTATATGAAGGCTAAATATGTGAGAATGGAGCAAGATCTGAAGGACGCCCAGGCTGAGCTGAGTCGATTGAGGGCCAGACCCGCGTTGGCCACCCAACGCGAGGATTATGTTCTCGGGGAGATGGAGCTTGTGAACAGGCAACTCGAGTGTAAGTTCGAATCTTGCTTTGTTTTACAAGCTTTTTGTGTAGCTTTTGTCCTTTTGATCTAACTGGTGCGCCCGTATTTGTAGGCTTTGTCGACAACTTCCAGGCTGAACAGATTCGCGTGGAAGGACGCCTGGATAGCGTGGTTGACGACCCTACAACTGGGCGTCAACACTTTTGGCTTGATAGGTACCATGCCCGCATACTTGCCACCCTGAAGGATCGCGTCTGGCGAAGTGCTGAGCTGCTGGAGTTATGCCGGGCATCGTTTATTCGTCTGAACGAGACTCTTTTTCCTTCGGGGCCACAACCACAAGGGATTCGTGCTGTGTTGAACATCTTCCGCCAAACAAATCCCATTCGAGAGTTGCTGTCTCAAAGACTTGTAATTGGAGCCAACGCTGCAATGGCGTATATGCGTAGTCGAAAACCAAGGTTGGTGTTGCGGACACCTGCAGCCGGAGAGGTTCTCGAACAAAAAGACTTGGATGACACGATCCAAGCTGCGGAGACACTGATCGA
The DNA here is from genome assembly GCA_947311845.1 of Poa pratensis. NCBI lineage: Eukaryota > Viridiplantae > Streptophyta > Magnoliopsida > Poales > Poaceae > Poa > Poa pratensis. The sequence continues at coordinate 29,058,014 of CAMZMU010000107.1, read as the reverse complement.
GTGCACTCGCGAACAGCTTTGCGGCCCCGAGCTGCCCGTAAAAGACGAGCCTGAGGATTAGAATGGTTTGCGAGTGCAATTTTTGTATAGGGGGCAGCCCCCGAGTGTAATTTTTGACTCTTTGTATATTGTATAGTTTGTATACTTTGATTTTTTGCCGAGCCCCCGAGTCAATCGAGCGGGGTTTGTGAAATATGTGTTGGTTATGAACCGATGACTGTGCAGCCCCCGAGTATTCGAGTGCGGCTGCAAAGTTTTTATGTTCTTTGTTCGGATCCTTGTTACGCAGCCCCCGAGGGTCTCGGGTGCGGTTAAGGTATGAATTATGCAGGTGGTAGCCACAAAGGAGTCGAAGGAACATTGATTTTATTCCTCTTTTGAATGTTAGGCTGCAGGCCGCCTCATTAAAAACCTTCCAGTCCCCTTAGGTACCCTGGTAAGGAAAAGAGCGCGTCTGAAACCTGCAGCCATCCGACATATAGCCTATTACATTGTATGACTGTGAGCACTTTATGCGTAGAAACGGCGCAGATGCGCAACGTTCCAGGATTGTGAGAGGGTTCGCCTGTCTTCGCGTGCTTCAGTCGATATGCACCTCCACCAAGGACCTCCGTGATGATGAAGGGACCCTCCCATGGGGAAGCGAGCTTGTGCACCTTCTTTTGCTTCAGTCGAAGAACCAGGTCGCCAACGACGAAGGACCTGGTGCGCAGTCGACGGCTGTGGTAGTTGCGAAGGTCCTGCTGGTAAACAGCTGTGCGGGCTAAGGCCGTGTCGCGCGCCTCATCAAGCAAGTCGACTGCGTCTTCGAGTGCCTCTTCTGCGTCTTCTTCATTGTATGCTTCAACTCGTGGTGCGTTGAACCTTACGTCTGATGGCAGAATGCCTCTGCACCGTAGACCATGAAGAATGGGGTGAACTGCGTAGAAGTGTTGGGAGTTGTGCGTAGGCTCCATAGCACAGACGGTAGTTCTTCGACCCAAGCACCTGCAGCTCTTTTGAGTGGCACCAGGAGGCGCTTCTTGATCCCACTCGTCACAAGCCCATTGGCCTTTTCGACTTGGCCATTGGATTGCGGATGCGCCACGGATGCGTAGTTGAGCGTAATGTCCTGCTCTTTGCAAAAGGTTTTGAACTCCTCAGCCGTGAAGTTTGTGCCGTTATCAGTGATGATACTGTTTGGGACACCGAAGCGATAGATGATGCTCTTTATGAAGTTGACTGCCGTAGTAGCAGTCGAATTTGTGATGGGGACCGCCTCGATCCACTTTGTGAACTTGTCGACTGCCACCAGTAGGTGAGTATGCCCGCCATGCGATGATTTTTTGAGTGGCCCAACCATATCGAGCCCCCATTGGGCGAAAGGCCAGGCCAGCGGTATAGTCTTCAACGCCGATGCGGGTGCGTGCGGCCTTGTTGCGAATTTCTGGCAGCCGACGCACCTTTTGACTATGTCCTCCGCGTCTTTGAGTGCTGTAGGCCAGTAAAACCCTGCGCGAAAGGCTTTGGCTACGAGTGATCGACTGCTGGCGTGATGCCCACAGGTACCTGCATGAATGTCTCGAAGTATGGCTTGGCCATCTTCGAGTGCGATGCATCTTTGGAACATACCTGATATGCTGCGCTTGTATAACTCGCCGTTGATAACGGTGTATGCTTTTGATCTTCGAGTCACGCGTCGGGACTCGGTTATGTCATCTGGTAGCTCGCTACGGAGTATGTAAGCCAGAAAAGGTTGAGTCCAGGTTGGCTCAATGAGAAATACCTCGACAGGGGGGTCCTCTGTGCTAGGCATTTTGCTTTTGGGTGGCGTAGTCGACGGAGGAGGCTCTCGTTTCTCCTTGATAGATCTGTGTTCAATACGCTCGAGGAAGACACCAGGTGGAATTTGTGCGCCAGTTGAGCCAAGATTGGCTAGCATGTCTGCTTCTTCGTTGCTTTCCCTTCCTATGTGCCTCAACTCGCAGCCCTCGAAGCTGCCTCTAGTGTGTTGTACAGATCGCGATAAGCGATCATGTTGTCCGCGATTGCGTCGCAGGCCTTCATTGTTTGCTGCACCACGAGGTTGGAGTCGCCGTAGATCATCAGTCGAGTGCACCCGAGTGCCTTTGCCATCCGCATGCCATGGATCAGAGCCTCGTATTCAGCCTCGTTATTGGAGGGTAGCTTGAATCCCATCTGCAAAACATAACGTAGCTTGTCCCCTTTTGGTGATATGAGGACGACGCCTGCGCCTGCGCCTTCATGTTTCTTGGACCCATCGAAGTACATGGTCCAGGAATTGGCCACGTCTGGTGCTCCAGGTAATTGGGCTTCTATCCACTCGGTTGTGAAGTCGGGTAGGACTTGTGCTTTGATAGCCTTCGGGTGCTCGTACTTGATATCTCTTGGAGCCAGCTCGATGAGCCATTTTGCCACTCGACCCGTTGCATTGGGGTTTGTGAGTATATCACCGATTGCTGAGTTGCTTACCACGGTAATCGGATGCTCGGTGAAGTAGTGTGTCAGCTTCCTTGAGGACATGAATACAGCGTATGCCAGCTTTTGATAGTGCGGGTACCGCTGTTTTGATATGGAGAGAACCTCGCTCAGGTAGTAGACTGGACGTTGTATGCTTTGGATGTGCCCCTCCTCCACGCGTTCGACTACCAGTACGGTGCTCACCACCCTGTTTGTAGCCGAGACATACAGGTAGAGTGGTTCCCGTTCCTTAGGTGCGACGAGGATTGGAGGGCTTGTGAGGATCCGCTTGAGATCTGTGAAGGCTGCTTCAGCTTCTGGCGTCCACTCGAACTTGTCCGCCTTCTTCATCAGTCGATAGAATGGTAGAGCCTTTTCACCCAGTTTGCTGATGAATCGACTGAGCGCCGCTACTCGTCCTGCTAGTTTCTGCACATCATGAAGCTTTGAAGGCCTTTGCATGGTGAGGATGGCCTGTATTTTCTCGGGTCTGCTTCGATTCCACGAGCAGAGACTAGGTACCCTAAGAGCTGCCCGGCTGGAACGCCGAACGTACACTTCTTAGGATTGAGCTTGATATGGAAGCGTTTGAGGTTTGCGAACGTCTCCCTCAAATCGTCGAGTAGTGTGCGTTCTTCCCTTGTGGTAATGACAATGTCATCAACGTAGACCTGGACGTTGCGTCCAATTTGCTTTTTGAGGCAGTCCTGCATCATGCGCTGGTATGTTGCACCCGCGTTTTTTAGCCCGAAGGGCATAGTTGTGTAGCAGTAGACCCCGAGTGGGGTTATGAACGCCGTTTTTTCTTCGTCTTCTTGCTTCATCCTTATCTGGTGATAACCTGAGTAAGCATCCAGAAAGGAGAGTCGTGCGCATCCGGCGGTGGAGTCAACGATCTGATCGATCCGGGGTAGCGGGAAGTGATCCTTGGACAGCACTTGTTCAGCGCTGTGAAATCCACGCACATCCGAAGGATGTCTGTATGCTTCTTTTCTACGAGTACAGGGTTGGCCACCCATTGTGATTTCTTGATTTCCCTAATGAATCCTGCTGCGAGTAACCGGTCGACTTCGGATTCGACTGCGGTTCGCTTTGGAGGAGATTCGACGCATCGTTTGCTTGACTGGCTTTGCATCTGGAAACAATTGGAGAGAGTGCTCGGCGAATTCCCTGGGAATACCTGGCATGTCGGCTGGACACCACGCAAATATTTCCCAGTTCTCACGGAGGAATTCGACGAGCGCGCCTTCCTATGCGATAGGCAGGCTCGAAGATATGTTGACTGTCTTGGTCGGATCGGTCGGGTGCACCTGATGCGACCTTGTGTCATTTGTAGCATTGAAGGATCTGTCGACTGCCAACTTCTTATGCTCTGGAAGGAGTGTGCGGTCGTTGGTAATCGCTAAGTCAGCGAGTGATTCCTCCACCCCGAACATCTCGGAGATTTTGCTGAACTCGCGGTCGCAAGCATCGGACCTTTGAAAGTTTCCACGGACAGTGATGACTCCCTTTGGTCCTGGCATCTTCAGCGTGAGGTACGCATAGTGTGGCACCGCCATGAATCGAGCAAACGTCGGGCGACCAAGAATAGCATGGTATTGTGATTTCCAGTCGACGACCTCGAACTCAATCGACTCTGTCCTGAAGTGGCTTACGTCCCCGAACGTAACGTCGAGTTGTACGGTGCCTTCTGGGCTAATTGCTTTGCCAGGAACGATACCGTGGAAGGTATTTGAAGATTTTGGGAGGTTTTCGACTGACCTGTTCATTTTGCGGAGTGTGTCCGCGAAGATGATGTTTATGCCGCTGCCTCCATCCATGAAGACCTTGGTCATGGCGTAGCCTCCTATTTGCGCGTCGAGTACCAGAGCCGCATGCCCTGGTCGAGCTACAGCTGGGGGATGATCCTCTCGACTAAAGCTTATGATGGTTTCCGATCCCTTCAGAAATTCGGGCACGGCTGGAGGTGCCATGACAGCCAAGTTCACCTGTCGAGTGATTAGTTTTTGCTGCCTGTTAGAGGGGCGACCCTTTTGTATCATGTACATCTGCCCGTGGGGCTGTGGATATTGATCATCTTCCGCCCGTAGCACAGGTTGTATGGCACCTGCGAGATTTGCGCCTGGACAGGCTGTGGTGCGGGTTGCGGTGGCGGCTGTGGCGCCATGAGAGCGGGCACAGCGTTCGGCTGTGGTACGGGTGCAGGCATGGGCTGAGCAGGTGCTGGGCCATTCCTCTTGAGTCGTATCACATAGTCAGTCGCCATTTGGTCGAATTCCCTGCAGTTCCTTAGGGTGTGATTGGAGCGTAGTTTTCCGTCGTCCCCCTTGAAGAGGTGGAATCTGCACCAGTCGTCCATCTTTTCCTCGAACGACCGCTCGGGTTTTGCGTCGCTACGTTTGCGCCATTCTTGCCTTTTGTAGCTATCGCTCCGCTGCTCGCGATCTCGACTGTCACGTCGATCATCCGAGCGTCGATTGCTTCTATCATGGTCCTCCTTTGGCTGTGTGTATCCAGCCGCCATGAACTCGGGTCTGTTATCGTCGTAAGGACGTCTGGACCGTTTACGCCTGCGATCTTCTCTGTATGAATCTCTGCGGCTTCGACTGCCGCTTTCGTAGTTGTCGCGTGTTGGGGAAGCACGGGATCTGCGTACAGAATCCTCTCCATCTGCCCACTCAGTCGCAACTTTGATGAGGTCAGCCAGGGAGGTTGGCTTTTCACGACCAAGTGCCTCTTTGAAGTCCTTCCTGGCGAGACCTTGTATGAAGGCATCCATGGCCCTGTCTTCTGACACTTTGCCAACCGAATTGCGTATTTCGGTCCACCGCCGTATGTATGATCTCAGCGACTCGTCTGATCGTTGAGTACATGTCCTTAATTCCTCGAATGTCTTCGGGCGCTCACACAGAGGCTCGAAGTTTTTGATGAAGTCTCTGCGGAAATCATCCCACGAGTCATATGATGATGGAGGGAGTGATTTGAGCCAGTCGCGGGCAGTTCCTTCGAGCATAAGTCGTATGTACTGCATCGCCGTGGTGTTCGTGCCCCGCTGGCATGCCACGGCGAGTCTGTAATCTTCTAGCCACCCAGAAGGTTCTTGGCGACCGTTGTACTTGGGTTGCTCGCCTGTCAACTTGAACCGTTTGGGCATCCGCGTCTCACGGATGCGTCGAGTGAAGCACAATGCTCCGCATGGCTCTGGTTCGCGATCAGAGTATGAATCGCTGCTATAGGATCTTCGAGACCTGCTCCTGCTGGACCTGTGCCGGCGCGTGCTTCTCCTTCCTTCATCCGAGTGGTGGCTGCGACCACTGCGATGATGTGCTGCGTGTCGTGAGTCGACTATGTCGCGATCGCGATCCCTTGCTGGAGTTTTGTCTTCTGGCTGCATAGCCTGTGCCGCTAGAGCTAGCGATTTGAGTTGTTGGCGATGCAGGGCTGCGTTAGGGTCATTCGCCGGAGGTTGTATTGCCTTGAGGTAAGCACCTACGGAGAATAATGCACCCGCAGCAGTTTTGGGTACTGGGATTCCGTTAGCGTCCTCTGTCATGAACGACAGGTTACGGGTGATTGCTACCCTTTCATGTTCTGGAAGGCTTGCCAACCGCGACCTAGGTCGAGGGGTTGGTTGCTGTGTGGACCCGAGGGATTGCTCCCTTCGTCGGGCACTCGAGAGGCTGGCTTGCCTTTTGCGCTCCTCGAGCGTCGCTCGGTAGTTTTGCAGTCGAATTGACTCCTGCCAGTTGAAGTACTGGAAGGTCAACATCTCCTCTGGGTGGAGTTTGGCGGCATCATAGTGCACTCCTTTATGACTTTATCTGCTTTTGCTGCCATCTCCTCCGTGATTGTCAAGGTTGTGACCCCATCTGGCATGGTTACCGTGCATGGGAATTGTGCAGGCCTGCGAGCGGCAGCGTCTGCGGATGATTCTGCGGTGAAGGCCACGTAGACCTGATGGGGCGTGACCCGAGGACAGGTGTATGTGCTGTCGATTCCAGTCATGGACTCGACATCGCCATCGAGGCTCATGTCAGAGCCAGTGTGTTCATCGAGTAGATCTTCGAGGCGAATCTCGTTGTCGATGTGCTCATCACCTATGCTCATCTCGGTGTTGGCGAAGCCATTACGGATTTCTGAGTCGAGGTTGGTGTTGGTGAAGATCTCCGAGTCGACGTTGTTGTCGTTATGAATCGCGGGCTCGTAGAAGTCATCGAGGGAGATCCCGCAGTCGAAACTCTCGTCGAGTGGTAGGTTGAAGTCGATGTTGCTTGTGTTGTATGCTGATTCTGCTTCCTCGCCTTGGAGTTCCGTCATCATGAACCTATCGAGCTCGCCGGTCGACATGGTTGTTGCGGGCGAGCAGGCTTCAGGATTCGACGATGGGGCGAGCGCAGTCGACGGAGCCTCGAGTGCACCCAGCGCCAGTTGTTGCGGATCTGCTGAGTCCTGCGTGCCAAGATTGTTTACGAAAAAATTGAATGCTCCAACAGTTAACTCAAACCTGATTCAAGGCCGGAAAACGCCTCCTGAAGCTGGCGAGTGCGGATTGAAATTCATTGGAAGAGCAGATGCGCTTTTTGCGGGTGAAGCGGGCAGGCGCCGCTTTTCGAGTGGATCGGCGAGTCGCCGTGTGTCGCCTGGATCGGCGAGTTGCTGTTTGCTGACATGGCCGGCGAGTTGCCGTTTGCAGATGAGATCGGCGTGTTGCCGTTTGCTGGTGTGATCGGCGATTTGCCGTTTGCTGTTGGGACCGGCGAAACTTCGAGTCCAGCGCTATTCTTTCCCACAGACGGCGCCACTTGACGAGGGGTAGACTCATCAAGACCCATGGTTAAGGTCCCTAGGTTATGAATATGGGGGAGAGAACGTGGTAGAGCTGGAAGTATCGTCGGCTGACAAGCAGGGCAAAGATTTTACCCAGGTTCAGGGCCCTCGTGTGGAGGTAACACCCCTACGTCCTGCCTGTCTGTTATTGATTTGTGAATATGATGGTTACAAGGATCCCGGCGAGATGTCGATCTCGCTAGGGTTTGTGGCTCTGGTGGTTCGTTGTCTGGTTCGATGGCCCTCCCAGTCCTTAAATAATAGGCTGGGTCCCGGGTGTTCGTAACCGACTCGATTTACAAGTAAGGAAACTCTAAACCGACTATTGCTTCGCCAAACTTGAGGATACTTCATCTTCGTGGGCCTCCCTTCATGGGCTTCATGTAGGCTCTGATAGTTGGGCCTAGTCGATACGTGCACCAGGTACCCTCATGGTAGGGTACCCGATAGGCATACCCATGTCACCGAGCGTCCTACCCAGAAGTGGCTACATAAATGGCTGTCACACTTGAACTGTTGCAAGGTCATGCCTTTGTTGGGTTTCTGATTTTGATGTTTGGATTTCTTAACCTATGAAACAAGTTAATTTTAAAAGGGACATGATGTGTATTGATCCTGTGATTACTGTCTTTCACTGAGAGAAAAAATGATGTGGCGTGGGCTCCAGCTTAAAGCCCGTTAAAATTATTAAGCATTGGAGAGATCTTAGAAATAACAAACATTGTAGACGGCCTAAACCAGCGAACTACTGCAACATATAATGAATTATTTAAATATCAAGTGCTGCAAATACCGTGGCATGAAAAAAATCGGTCTCGAAAAAAGTCTTGATGTTAGCTTTGCTGTCTAGAACGATTTGTCCCACAAGTAAAAACTAATTTCCAATATAGTTAAATCCTACATGATTCAAAATACATAATAAAAATCAACCTCATAGCAACGCACGGGCATATTACTAGTCTATATATATATATATCGACGCGGATTTGGTGCCCAGGGGGTAGTGGTGCATGTGGTGGCCGCCATTGGATAAAGCGCACATGTACTCCTTGATGAATCCATATTTGGAAGAGCCGTCTATGCATGCAATGGCGAAAGTTTTCCGTCTATTTCTGTCCACCTCTTTTGCATGTGCTGTTGTTCACAAAAACACTAGACATAACTCAAAGGTGGAAACATTGTAGTGTGAATCTTGCTAGCCGGCAACACTTTTTTAGATAATTCCAAATGTGAAAATTCACCAGGGGGTGGTGGATGGATGCGGTTGTCCTTAAGCATCATACACAACAATTCCTATGTGTTGTACCTTCATGGTGGTCTTTCGTCTTTTTCTTAAACTTTGGCCAAAAAAGTTTTTTCGCGGGGGAAAATTTATGTTGAGCAAGCTTACCTCCCGCGCTTTTTCCTCCCGGGCTTTTTTCTCCCGCCGCCAAGAGGAAGCAAACATATATAACATGCCGCATATGGTGATTAGCAAGCAAACACTAGCATCCCATATTCATCTTTTCCACTTCCGAGTTTTTAAAAAGGATGCAGGCCGAACTCTTGCATGAAATATGCACTCTTCCATGAAAAAATGCTTTTCTCCACGAAGAAACAATTCCACTTTAGACAATTCCCACCACTAGAATTCCCTAAAGGACTAACAATTCCACTTTAGACAATTCCCACCACTAGAATTCCCTAAAGGACTAACAATTCCACTTTAGACAATTCCCACCACTAGAATTCCCTAAAGGACTAGTTCAAGACATGAAACATTTCCTAAAAGGTGATGGGTAGGAGAGAGAGGAATCAACATGCAATCATTTTGTGCTCTCGGTATGACGCCGTGAATATTTGCCGTTTGCATTGGATCCAATCTTGTGCTCCCTATAGTGTATCCAAGGTTGCATGAGGGTGCACCACTACCCCCCATGGCACCCCACTATATATATATATAATGCGTGCAGGCGTAAGGATCCATCCTTCATCGCCGTCAGATTCTGATTAGTTTGGACTCAGATGATTAGCACAGGATCCACCGTAGTTTGTAAGCACTAACTAGAAAGATACCATGCGCGTTGCGCGGAAATCACTTTAAAAAATTATGTGTAAATAAAGGGATTCAATTGATCACAATTGTCGATGGGCTAAATTTAATTGACGTGATTTTTTAATTTATGATTAAAAACTTGTGACGTGGCAAATTGTACGGACGAATAGTAGATGACATGTAAAACATGCATGCAAAAAATAATGTCATTAATAAATTTTAGTGGGATGACATGGACAATTAATTGGATATAATAGTGGGTGATGTGGATACCTTGCATGTTGCGATAGACACATTAAATGATTTCTTAGTGGGGTTTTGCTTTATAAGAAGTATAGATTGGTAAGATTGATTAATTGTGTGGCCCTCTGGTACCTCGAAAGGACATACGTACGATCAATGTACCTTCATCATGCTACATATACGACGAACCGAAACTTTGATATGTTATTGTTGTCTAGTCTAACAAAGCTTAGCTAGGGTGCTAATTAAACTGCTAGCAATTGAAGAAAAATATTCCTTATTTTGTGCAATCTAAAACCACCACCACATATTGAAATGGAAGGTCAAAGTTCGCTCCTGAAAATGGAAAAGTGAATTAGTCAATATATGTTCCTTTATTATCCATCTTCATAAACCAATTATCTACTATGCATACATAAGATTGCGCATATTATAAAGAGATTGTCATGTGATCTCAATGAACCCACTCATGATACGTTTGTTAATCTACCGCAAAAGAGAAAAGACTAGATGCACATAGGAACACAAAGTTCAATGGCCAAGGCCACACCGAGATGGGACAAAACGATGAAAATACCAAGGATCTAGCTTGCACTGGATCTAGTGACAGTTCTATTTGAAATTTGGACCCCCACCCCCAATAGTTGATTCATATTCGTGCGCCCCAAGCTTCATTCATATATAAAAGAATCTTACACAAACTATAGTGTGTTCAAACAATCTGCATGATTTATAATATGTTTCTTTTGTTACCTTCGTATTGACTCGAGGGCTTCAAAACTTAATCACAATATCCGTGTTTCGACAAAAAATGGGAATACTTTCTTACTAGGGCATCTCACACGGAAGTTGCCAGCATATTTTTACTAAAGTTACCATGTGTCAATTTTAGTACCCATACGGTGGTAAATTTAGTAGAGACCTTGGAGCATCTCAAATGGTGTTCGACAAAATTCCTTAAAGATAATTTTTTAATTGATCTATTTGTGTGTGGAATTGTGTTGATGGTACTTTATGAATGCAAGAGTTGCTAATTTGTTTTATGATTCTTCATCGAATGAGGAATGTGATGAAGACGAGAAGCTTGTGATCATGTTACTTGAGATGGAGGTCAACAACGAGAAGAAACATGGCGGCTGAATGAGTAATTGGTCGTTGGACAATTAGCTAGAGAAGGTTTGAAGGCCACCTCAAACGCATGGCGCATTACTTCAACCGTGTATCCAACAAACTACTTCAGGAGCCGTTAGAAACCACCTAATTAGAATCAATGAAAATAGGTTTTGTACGACTATGCTCGGTTTGTCACTGACACGATATACTGTTTTACGACGAAAAATAACACTATGTCTCATGACCGTGATCTCTAACTACATGGCTACATAATACTAGTGTTATCGAGAAAACATAAAAACCTTTGTGCCTAGCTAGTTACACTGATATAAAAAAATTATTTAAAGCATAACACACTACCCCATTAGAGTAACTCAAGCACGACCCGTAAACAGGCTCTAAACTCTTTTTAGGGTTGGAAGTAAAAGAAAGAAAAACTCCATTAGCAATATTGCCAGCAGCTTCTTTTTTTTGCGGGTAAAAAGGAGCTTTATTTTCAGGGACAGAAGTTGCTCTTCTAACAGCTTCCGTAGAAACTTTTTGTGCTCAAACTTCTATCTCTATTGTTTTATGCACCTCAAAGCTATGGCGCATTACTTCAATACTAACCCGGTGCATCCAACAAACTACGCCAGGAGCCATGGACAACAGAACCAACTCGCGCTGCTGAACATTGAAAATAGGGTTCATGTTCCGGAGCGCTAGAATAGAGCTGATAATTCTGATCTAGATCAACAGATATCTTCGCCGATTCAGTTGTCGCAACCACCAACAGATCCTTGATTACGAAAAATAATAGCATCGATCGTGCTCTTAAGTACTATTCCAGCATGTTATACCTTTGCAGAGATCTCACAATCTCACAGTACTCACTGACCATGGTTCGTACCTGTCAAATGAGAGAATAACGCCTACTCGCGCTCTTCAAAATAGTGATATACTTTTAAATTAGTGGATTTACTCGACTGTCTATTTCGTGATAGCCGATAAATATATGGTAAGTTCAGTGCTTGTACTGCTGACTAGTTTTTGTTGGAAACAGGAATCCTCCATGTCGTCCTGAATCCTGGCTCTATGATGCTTGGAAAGCCAAGTGTTCATCTTCTCTTCAAACGGTATATATGCATGGATGCGGCTTCTTGCGCTCTTCAGATTTGTGCAATTCTCCTGACCCTTTGGTTGGCACTCGATTCTGGCAACCATGATAGCTAGTGGACTCGTATAAAAAGCACGATCAGGTGACGAGAGGTGTACCGCCACAGACTAGCTAGTTGCTAGAATTACATCACGTCGATGCAAAATATATTATGTGATGGATGAAATGTAAAGGACTTGACAAGCAATTCTAAACCAACTAATCGTCGTTAAATTTTACGTGGAAAATACAGGCAGGCTGTCGCAGTCCTAAATCCTCTTGAGGATGAACCGAATCTGATGCCATGATATTTTCCTACTCTGTGACCCTCCGGTTATATGGTCTTCGACATAAACATTTCCTATTTTGCTGGTAATTAACAAGTTACTGGACGAATACTATCTTCTTCGACCGGTGGATGGCGACCTTCTGGTGATTAGGACGGCGACCTCGTGGTCTCTTCTCCATGGCGCACCACATGAGTTAGCTTGGTCTTTTCTGATTCCCCCGGTTCGCCGTCATGCTCGACGTTGGCGTCGCGGCGCAACTATTTTGAAGGAGACCGGTAAATGAACGTCCATCATCCCAATTTACCCCCCATCCATTATTATGTTCAGATCAACTACGTCTGCCGCTCGGCCGATTTATGTACTGTCACTGAGATGATTATTCGGCCAGTGTTAATGTATGTTTATCCTTGTCTTCGAGCAGAAATTTAGCCGCATGTCCGCATGGATAGACGTAAACACGATTTAGGTGCATCGATCCTTGTTGAGCGGTTCAGCATATGTATATGATTTTAGGTTTCAGCTTACATGGACGCACGGGTCATTTATCGAATTGCCCACAGCGGACCTCAACTACTCAGTTTTGCCCCTAGCGCCGAATGGTGCTCAGTTTTGCCCCTACCTCGTGCGCAGCAACTATGGAGAAGTCGAAACGGTGAGTTTGAACTCGATTCCGTCTGGTGGCGTTAGTGAAGAGGGTCCGGAGCTTCCAGGTGGGACCGCCCAGTGTGTTTGAAGTCGTCCGGAGCTTACAGGTGGGACCGCGCAGTGAGTTGACTTTGCTAAATCGTCCACACCTGAGCCTCCCGACCCGCCGTCGTGCGCTGCCGCGACCCGCCGTCGTGCGTCGTGCGCTGCCGCTATCGCCGCCGCACCACCCCGCGGCGCCACGAGCACCTGCGGCACCACCACCACCTGCGGCGCCACCACCACTTGCTCCACCGCCACCTGATCCACCGCCACCGCCACCTGATCCTCCGCCAGCACCACCTCCCACCACCACCTGTGTCGCAGCCAGCAGCACCCATTTGCGCCGCCTCCAGCACCACCTGCACCGCCGCGGCCGTTCCGCGTGGCCACCTGCTTCACCGCCACCGTCCTGCGACGCCGCTGGTGGGGCGCTCGTTCCACCACTCTATCTGCCACCTGCTCGACGAAATGGATAGCAATGAAATGGATAGCAATGAAATGGAGAGCGGCGGCGACCTGGGTCCGGAGACACGCCGCGTCCATGATTGGGTTCCCATTGGGTAAGTACTGAGCTTTGAATTGTCGATTCGACATGGGATGCCATTGATTTGCAGCTGATTGCGTCTCTGTTTTTCGTGGGTTAGGATGGAGTTGCGGTTTGCTTTCTTGGTGAACATTAGAAGGGACCGCTACATCGTCGATGCAGACAATAAGAAGAAATTCAAAGGAGGTTTCAGTTATTCGGTGCCAATGGATTGTAATTGGAGTTTCAGACAATTTGGGGAGGTAATTTGCAGCCCATATCCTTGGGGTTTGCATGATGAAGTGGAATTTAGATACTTTGATGGGGGAAAAGATTGGATCCAAATTAGTAATGATGAAGAGCTCGCTACCATGTTTGCTAAGCATAAGGAGGCAGAGAATTTTCATGTGAGGCTGCAAAATGATGTGGTTGTGCCGGCAGTTGGACAGACGGTGGCGGGTTCATCTTCTCGGGCAGGACCATCACGTTGTACTGCCAACTCTAGCCAGAACAGTTCAAAACCAACTCGACGTGGTGGCTCGACAAGTGTGGGCACTGGGAGAAGGGTTCCTGTTGAAGTGGAGTCTGATGCCTACATTTCTGCGGATGATGAAGAGAGGCTATATTCTGATGTTCTTCAGACTTTAAGACGGACATCTCGGGCTGAAATCCAATATGAGTCTGACAGTGACCTTGAAGAGGAGGAAGACCGGCCACCTGTTGAATGGGACCTGAGAACCCTCATATGGCAGAAGGTTGCATTTTTGCTTCCATGGCTGAGTGTAGAAATGCACTTGTGACGTACTGCATTAAGGCAGAACGTGCGTTTACAGTTGACAAGAGCGATAAAAGGCGCTACACCGTGCACTGTGAGTCTGAGGATTGTCAATGGAGGATGCATGCATCTAAAATGCGTGGTAGCACCAATATTCAGGTCAAAGTGAACCCTTTTCCCCACACATGCCAAGAATCAACCCTTAGGAAGGAAACAATCGGTAGAGCCAAGTCAAGATGGGTGGCGGATGAAGTAAAAAGATGGGTGGCAGAAAACCATCAAGTGGGTACAAAGGAATTGCAGACAAAAATCAAAGACAAGTTCAAGATAGATTTACCATACATGAGGGTGTTCAATGGTAAACAGAAAGCTATGGAATCTATCCATGGTAATTGGAATGAAAGTTTTGAATTGTTGTATTCATTCAAAGCTGAAGTGGAGAGGACAAGCCCAGGTAGTATTGTTGACATTGATCACCACTCCGTGGAGTACACAGTGAAGGGAGTGACAAGGACGAAGGAATGCTTTAGGAGGGTTTTTGTGTGCTTTGAAGCTTGTCGAATGGGTTTTTTGGTAGGCTGCAGGCCTTATTTGGCTATTGATGCTACTTTTCTCACAGGGAGGTTTAAAGGACAGTTAGTAGCAGCTTGTGCAGTTGATGCACACAATTTTGTTTTTCCAGTTGCCTACGGTGTGCTGGAGACAGAGTCTGAGGAGAGCTAGACATGGTTTTTGCAGAATCTGCGCCGGGCTATTTCACATCCCAATGGGTTGGTAATTCACACAGATGCATGCAAGGGTTTAGAAGTGGCCGTGGACAATGTGTTCCAGGAGTAGAGCATAGGGAATGCATGCGTCACCTTGCTGCAAATTTTGTGAAGAAATTCAAAGGAAAGTTTTTTACCGACAATTTATGGCGAGCATCTTTGACTTGCAGTGTGAGGAAGCACAACTACCACATGAGGCAGTTATACACAAATAAGAAAGTGAAGGAATACTTGGAAACACACCACTCGAAGTTATGGGCCAGAAGCCAATTCAGTGAACTGAGCAAAGTTGACTATGTGCACAATAATCTTGCAGAATCTTTCAACTCAACGATCCGGAAACTAAAGGATCTTTATTTGGTGGATTTGCTTGACAGGATAAGGATAGAATACGCCGAGAAATTTCATTTTCGTCTTGGAATAGCTAATGCAAAATTCATGGGCCACATTATTATCCCGGCTGTGATGAAGGTATTGAAGCAAAAAACAGAAGGCTTGATAATGAACATGAGATTTATCTCGGATACCAAATCAGAGGTATCAGTCTTTGATAAAGCTAACAAAGAATGGAGATATCCAGTGGATTTAGAAGATAAAACTTGCAGTTGTAGGCAATGGCAGATAACTGGGTTGCCATGCATTCATGCCTTGTTTTTCATCACTTCTATCTCAGGTCCAGCAGGGAATATACAGCAGTATGTGCATGATTACTACTCTGTTGCAATGTTCAGAGCCACATATGCACATGCCTTGCCTGCTTTGGAGGGAAAACAGCAATGGGATAGAGTGGACCCTGGATTCAAACTTTGTGCTCCACTTCTGAAGAGAGCTGCAGGTAGACCGAGGAAGACTCGACACCGACGTCGCAATGAAGGAGGTGGACTTGGAGCGAGGGTGCGTAAGTGCACAAGGTGTGGTGGGACTGGTCATTTCGGCAAATATTGTGATAACACAGTGGATCCAGGGTTTGGAGAGAGTATTCCTGATGAAAATGATGGTCAGCTGCCGGATGCAGCATTTGAAAATTTTGGTCAGCAGTCAAGTGATTCAGATGATGCAGCATTTGAAAATGATGATCAAGTCCATGATCGAAATGATTATTCAAATGATGATCCAGTCCATGATGCTTCAAATGATCCGCTGGATGCTCCAGTCGATGCTCCAGTCCATGATGCTTCAAATGATCCACTGGGTGCTCCAGTCGATGATCCACTGGATGATCCAGTCGAAGTTTCATTTTCAGATGGGTATGTAAATCCTGCCATGATCTCACTAGTTTTCATTTTTCATTTATCATGATCCCACTTACCTTTATGTTTTGTACAGCTCTGGTGTAGTTTCAAAGAAGAAGGTACCGACTACCAAGAGGAGAAGACAAGAAGCTGTGAGCACGATGAGCACAAGGAGCAAAGGGCCACCAAAACAGCCAAGGATCACAAAGAAGCCCCGACGCTATTTAGACTAAGTTGGATCCAAATGATGTTGTATTTCTGTTGAATAATGTTGTATTTATGTTGACTGGTGATGTATCTATGTTAGAACATAGTTTGGATGATGTTTGAATAATGTTGGATGATGTTGAACCAAGTCATGGCAAATTTGAGGCAAATGTGCTTCAAATGAGGTCTGAAGCTAGGGTAAACACCCCCATTTGTAATTTCATGAAAAATTCGACCTTGTCTAAATTATCCAAATAAATTTGAGTAGCAACTATATCACATATAACAACATTGTGCGTTGGATTCATGTCATTTTGATTTTTTTTTGAATTATTTATGCTCTTTTGAAACCATCGCTCTATTCTCATGAGAAATGTGCTTCAAATGAGGTCCGAAGCTAGGGTAAATACCCCCATTTGTGCTTCAACTTTTTTTGGCATCTTGTCTAAATCAGCCAAATTAATTTCCTAGACATCTATTCTACCTATATAGTGTAAATCTGAAGTTTCATTATGTTTTGAATAATTCTTCTATTTTTTTATTTTTTTATTTAAATAACATGGTTTAATAGAAAATCATATGTAAAACAGATAAAAATCATGTTTATATTTTTTTCTAGCAACTATATCACATATAACAACATTGGGCACTGGTGTCATGTCATTTTGATTTTTTTTTTATTAATTATGCTCATTTGAAACCATCGCTCTAGTATTGAACTCTAAACAAGTCTATACAAGATAGCTCTTTTGTGGAAACCATTTTCGATCAATTATCCATAAACCATGTTTATATTTTTTTTAGCAACTATATCACATATAACAACATTTGGCGCTGGTCTCATGTCATTTTGATTTTTTTTGAATTAATTATGCTCATTTGAGACCATCGCTCTAGTAGTGAACTCTAAACAAGTCTATACAAGATAGCTCTATTGTGGAAACCATTTTCGATCAATTATCCATAAACCATGTTTATATTTTTTTCTAGCAACTATATCACATATAACAACATTTGGCGCTGGTCTCATGTCATTTTGATTTTTTTTGAATTAATTATGCTCATTTGAAACCATCGCTCTAGTATTGAACTCTAAACAAGTCTATACAAGATAGCTCTTTTGTGGAAACCATTTTCGATAATTTATCCATAAACCATGTTTATATTTTTTCTAGCAACTATATCACATATAACAACATTGGGCGCTGGTCTCATGTCATTTTGATTTTTTTGAATTAATTATGCTCGTTTGAAATTTTCGCTTGATTTGACACTTTTTCGAAAAAATTGACGGAAACTATGTTTATATTTTTTTCTAGTTGCTATACAACATTATAAGACTATGTGCGTTGGTTTGAGCATGTTTTGATTTTTTTTTGAATTAGTTATGCCATACCCTAGCTGGCAGCTCAAAACCCCTCTAAACCCCTCTAAACCCCGTCTGAAACCCCTACCCCTTCTGTGCCGTTGATCAGTGCGTGGATGGTTCAGATCTGGCGCTCGGGTTAGATCCGTGCGCATGTGACTGCCGATCCGCGGCTGCGCTCGATCTGCGCTCTGATTGGCTGCAAATGCTCGGGTTTGGATCGGTGGCTGCGCTCGATCTGCACCGTTCCTTACGATCAAACGATTGAAAATGACGCGGTGCATCGACTGGGTGGTTGACTCCGTGTTTTGTCTCAATGTAACTGCATGCAACAACGGCCACTGACTAGTGGGCCCCGTTCACCAGCCCGATGCATGCAGACATGCAGCCCAGCCCTCTACGCAGCCCTGCACGCCTAGTTTCGCGTCGCACCAGCGCTATTTGCAGCGACGCAGCCCTGCACGCCTCGTTTCAGAAGGAGGAGTCGCGTCGCACCACTTTGCATTAAGAATGCACGCATGTAGCTAGGGTCACGTCGCATCCTAGCTATTCTTTCAGCCACCGCTTTGACCTGCACGCCTCGTTTCAGAAAAATGAGTCGCATGCAGCTAGGGTCACGTCGCATCCTAGCTATTCTTTCAGCCACCGCTTTGACCTGCACGCCTCGTTTCAGAAAAATGAGTCGCATCGCACCAGCGCTATTTGCAGCGACGCAGCCCTGCACGCTCGTTTCAGAAAATGCACGCATTAATGCACGCAGCGACGCAGACTTTGGCGTGAGACTTTGGATGTTCATCTCTTTCACCTCTTTGCATTAATGCACGCATGCAGGCTACGTCGCATCCTATTTTCGCAGGCACCGCTTTGACCGCCTAATGCACGCAGAGCGCTGACCCTGCATCTCAGCCTGTCCTACGCAGAGGAGACCAACGTTGCTTCTTCATCTACCCTGCATCTTCAACTAGCTATCTTACGTTTTCACACAGTTGCTTCTTCATCTACACCAATTAATTCACACCTCATCGGGTCTTTAAATAGTGCATTTGCCTCCTCCTCCCTCTTCTCATCCCTCTCCAGCCCCTTTGCCTCCTCCTCCCTCTAACCATGGGCTCGACGTACTCTATCCCTTCCAGCCCCGAGTCCGTCAGCGACGAGGACAACCACCCGAAGGCTCGGCCCTGGTACGAGCCGGAGTGGACGCCGGAGCAGCTGGGCATCGTTCCCAAAGCTCCCAAGCGGAAGCGCAAGGATCAGTACGTGTCAACCGCCTGGGTCCACCACCCCGACCCCGACCGCGTCGACAGGGCCGAGCGCCGCTCCGTCGAGGAGCAGAACCGCCGCCTCAAGAAGCAGCTGAGGGCGGAGAAGAAGGAGGAGGAGGCGGAGGCAAGGAGGGAGGAGAAGGCGACGTGGCGCCGCATCAAGATGGCCTGGGAGAAGGCGGACGACGAGACGCGGGAGGCCAATGCCCGGGACTTGGCCATCCGCGAGAGGGCGAACAGGGCGGCGGACTGGAAGTAGGCCAACCCCCGGCGGTTGGCCGGAGGACGGAAGGGCGCCCGCAGACGAAGGGGCGCCGGCGGTTAGGGTTAGGGTTTGGGTGGGCCCTCTATATTTAGGGCCCTTTATGAAATGTAATGGGTTTGTTTAATATATGTAATTTGGGTCGGTTTAATATTTGTACTTGGGTATATATGCCCCATATCCGTGCTAATATAAACTAGCTCGTGTTTGCATTATTTTTCAAAGGCTAATACAATGGAACAAAATTAGCTTCTAACATGCCATTTGCCATTTGCCATAAAAGTAACAAAATTCAAAGGCTAATACAATGGAACTAGTAACAAAATTCAAAATTTGTTTCAACTAGCTAAAACAAGTACATGTGGGCTCGGCAACGGTGCTACCATTTCCCTACAAAAATACAAGAGAAAAAGCATAATTTGTTACAACAAACTAAAACAAGTAAATATGATTTCCTCTAAGCAAAATTTGTTACAAACTAGCTAAAACATGTAAATGTATGTGTGCCTCTATGCAAAATTTGGCAACCCATTACGTTTTTTTATTTTACAGGACATAAGCAAAATTCAGAAACGTCACGGCCCAACATCTACTCGTCACGGCCCAACATCTACTCTGGCAGCCCAGTACGTTTTTTTGTAAGGAAAACACAACTGTCGACTGAAGTTAACTTAAGAACACAGACAGAGTCAACAAATTCAGAAACTTAACAAATTGCTGCGTGCATTCGATTAAGTGACACGAACTTGGCATGGCGCACAGATCGCGTCCTCCGCCCTAACGACGGATCAACAAGTAAACGAAAAACAGAGCAACGATGCAACAATAAAATCCACCAGCCATCATATTTGCTTGCTTCTGCAAATCAACCATCTGCTTTAGATATTTCTTGATCTTCTTCAGTTCCTGGTTCAGTTCGGACTCCGAGGGCAGCCCGGGCAGTTCACCATTGCGCGCATTCCTCTTCACCTCTCTGTCAGCACCGGGCGCACCCATCTCCGAGCTTTCCCCCATCTCCACGCCCACCGGTGGCAGCCCCCCCCCCCCCCCCCCCCCATCGAATCAATGTAGCCCTCAAACATAAGCCTCTCTAAATAATCATCCATCCACTCGAAATGGCCACATTTCTTCAGGATCTGAAAACAGCAACATGAACCCTAAATTCGACGAGCAAAAACGAATTGCGGTGAAATCAAAGCAAAAGGATGCGAAAGAACTGAGATCTATACCTGCCCATCCCTTCCGGCGTGCATCTTGCTCAAGCAGCTGACATACTCGCGACCAAGATTGCCATTGTCGCCGGTCTTGCTGACCCAACGTTTGAGAGGCTCTGGGCGTGGGCAGTCTGGGCACCGTGTCAGCGGCACTGCACCATACCGCGGCCATTGTGACCGCGCGGCGGAGGAGACAGACATCTGCGCTTCGTCACCGGAGAAGAGGGAGAGAAGGATGCGGCAAGGGAGGGGAAGCAATGGCGCCGTCGGAGGTCGGGGACGGGCGAGGTTCTCTTCTAACTGCCCTGAGGTGGGACCCACGCAGTGAATACGTGGATAAGTGGTGGGCCCAATGTTCCCAACGGTCGACAACGGTTCTCTAATGGGTCCCACAAGCCGCGGTTGTCTTCTGGGTCCTATAAGTCAAGGGTCCCACAAGTCAGCAGACCTGACGGAGACGGCAAGAGTGACGGAACGAATCCTTGTGCACAGACTAGGGGCAAAACTGAGCACCATTCGGCGCTAGGGGCAAAACTGAGTAGTTGGTACCAACTGAGAGGGCAGCCTGATAAATAACCCTATATTATGTAATGAACAATGCGAAATTCGCCTATATAGTATGAATTTCGCCTAAGTTTAACAAATTTCGCCGTGTTTGATGAATTTTCGCCCAATAGTTTGTTTTTGAATTTTTCGACCCAATTCTGGGTTTGGGCACGGCTGGAAAATCGCCCAACCCATGGCGTCGAATAGCGCCGGCGTCCCCCCAGGCCGTCGAAAAAGGCGCCATTTTTCGGCCTGGGGGGGCCGAACGGCTGGAGATGCCCTAAGTCATCACACAGTATCCCACAAAACAGAGAGCCAGTCTGCAGCATCAACAATCCTTTCAGCAATATATATCCTTTTAGTCTTGCACGCCATGTATAGCTTTCCATCCTTCTGACACCGGACTGAACCCACATGTGTGATCAATTCCAGAATGTAGAGGGCACTTTAGCTAAAGGCAACCATTTGGAAAAGGACGGAATATAAACTGATTCTATATACGTCACAGATGCTACAATAAGGAGGCAAACACTGAACTGAAATATTTTTCCAGATTTTCAAGCCAAACCATCAGTCAGTAGGACGTCTGGGAAAGGGTTAGTAGTAAGACTAATTGGAACATAAGAATTCAAGATTGGGAAACGAACTTACGTTATATCAGCCATATGTCACTGGCCAAACTAAATGGCAGATTGGCAGGTGCTGCTGTCGGTAGCCTCGCCAAATATCGCAGCCACTCGATAGGTGTTCAAAAAAAGAAATAATACAAATTTATTAGTCAGGTGTTATGTGCTATGCACTCCTGGATTATTTCATCCTCTTCAAGAAGGACTTTCTACTTAAAATTATCCTCGTCTAAAATAGTATCGACCTGAAAGAATTAGCAATACACCATTAAATCAAAATTCAAAAGTGTTCCCTAACACAAGTTATATTTTAAAGCGCAAGCACACAAAAGTATATATATGTGTCAAAACATGAGAAAATAATATGTGGTGGTTCATGTATCAACACCGGACCACTCTAATAGAAGTGCACATTTTTTCTGAGGACTAATCTGGAAAAAGCAGTTAGTCTAAACTCCTGTGTACATGTACTCAAATGATCAAATCAATGTACTATATCCAGCTTTTCTACCTTCCAAATCACAGATGCACAAACCAACAAGCATTAATTACAGATATCATATCAGAACCTGTCAAAGCAAGCAGATCGATGTACACCGGGCCTTTGAACCTGCCTCCTGCCCCGTCTTCTTGCACACCTTCAGGCTTCAGGACATCAGAGGCTACACATCGGAAACTGCAGTACAACATAACTCGCTGCAAATGTTCAGGCAGCAGAGGCAAGCACGAAATCTCGGAAAAAACGTTATTTATTCATTGACGCAATTGGCAGCTAAGTAGCAAAATCGATGGGGAGAAAATCTCACAGAAAAATTACGTGAAGCGCCCCGGTGCCGGTCGGCGGGACCGCGGGAGTACCTTGCACGCCTTGTTGAGGCCGATAGAAATTGCGCACATTCCTCCTGCCCCTTCCGGCGGCCGCCGGACCGGGGACGCCCTGGCCGCTGATGCTTCAGCGACCGCCTCCTCCTCGTTGGACCCTCGATCTCCGGCTGCTCCCCTCTTCCTCGTCGTCGGCGGCGCGACGGCGGCGGCGGTGGTTGTGGAAGAAAGGGTGCACAATCTCAAGCCACCTCTCCGCCTCCTACAGAGGCGACTCGTACGCGTCGTGGTTATCCTCGAGCTGCACGCCTTCAGTGTCGTGCGGCACTACTCGATTCCGTGGCGGCGACCCGAGGCGGAGATGCGCAGTGACGACGGCCGGGGACGGAGATGCGGCGGGTCGGCCGTGCGGATCGCGGCGGCCCGAGGAGATGCGCAGTGGCGACGGCCGGAGACGGAGATGCGGCGGGGTAGGCCGTGAGGTGGTGGCGGTGGGGTTGGCCGTGAGGGTCGCGGCGACGCTTGTAGCCTAGGAGGCGGAGGTTGGAGATGCAGCGGCGGCGGCCTTTCCGTCTGTGGCGTGTCGCGAGAGGACGTGAGAAAAAGTAAAGGCTGATGACGGGAGGAAGTGTGGGTAGAAAAATAACCGTGAGGCTTGGCCAAGGAAAATGCGTGGAGAAAAAAAAACAAAGCAAGAGGCTTGACGAAGGGAAACTTCGTACTTTTTAGATAGTAGAGATAGAGAAGTAGAGAAGAGATAGAGAAGATAGAGATTTATGGTCGTGAAGTTTTAGTCATCCAACTTGATTAAGCCACAACGCCATCAGGATGAAGTGCCCTTCGACCAACTCCTCAACTCTGACTAAACTAATCCCCCATTAATTAGTCGATCGATCGATCACAGCTTCCCATAATCTAAACTAGACCTTCGTCGGTTGCAAGTAATGACTAGGATGCCACCGTCGAGCTTAGCCATGACGCGAGCCATTAGCCGGCTGTCTTCTTCATCCCGAGTAGGCTTGTTTAATCAATCCGTGATTAGTTCTAGCTTGACTTTTGGGGCTCTCGATCGTGGCTCTTTATCTAAGACAAAGTGAGTAAAGCCTCCTGTTTATATACGTCGTTCTCCACCATCTGCAGCCTAGCTAAGCTATCACCTGCTGCTTTTGGACAGTTTCCTCGCTGGTACGGTGAACGTATGTACGGCTCTGAAGAACAGCACTGCACTTGCACAGCCACCCAACCAAACCCATTTTTAGCACGTACGAGACGTCAGAGTAGTTCGTTTCTTGCTAGCTGCTGATGCGGCAGTTAGTGGATGCCGCGTATCGCGCCAATAGACGACCGATGGGAATTATCTATTGATGGAAGTGGTTGGCTATTAGACTAGTCACAATGGGGAGTATTATATACTAGTATCATGCACATGATGCTAGTCTATGTTACTATCTCCACAATGGGTAGTAACATATTTGTGATATCATATAATACTGCATTTATTAGGTTGTAGACTCATATTGCATTGGAATCCGTTATGTTACGGTATCTACCTATGATACCACTATCACCTCTCTCTTCATTAATTGGAGTGCCATGTCATCTTTTTGCCAACATGACATGCATGATACTATCTATGATACCCACATTGTGGCTAGTCTTAGGTCAGTGGCAGCTGCTCGAGATCGTTTGTTTTAGTTATGGTTGACTCGCTTTGTCCGGGTGCTCGTGATGCTCGATGGATCAGAGATTCAGATATATCAGAAATGCGCCGATCAAGCGGTGATCCTGCATGCATCCATTTCTGCAGCCGTTTGAACAGCTCGTATGCTAGCTCGCTTGCTGTTAGTATCTCCTAATGATATCGAGAACACCTATGCCTTGCAAGCTGGCTCTTCTCGATCGGTCACGGAGTTCGAGCGGTACGTGTTTATACAAAGTTACTCTACTTGGTGCCGACGTGCCGTACGGTGCGTCCTTAGTACTAGAAAATTTCAAGGCTAGGACTTACCTATCTCGCTACATCTAAAATATGAAGACAAAAGAAAATTCGGTGCTAGCTGCAAGTACGCAGGCACCACCCCATTCCATTTTTATAAAAGTTTCCTTGAGATGAGCGGAGACAGTTACGTACGTCCGCGGAACGCGGTTCCTGGCATGGCATGGCGACCGGTCTAGCTAGGCAGCTTCCGCTACGCCGTGCAGGGTTTCAGACCGTTCGTAGCGATGTTTTGTTGCGGAGCTGTTGTAGTAACATCCAAAGAAACTCCCCAACGAAACCAAATTCTTCTACTCCGTGAGATACTACTCCTGCGTATACTGTCCTAGTCCTAGATTAAACAAGAGATCTTCGTATCAGTCGCCGTACGCCAAGGACAAACAGGTTGACACCACTGCTTAATTCTGTAGCCGATCGAGATGCTCTGGCCTCTGCCAACGACAAAACGAAGCCAATCAAGTCGGTGGCCTTTAGCTTTCGGATGAGCGACTGGAGCGTGATGCACCTTCGGTTCCGTTCGTTATCCCGTCGAGCTACATTGATCCCGTATGAAACTCCCCGTACTGGTTGTAGCAGCATTTTTTTTTTGAAATGCAGGCAGAAGCTTTGCCTTATACATTAATTAAGAAGAAGACGCTTGTACCAGCATTATTGATGTGTTGCCGCTCATTTTTCGGCTATATATAAATCCAGCATATATGCAGATTGGCTCGTGCTCGATCTTCTCGATCTATCTGCCGACCTTCTGGAGCGTCTCTGTAAAGCCTAGTCTTCACAGATATTGACGTATACACGCGCCGTATCCGTATGTCCAATGCACCATCGCCCTGTGTTCATGTTCGGCGGCAAAGTTCAGTTGCAGCTCATCGGAGGTGGTGTTTCCTGCGGTTCTTCAACGCCTTCGGGCTAGGAGTTCTTCTGCTTCGTGGGTAGAGGATGGAGATCGGTGGAGCCAGTTTCGCTGTTCTTGTTTCTTTTCTGTTCCTCTTCTAGCTTGTATTTCGCTTTGTAATCTGTTTGCTGCTGTTTAATACAAGTATGGAAAATGCAAAAAAAAAAAAGTTCAGTTGCAGCTCATCTTTCGTGGCTGGAGTAAGAAATGGGCAGGAACCGCCTACAACAAACTTTGCAGCTCATCTTTCGTGGCTGGAGTAAGAAATGGGCAGGAACCGCCTACAACAGATGAGCTGGTCTACGCAGTACTAGAAGTAGATATCTTAGTAGGGTATGATCTTAACGCATGTATGACGGTATATTTCTGGGTTTGTGATTCTACACGAAACAGTTCATGGGTTGCAACCAAAAAAGTTGAACGGAGTCATGCTAAAGATTGACTTTGAAAAGTCTTATGATAAAGTTAAGTGGTCTTTCCTCCAGCAAACTCTCAGAATAAAAGGTTTTCTGAACAGTGCCGCGTTCTGATCCATAATTTTGTTTTTGGAGTAAGTGTAGCCATCAAAGTCAATAATGATGTTGGCAGATAGGTCCACACGTATAAAGGATTATGACAAGACGATCCATTATCACCAATACTATTTAATATAGTTGCTGATATGTTAGCCATAATCATAAAGCGTGCAAAAAATAATGACCAAATTGAAGGTGTAGTTCCACGTCTGGTGGATGAAGGGTATCTATTCTTCAATATGCTGACTAAACAATTCTCTTTATGGAACATGACATGGAAATGGCTCAAAATCTAAAATTAATTTTATCAACTTTCGAGCAGCTTTTAGGTCTAAAAATGAACTTCCGTAAAAGTGAATTGTTCTGTTTCGGCGAGGCCCAGAACGAGGCCAACCTTTATGCTGAGTTATTCGGACGTGTCCAAGGCCATTTTCCAATCAGTTATCTAGTCATTCCGATTCATTGCCGGTTGGATAACGAATGCTCAATGGAAACACGTCGACGAGAGACTTCAAAAACGTTTAAGTAGTTGGAAAGGAAAATTAATATCCCTGGGTAATAGATTGGTTCTCATTAAATCAGTTCTATGTAATATGGTACTGTATATGATTTCCTTCTTCTAATTACTAAAAGGAGTCTCGCATCGATTGAATTATTTTTTATCAAGATTCTTTTGGCAAGGTGACAGTGAGAAAAAGAAACATCGACTGGCTAAATGGAATGTAGTGTGCTGCCCTAAAGATCAAGCAGAACTTGGGATTCATGACCTTGGGGTCAAGAACAGAGCTCTTCTAGGTAAATGGCGTGAATGGTTGTTCAAGCTTCTTACCGAAGAGGGGGTATGGCAAACTCTTTTGAGAAAAAAAGTACATTGGATCATATGCAATATCGCAGGTTTTTGGCAACCAGGTGATTCACATTTTTTGGTCTGGGTGGCGACGAAGAAATTCTTCTTCTAATACGGTTCTTTCTCCATAAATAATGGCTCGGAAATAAGATTATGAGAGGATAGATGGCTACGTAATGCCATGCTCCGTGAACAATATTCAGCTTTATATAATTTTGTCCTAGGACGTCACAAAAGCGATATGATCGCTCAGATGTAGGAAACTTCCCTACCAAACGTGACGTTTAGAAGAGATCGTGTTGGTGCCCGACTAGCATCTCAGCATGAGTTGCTACAGCGTCTGACATTGGTAAATCTGACGCAGGAAACTGATGAGTTTCGATGAAATTTGCACAAGAGTGGTAAATTCTCGGTGAACTCTATTTATAAAGCTTTAATTGAGTCGGATGTGTCAGTGGATAATAATAAAAATAATTGGAAGATGAAGATCCCACTAAAAATCAAATTTTTTGTGTGGTATCTTCATCGAGGTGTAATCCTCCCTAAGAACAACCTTGCGAAACGCAATTGGCATGGAAGTAAAAATTATGTCTTCTGTCGTAAGGACGAGACTATCCGACCCTTATTCTTCGAGTGTAAATTTGCTACTTCTATATAGTCAGTCATCCAGATTCGTTCTATCTTATATCCACCACGAAGCATTGCAAATATTTTTGGCAATTGGCTGAATGGTGTGGATCATAGGTTTAAGCGACTTATTAGTATGGGAGCGCTTACCGTTATATTGTCGCTTTGGCTTTGTAGAAACGATAAGGTTTTTTAATGATATAAAATTTGTCTCTCATGCAGGTTATTTACCGGTGCACAGCTACGCTCCCTTCATGGTCACCGCTACAACGCGTGAAGCACCGCGACCTGTTTACGGAGGTGTGTACAGGACTGGAGGATATGGCGAGGGACTTTTTATTCCAACATGGATAGCAACATAATTTTCGGATATGTCCTCCACCACCAAAGGCGTTTTTTACAATTTCTCATTATGATATGTAAATATGTAATTCTTCTGTTTATTTATTCTGAGGCTTGTGTACTTGTGACAGCTGTGTGCATCCTAGTTATGCATAGTCCCGGTGTAATGCTTAAAACTTTATTTAATAAAGCTCCATTTATCGGAAAAAAATTACATTTCTACTTAATAAATGGGACTCCACGTCAACTTATTGATCGAAGAATGCAGCTCGTGGAAGCTAAACGGTCTTCCAGAAAAGGACGTTTGGCAGGTGCAAAGAGCATCTCTAGCAGTGACTGAAAACCGTGGAACTGAAAACGCGATTTTCAGTTTGCGTTTTGGGTGTTTTACAGGCCCAAAAATCGCCGCGCAGAACAGAAACAACAAATTTAAAAAAAAACATTTCGCGGGAACAAAAGGAAGAACACATAGTTGATCTTAGTTCATTGCAAAAATGCAGTTCACCGGCGCACAGATTTTGCACTAATAGCTAATCTAACTAAAGCTCGTCGCTAGCTAGACCCTAACATTGTCAAAATTGGTTCACCGGAGCCCTCGGTGCGGCGGCGACGCAGCAGGTGGCTCCGATCACTCCTCGTCGGAGACACATCTCTTTCTCGGCAAGGCGGCGCCACTCCTCCTTGTTCTCCATCGGCGCGTGCTCGGCGGCGAGGCCCTGCTCGAAGAGAAGGTCATCGGTATCGTCGTCGCGGCGGCGACGCTTCTCGGCGTCCACCTCCTCCACCGCGGTGCGCTTGCAGATCACCACGAAGACGGTGTCAACGGGGCACGAAGTCCTCCGACACGAAGGCGGAGCCGAAGGCGGCGGGGTCGTAGCTGTCGATCTATGGCTCCAGCGCCTCCCTCTTCGGCGTGCGCATCAGCGTGCCGGAGCTCCCCGCGCCACTTGAGTTCCCCTCGCCGCGGTGGTTCGCCACTCGCAGCCGGTCAAACTCCTCCACAGCCGGTAGAGGAGCTTAGGCGGCGGCTCTAGGCTGCTGTTGGTGAAGCGTTTCGCCGACCGCTTCCTCGCCGCGTCGGAGACGACGAGCTTCTTCCGTCGCTCGTCGGAGAACTCGTCGTAGCCGCCCGAGCCGCTCCCGCGCTCCGGCGCCTCCCTCTTCGGCCACATCGCGGCGCGACGGTGTCGGATCTGCGCTTGGTGGCGGTGGATTGCTCGTCGGAGGCGGCGCAGTACTCGGTGGATTGCACGTCGATGGCGGCGGTGAGACACGGGGCTGTGAACTGAATTCACAGCCCGTGCGGTATAAATTGGGTTGGAACGGTGGGATTCTAGGGCCCCGAAAACTGTTTACAGGCCGGGCCGGCTTTACGGACTCTGTTCTGGCCGGAAAAACGGGCTCAGCCCAGTCAATGCTAGAACCTGTACGAAATCAATTTGACTCGGGAAGAGCTAATCGGGACTGGCCGACTGGAACCGGATCCGCGTCAGCCGCTTGCTTCATCTCGATGACTCGATGTAACCGAACAAAGTTTTACCACCCAGCTTCTCACTCCGTACTTTGGAATTTCTTTTCTTTTAGCAGAACTACTATGGAGCTCTTTATAATCCCTTTATAAGTGCACCTAAAAGGGGAAATCGGCAGCAGCTCCCGAGCATCAGTGCTCTTGATATTTTGAAAATTTGAAATTTTTAAAAATATGTTTCAAAAAAATCCGAAAAAATTTCCCATGATACATATGCATGTTTCTTACGTGCGTGCCAATTTATGGTGCAAAAAACGTCGTATTCCGAGCTGTATAAAAATAACAAAATCCCAGTCAGCAAAAAGTGTGTAAAGTGTGTAAAATCTGTCAGAATTTTCACTTTTTTGCCTAGCCCAAAATATAATGAATTTCTTTACGAAATTTCTGGCGTACCTGCGGGATATGTATGTTTGTTGGTGTGATTTTTTTCAGAATTTTTGGAAGCAAAAAAGTGCGTTTTTCAAAAAATTCAAAAAACGAGCTAAAAGCACCTAAAAGTCCCAAATTGCTTGCTACGTACTTTGCATGTTTTTTCTTCTTCTAGAGTACGTTATTTTGCATGCTGGATAAGTATACCTAGCCACATATAGACCCTTTTATCAAATCTGCTCCCTAGTGCTTCGATGACCTGGATCCTACTTTGCCGTTACCCCATTTGTTTGGAGTAGGTTGCACGGTTCCGTTGCGTGCATCACGGATGCACCGGTGGTGGTGTAAGATTTGGACCGAGATACATGGTCGCCCCTCAGTGTTCAGCAAATTTGGACGATCTGCCATCATTCTACTATATACAATGGACAGAGGAATCGCTGCCCCGTCATTCGTCCACGTCGCGCGCAAACCACGCCCGTCGGATCACCGCGACGAACGGCTGTGATCTACCCACGTCGCCCCCAAATCACCGAGTACTGTTCATGGTCGAATTTTAGCCAATCACAGTGCGACACGTCACCCGGTCACCACCGCCCGCGCTCCCGGTCAGCCAGTCGCCCCGTTGGCACGATTCTTGGCGCAGCAGTTTTGCAGAAAGCCCCCCGCAAAGGACTGATGCGCAAAACCCGCAAACTGCAGGGACTCCCATGCAAAATTGCCGCACAACACGCACTCCTCCTTCTCTCTCCCCGCGACGGCGCGGGTCGCCGCCGGCGCCGGCGCGCATCACCGCCGCTGGGCACCTCCCCGCACGCATCCAACCACACGGGGAGACGCGCCGTCACCGCCGCACCATCCTACCCCAACGCCGCGTCCTGGGAGGCTCAGAGCTCGCCGGAATCGCCGCCGCCCTCTCCGCTGTCCGCCGCCACGTTTGCTCGCCGCGAAGGACGCTCCGGCGACCAAAAATCCGGCGGCGCCGCCGCTCCCGGGACCCCTGCGTCCAGCCGCGTCGAACGCGCGGAGGCGCACATCCCGCCTCGCCCTTACGCGGCGGCGCCGTGGTGGTCGCCGCCGTTGCCTCCACGGGCTCACCCATGGCTGACGTCATCACGACGTCAGCATGGGCCATGGTTGTCAGTTTTTTTTTTTGCTTTTTTCCCCCTAAAAAAAATGCTATAAAACCAAAAATCAGAAAATAATAAATGCTACAAACCAAAAAAAACAAACCTTCTAATTTATATTTTAAAAAAAAAACTAAATTCCTGACAAGTGGACTCCATATTTTTTATTTGGGGAAAAAATTTACTTGCCCCACTAACATGAATTTGAATTTAAAACATTCATGCAACTACAAAGTTCAAATGACCAAATATGAATTTCACTCACTACGAATTTTTAAAAATGGCAAAGAACAATATAGTCATATTCAAACATTTAAATTTGCTTACAAAAATATGAAATATTCCAAAATTTGTACAAAAAAGAAATCTTCACAACTACAAAACAAATATGCTCTAACATTTTAAACTGGTGAAAATTTGAAACAAATTGTAATGCTCATACTCTTTACAACAATTTCTAGAACATCAAAATATTTCTATAAACAACCTCGCAAATATTAATGCTTATAATTTGTGCCATATAAACAACTTTCAAATTTACATGTCTTTTAAATCTACTCATTTTAAAAACACAAAAAAGAAATTCAAATGTGAAACCGGCCCAATTTAAACAGTTTTC
Source organism: Poa pratensis (assembly GCA_947311845.1). Taxonomy (NCBI): domain Eukaryota; kingdom Viridiplantae; phylum Streptophyta; class Magnoliopsida; order Poales; family Poaceae; genus Poa; species Poa pratensis. Next base: position 29,026,760 of record CAMZMU010000107.1, on the reverse strand, counting down.
GAAATCTACACAATTTTTAGACACGTACTCCTTCGAATTTAACTAATTTCCAAACATACATACATAATTTTTAAATGTGCACACTACCAAATTTAAATTTTATTTACTGCACAAGCGCGACCTTGTGTAACTTTTCAAATTTATTTAAAATTCAATTCAAACAAAATTTAAAATTTATGTCACAATCAAAATAATCATTACATATACTTTGGAACCTTTTCCAAATTATTGTAAAACTTTAAAATTTTAAAATACACAGAAACAAAATATAAAAAATATATCAAAATGCTAGGGAAATTTTTTTTGAAATATTTTTCACACAAAACAAATAAGTTTTGCAAATTTAAATATGTAACAATCAAAAAAAAATCATTACATATACTTTCAATCCTTTTCCAAATTATTGCAAAACTTGAAAATTTTAAATTGCACACCAACAAAATATAAGAAAATATCAAAATGCTAGGGAAAAAATTGTCAACTATTTTCACACAAAACAAATAAGTTTTGGAAATTCAAATTGGCCTCATTTTATTTTTCACACAGAACAAAAAAGTTTTACAAATTCAAATATGTAAAAATCAAAATAATCATTACATATACTTTCCAAACTTTTCCAAATTATTGCAAAACTTGAAAATTTTAAATTGCACACCAACAAAATATAAGAAAATATCAAAATGCTAGGGAAATTGTTTTCAACTATTTTCACACAAAACAAATAAGTTTTTATAATTCAAATTAGCCTACATTTAGACATGGGAAAAACAATCATATTTGAGCATTCAAACCCAAATTACAAATTCAAGTATTTTGACGTGTCATACGACTTCCAAACCTGCTCATTTCGTAAACATTAAAGCAAAATGCAAATTTCAACAAACTCCAAATTGTTCAGTTCCTAAAATCTACATTTGAGCATTTCAACTCAAATTTCAAATTTACATATTCCAGAATTTCAGATTCCTTCCAAATCTGATCATTTTTCGTAAACATTAAAATAATACAAATATGAATACATTTCAATACGTCAAACTTTCACAATCTCAGCAATCTTCTAAGCGCAAACTTTCCGAGTTCAAATAATACTCAAATTTCAACATGATTTTTTAAAAAAGATATTCGAAAAAAATTCAAATCCACGGGCGCGGCGAAGCCCGCGCATAGTCCCCTAGTCATGTTCTAATAGACGCACCGGCACCGCGTTGATAGCTATAGGTAGGTTGCTGTTCGCATTCGTGTTATACAGTGTATGCCAAGAGGCAATCATCCGAGTCATTTTCCACTAGCGTGTACTGGCACGTGCACACTATTTCATCCGAGTGCAACACGTGAACTCAAATAACGAACAGCTTCGATTGACACGGGCTAGGGCCTAGGGCATGTTACTAGCTGAGAACCTGTCTGTGGTAGGATGGTTAGCAGGGTGGTTGTACCCTTAGCTAGCCCACCAGAGTTTAAATCTCAGGTTTGACACTGTGCGTTCATAAGGATGAATTGGATGAGTGTGTGCACGTGTATGTGAGCGTATGCGTTGTACTGTGTTTCGAAAAAAAAAAAGGCATGTTACCATCTGACTGTCCTCCAAAAATTTCCTTTTAGAACTCTATTTTGTGTTTTAGCTCATACGAGTAGATACTCTCATTATGAGAAAATATATTTTAAAATGTTAAAAAATTCTGAAACAAAGATCAGGTGTACATCCAAATATGTTTTATGTTCATCCACCAAGTTTCACGGAAAAAATATATTTTGTGTGGTTTGTGTAAAAAAGACAAATTGGGATACTACAAAAATGACTTTTTGTAAGACATTTTTTTGGCTTTTTACTACAAGCCATAAAAATTTCTTTTTTTCGTGAAATTTTCTGTGATGACATTAAATGTCGGGATGAACACCCGGATTATTTTTCAATTTTTTTTTACATTTCCAAAATGTGTTTGTAAAAAATGAGAGCATATTCTCCTAAACCTGAAGTGGATTTCCAATTTTGGCACCCTCATTTCATTTTATTTGACAAAAAAAATGAAATGACATTTATGCCATCATTTCATTTGATAGAAACGAAATAAGAGGTCGTTGTTAGGCATCATTTCGAGTTGGAATCATGTAATTCATTTTTTGATTTCATACCCAACTTGTTTGGATGTCGTCAAATTAGACATGTAGTTCGCTTGGAATTTCAGCAAATGCATATTGTATGTTATGCCAATTTATATTCCTAACCATGTCATTTCACTAGGCAGATGAAATGAACGATGGATGCCAAATGAGTTTTGAGAGTTAGAAAAAAGAATTGACTTAACATATCAAAACATTTGTCGCAATTTGAACTGGAGTCACGTTTTCAATTCAGTGAAAGTTAAAAAGGTTGGATATGGAATCTCAGTTGAATTTCATAATTTAGGGTCAAAATGATGGCTACCAAATGAGCTATTAAGATATTTGTATTTGCGGTTAGTTCGTACGGCTAAAGTACGGCGGCTATATATATGTTCTTGCGATGAGTATACGGTATAGGATATGGCATCGTTTGGAACTCAACGACCGGCCGGTTCTCTGAAGAAAAGGCCTCAACCACTGGGAACCGACCAAAGCTCGGACGCTCGCCACATCAACCGAATCCTTTTCATTTTTTAAAATTTCTAGGCTATTTTGTTGCTTTGAATACAATCTTTTGGGCGACGCCATGACCAGAACAAAAGCTAAGATCGAGAAAGCACGAAAAAATCAAACCACTTATCGGTATCTCAAAAGAAAAAAAAAGGAAAAAAAAAACACTCATCGGTGCCACACGCACATACGCACAAGTGAGCTAATTTTTTTTTAATAATACATTTTTTTAATTAAATTCAAAAAATATTACGCAAAATAACGAAATTGCAAAAATAATACGGCCTCGGCCCAGCTTGGGCCGATAAGGGCCCGTCGGCCAGGCTTGGGCCGATTTGGCCTTATCGGCTTTGTTAAGGACGACCAGATCGCATGGTGGGCCAGGCCTGCGCCCGACAGGCCGTGAGGGGGCACTAATCGGCCAGAACTCGGCCGACCGGCCTGTCGGCCAGGGCTGGGCCGACAGGACGCTGGATAAGGCCAGCCCTGCCCACATCTTCCTCCTCGCGTCCTCTCTCTCCTTTTCTTCTTCCTCTCGAAACCAGCAGCTCCTTACTGCGTTTCAGCGGCGATCTGTCCATCCAGCCACCAAATCTTCCTTCTACAAGTGTTAGAGAGTTAAGGCAGCTCAGATCTACAGATGTGTTGGATTATTGTGTGATTTCGTGTTGTTTGGTTGGAGCAATGGTGGAGTTTAGGTGGAGGTTGCTGTAGGGTGGTGGATGGTGCAGCGTGGTGGTGGTGCAGCGGTGTTGCATTGGCGGTGGTGGTGACGTTGCTGGTCCATTGAATCGGCACGCTTCAAGGGTATGCGTTTATTTTGCTATAAATATTAAGTATATAGTTGTTCCCGGTTGTAACAGTAAATAGGTGTCACATTTTTAGTTTGTTGAGATGAGTAATTTAGTGAAATGTTTGTTTTTCTACGGTCCTGGCGAAGTTGTAGTAAATGAGCATGGAGCTGATTTGGGTGAGTTTCGATGGTCAGAGTTGGAACTGAGTGACCCACAAACATGGTCTATAAGTCAGCTGAAAGATTGGTTGGCAGCGTGTTTAGGGCTTCCTGAAACAGACACCTGTCTGTGTGCATGCACTGTGGACGAAGACAAGGTCCCCGGTGTTTTTTTATTTGAGGCCGATAGAACGGACCTCTCAGATGGTGCGATGGTTGCAAGGCTGCGCAAGCAGGGGATGTACCCCTCATGCCTTACTGATACCTGTCGCGAAGGAGGTGATTGCGCCTGAAGGCGAGGGAGGGCACGATCCTGGCCAGAGTAGTCAGGAGATGCAATTTTCTGGACATGATTATAATCAGGGAGATGTTGGAGGTGGTGATTACGATCCTGGCCAAAATAGTCAAACAGAGCAGATGGAAGAGGAAGATGTTGGAGGTGGTAGTTATGAATCTGGCCAAAATAGTCAGACAGAGCATATGGAAGAGGGAGATGAAGATGCTGCTGAGGCAGCAGCAGACGATGTATTCCAAGAAATGATGGAAGAGGAAGACGAAGATGGTGGTAGTGCTTATGGGCATGATTCCGACGAGTCGGATGACGAACATGTGGTGCCAAATCCTGCGTCATGGAGTCATGATTTCTCGTCGTCAATGACAGTGAACGATTGTCATGATTCTGCCTGGGAATACCATCAGAACCAGGTTTCTGCGGGTGCTCTATATACCGACAAGCAACATTTGCAAGATGCAATCATTAAGTGGGCAATGTCGACTTGCAAGACATTCAAAACCAAGGTGTCGAGTAAAAAATATCTGACAATGGAATGTGAGGTAGCAGGGTGTCCTGGAAGGGTGCACGGTTATCGTCCTCACTTCGGCATAAACTGGAAAGTGAGCGACGTAGTACAACACACATGTAGAATTGAGAGTATTCCTCAAGATCATCGTAACATTTCGTCCACGCTTATAGCTCGGTTGCTGTACTCAGAAATAGTACAGGGCAAAGCTATGGAAGCGAAGGCTATTATACATAAGGTGTTCACCAGGTTCAAGTACACAATATCTTATGGCAAAGCTTGGAGGGCTAAGCAGATGGCACTTGAGAAAAGATTCGGATCGTTCCTAGACTCATATGACTCAGTTGTTCGGCTCCTCTACACATTGCAGGCCCGTAATCCAGGCACATATGTTGACGTCAAACACTTCAGAGAAAGACGCCAGAAAGCTCACATGCATATCGTTAACAACCCAAACACACCTTTTTGTGAGAAGATTACGGAGTACATGGATAGGAAGATGGCAAAAGCTCGTACTCATGCTGTGCAGGCCATAGGAAATCAAGAAAGGAGGTTCGAGGTACGCTTACCTTCTGACAAGTTTGGTTGCGGAAATCAGCTCAGAACGCATGAGGTGCGAATTGGAAATGAAACCCGACCAACATGTGACTGCACATGCAATAAACCAAAAATTGCTTCACCTGCCCTGCTCCCATGTATTGGCTGCGTGTGGGCAACTCGGACTATCAGCCATCTCGTTCGTTTCACCATATTATTTGAACGAGTCTGTTCTTAATACCTGGACCGGTGAAATGGTGGGATTTTGAGCTGTGGGTAATTTTAACACGGTTGACCCTAATGAAAGGCAGTACATCCCCGACCCAATGCTACTGCGTCCTGGTAGAGGTAGACGACCGTGCAAGCGTATCAGAAATGGTATGGATGAATCTGAAGTCGGAGGCCCGACAGTGCAATGTTTCTTATGCAATGATTTTGGTCACAGGGACACTGCTTGTACAAAATTCCTACCTACGAATGCTGCTCCGGCAACTAGAGCAGCTGCTCCACGTGGACGAGGCAGCCGAGGACCAAGAGGAAGGGGAAGAAACTAGGATGTTTTAAATTTGGACTGTGCTTTTATTTATAATAATGTGGATCAATGTTTTAAAATTGGACTATGTTTTTATCTGTAATATGTGTGGATCAGTATTTGTAGACTATGTTTTATATGTGTGCATCAGTGATTTAAATTTGGAGTTTGATTTCATCTGTAATTTGTCTGCATTTGTGTGGCTAAAAAAGAGGAGGGAGAGGTGAAAAAAAAAAAATCAACAGCCAATCGGCCCAGCTTGGGCCGATAAGGGCCCGTCGGCCAGGCTTGGGCCGATAAGGCCTAGTCGGCCTGGCTCTGGCCGACAGATTTCGCTGACAGGCGCAGGGCGGCCGACAGGCCAAATCGGCCCAAGCCTGGCCGACGGGCCCTTATCGGCCCAAGCTGGGCCGAGGCCGTATTATTTTTGCAATTTCGTTATTTTGCGTAATATTTTTTGAATTTAATTTAAAAAATGTATTATTAAAAAAAAATTAGCCACAAGTGACGCCCGCACGCTGGCTTCAGAGTCTCCTCCTCTGTCTCGGCGTCTCGTATAAAACAACCCATTGTCAAGCTCGGTTTGCCATTAGACCGTCCGTCGAGTCCAGCCACTCCTTGCAAACACGAGCAACACAACATTGTTACACAGGAAAGCGGCCGGAAACACTCCAGCCTCCTCTGTTCTAGTTCGCTACCTGCATGATGGCAAGGCGGCAGAGAGGCTTCCGGCTCGGCCGGAAGCTGCTCGGCCTGTGCCGCTGGGCGCTCCCTCACCGCCGACGACGCCGCGGCGGCGGCTACCTCCGACTGCAGCGGCACCAGCTGGGAGGCACGCAAACCTCCCCCGCCGAACAGATACGGAGCGTCAGCAAGCAGCAGCAGCTGGCGGTCGTGTTACCACCGCGGGACGAGCACGAGCCTCGGCGGTGGGTGCTGACGTGGGGGCGGTCGCTGGCGCGGCGGATGAGGCTCCTCAGGCCGGCGCGCGGCGAGCGGCTGCTGGAGGCGGAGGCCGGGGAGGCGACGACGCCCAAGGGGCAGGTGGCGGTGTACGTGGGCGGCGACGAGCCCGGCGGGGAGTCGATGAGGTACGTGGTGCCGGTGGTGTACTTCAACCACCCGCTGTTCGGGGAGCTGCTGCGCGAGGCCGAGGAGGAGTTCGGCTTCGAGCACCCCGGCGGCATCACCATCCCCTGCGCTGCCACGCGGTTCGAGCGCGCTGCCGCCATGGCCGCCGCGGGCGGCGGCGGCGGCAGCGGCAGGAAGGTGCCCGGCTGGTGGTAGCACGCACGCACGTGGCGCGCTCCTGTACAGTTCTACATAGCGCATACAGATGTGCTCGATCGAATAGACTCTCGGATATGTGTATTTTTGTTTCTCTCTCTCTCAGTTTGACATTTTTCCGGTTGACCCTTTGTTTGTGGGTACGCATGCGATGCGATCATGGTGGTTTGGATCATGTGAGCGATTTGAGCGGGTTTGGATCATCCTCTAGCTCAACTGTGCCTCCTGTATGATCTGGTGGCCGATCTAGCTACCATTAATCTTCTGCATCGATCAATATGGATCATGGTTGCTATTTAATGTTATCCGCTTACAGTAAAAACTGTTGAAGTATTTTTTTTCTGGTCAAGTTCTGGTGTTCACCGAGTCATTCTGCTGCTTCCGCGATTTGGGATCAGCTTGCTGGTACTGAAAGGGGATGTCCGAATAGTCCGTACAACCGGCATGTTGGAAGGTGTTGCAAGCTATACTTGTTGGTGTTGTTGACTGTCTGTGTTGGCCGTCCAATACATTGCTTAGCAGAAACAGTGCGCTGCTTTGTCTGCTGCGACAGCGCTTTCGGACTGATGTGAGGTGGATCAATGATAAACAAAAAGGAAAATCAAAAGATTTGTATTCTCTTAGAGCATCTCTAGCGGTTCCCTTAAAACGCCCAAACCCTTAAAAGTCCGGCGGCTTTACGGGCTGGAGCCGTTTTTTGGGCCAGAACAGCGCCCATAAAACGGCTGAGCCCTAAACCGTTCAAGGGGGCCCGTGAATCCGCGCAGCCACACCTCATATATCATGCTCGGGAGGGCATTTGAAGGTCTGAATCCGTTTCTCCCCACCGCCGCTGACGAGCGATTCGCCTACCTCTCCACCGCCTCCGACGAGCGATTCGCCGGCCCCAGCTGCAGATCCGGCCCCGCCGAGCTCCGATGGCGCCGAAGAGGGAATCCGCTGAGCTCCCCGGCGATGACAAGTTCGGCGGCGACTACTCCGATGCTCGCCGGGCGATGGTCGTCCGGAGCGACGGCACACGGAAGCGGAGCGCCTACAAGTGGACGAAGAAGAACTTGCCGCTGTCGGCGTCGCTCTTCGTCCGCGAGGTCGAGGAGTTTGACCGGCTCCGGTGGGAGCGCGAGGTGGTCCGACGCCGCCGCGAGCAGCTCCTCCATGGTGAGGGCAGCTCCTCCGCCGGAGGACTACGACACCGCATCCTTCGGCATGTCGCTCGCGCCGGAGGATTTCGTCCCCGACGAAGAGCTCGAGCACGCCGTGGCGGTGACGATGCTGCGCTCCAAGCGGGAGGCGGAGGAACGCGACGAGGAGATCAACAACATCTTCCTGCACCAGGGCTTCGAGCAGGACAACACCGCCGCGAAGAAGAAGGCAGAGTGGCAGGAGGACGCGGCGATGGTCATCGACCTCGTCTCCTCCGACGAGGAGTTAAGCTCCTCCGCCGCTGCGTCGCCACCACGCCCGTGGCTCCGGTGAGCCGAATTTTGCCTTCTAGGGTTAGGTCGGCGGCGATCTGTAGGTAGATGATCATTTAGCATTTTGTGTAAAATGTCGACGAGCATTCATCTGTAGCGAAGAACATCGAAAGAATGCTTTCTGTTTGTTCCCGCGAAATCTAAAATCTATGAATTTGCAATTTGGTTTGAGGGCTCTGTTCTGCGCGGCGAGTTTTGTGCCGCAGAAACACCAAAAACGCAAACCGTAAACCTGTTTTAAGGTTCGGTGTTTTAAGGGCACTGCTAGAGATGCTCTTATGGCATCTCCAACGGCTCTCCGCAAACAGACCGGACACGTCCGTGTCTGTCCGCGTGGACAGGGGCAGGCTCCAATGGTCCCCCGCATACGGACATGCGAGGGCATACATGTCCGTTTCGCTCAAAATCTAGACCAAGTTTGGTCCGCGTTTGGGGTGAAACGGACAGTGTCCGCATTCGGCCTTTGTCCGTGTCCACCCCGGGCCCGGTCGATAGCCACACAATGACACAACACCTAGCCCCCACCCTTCTCCCAATCTCCAAACCCTCCCGTGAACGCCGCCTCCCGCGCCGCCACCACCGACGGAGGATGCCGGCCTGCCCAACCCGATGGCCACCGCCGAGATGGTCAAGCCGAAGAAAGAGCGGTTCCCCGAGTCCCACAAGAGGGCCCGGAGGGACAAAAAGAAGCAGCGGGCGGTCGACGCCGCGGACGCCTCCGCTCGGGCGGCTGAGGCGCAAATCACCACCGCCCTTCAGGCCCGCGCTCCACCCAGGCCGCAGCCCGAGCTGTGCTCATGCTCAAGGGGGAGGTCCTTGACGCCGTACTTGTGGGAGCCGCCCTCGTGGCCTCCGCGACGAGCTCGGTCTCGCCCTCATCCGCGGAGGCGCACCTTCTCGTCTCGGTCCGCGGGACACGTCCTCTGAGATATCGTCGGTGCCGATGGTCCCGGTGCCGCCTCCCCTTGACCTCAACGTCACCCCGAGTGCCAGCGACGTCCCGGTGCGTAGCAAGGCGAGGCCACGGTCGATGTCGGGCTTGGCAACCATGCTCCAACCCCGTCAACTTGTGTTCGAGGAAATGTCGTCCACGACGCCGGCAACGCGGCCTATTTTGTCGAAACCGATAGTGGCATGGAGGACATGATCTGTGGGGTAGGCCACTACGAGGCCGAGGCCGGGGACGGGATTCAAGCCGATACTCAGGGTGAGAGTGCCTCTATTGACGAAGAGCCATTGTTCGAGGGCGAGCTCACTTGACTCACCGCCACCCTCATGGTCAAGAACAAGAGGACGACCTCATACACGGAGAAGGAGGACGAACTTCTTTGCGAGGCTTGGATGACCACTGGACACAATGCAATTAATGGTGCCTAGCAAAAAGGAACCGCATTTTAGAGGAGGGTGGGCAAGCATTTCCATGAGCAAAGAAATTTGCCGCCTTACAAGATTGAGAGTGATCAAAATGACAAATCTCTTAGCAAGAGGTGGTCACATACCCATTGCGAGTGTACCAAATTCCAAGCCGCACATGATCATGTCAACACCCGGACGGTGAGTGGCATCGGAGTGGGGACTTGGTTCTTCAAGCAATGGCATAACACAAGGAGGTCTATGAGTCCTGATTCACTTTGAGCCATTGTTGGGTGATGATCAAAGGATGCCCCAAGTGGACCGAGCTCTACAATTCCTTGAAAAAGGGGGCGATGGATCAAAGAAACGTGCCAATGATAGCGAAGATGACGAGGCTGTTGGGGATCGTAGACAGAAAACAAAAAAATTCCTACCGACGATAACCATAAACTAGCCAAGATCTAACTATGCAGATATACTATACGAAAAAGGACGGAGTACATACCCATGTAGACCGAAAGCGGGATTACGTTCCCGCACAAACGTTGCCGATGAAGCCGACGAAGCCGACCTCAAGGTCGTGTAGAGGAAGTAGTCGTACTCCCAGCGCCACACGTGTAGTGCCTCGTAGTTCCACACACGTGCGGTGTAGATGACGACCTCCGAGCTCCAGATCCAGCAGAGCAGCGGAAGTAGAAGATTGGATTTCGAAGCACGGCGGTGTGCGTAAGGTGGAGAGACTTCTCTCCTCATACGCAGCTCCAGAAACGGAACCACGCTCAAAGTAGGAGAGAAGAAGAAGGAAGAAAGGGATTAATCTCCAAGGCATAGGGGGGTCCCTATTTAAAGGAGAGGGGGGAAGACCTTCTCCCTTGGCTAAGCCATGTGGGACTAAACCCCACATGGTTGGCCGGCCAAGGAGGGCAGCCGCCGGCCCTGGTGGGCCCCATTCGGCCCACCCAGGGTGGCTGGCCCTCCTCCCCTTTTTTCTTTTCCTTTTCTTTTAGGAAATTTTCCCTAATGGGCCTCTAAGGCCCATATAGGTTTTAATGCCTTTTAAATTCGAATTTAATTAAATAAAAAATATATTAATCACTAATAACACTTATTAATAATAAATACATATTATTTAATTCATTCGGACCCCGAAAACATATTTCGTTGCCTCCGATCAACATCGGACAAGTTCCGGAACACTTCCGGAGTTCCCGGTTTCTATCTCTCTTATATCCAATCAAATCGTCACCTACCCTTAAGTGTGTTACCCTACGGTTCGGGATCACTCCAGACATGATCGAGACACGTTCTCCGATCAATGACTAACAGCGGGATCTGGATACCCATGATAGCCCCTGTGCGTCCACGAATGACTTTTATCGTTTGAACCTTTAGACGTCCAGTCTCATCCTCTTGCCTATCGATACTTAGATTGTCCGAGCGTCGTTCTCCGGTATCACAATTACCGAGCATGACCTCGTCATTGACAAATCTATCTTTACTCGTCTGTGATATTACATCCCCGTGACCTAGTCACATGCTTGCAAGCTTATTGATGTAATCTCACCGAGTGGGCCCAGAGTATCTATCCTGCTATTTGGATTGGCAATTCCCGCTCTTGATCACTCGCTTCTACTGCTTCCTTCCGATACCCGAAAGTGTCACCTTTATTGTCACGCTATATAAGACATGCCGTTTGATGCGATCAGCCGCATCTTCAGAAGCAGAGATTTGATATGATCTCACAGTCGAAGGTATGAATACTACGTTTCTACATTTTGGGTATGTCCATCAAATCATTCACCTAATGATATGACTCCGTTGTTAACCGACGCCATTGTCCATGATCAGGAAACCTTGATCATCTGTTACCCAACGAACTAGTTAAACAGAGGCTACTAGGGACCTGGTTGTTTTCATACCACACGTGTATTAATGTTTCCGCGTAATACAGTTATAGCATGGTATTTAAAACATATTATGAACAATTGAGATATGACAAATAAAATCACTTTATTAATTGCCTCTAGGGCATATCTCCAACAGTCTCCCACTTGCACTAGAGTACAATTTAATCTAGTTTACAAATTGGTAAAAGCCTAACACCTATAGCATCTCGGTGTTCTTCATGCTTGTCTCGTGGAAGAGGTTTCGTCAGTGGATCTGCAACATTCAGGTCCGTGTGTATTTTGCAAATCTTTACATCGCCTTCCTTGACGTACTGCCGTATGACATGGAAGCGTCGGAGAATATGTTTGGCGGTGGAGTGAGACCTTGGTTCCTTCACGTTGGCAATGACACCTGTGTTGTCGCAGTAGATATTCACAGGGTCCTGCTCACTCGGGAACACTCCAAGCTCGATGACGAACTTCCTCAGCCAAACAGCTTCATTTGCAGCATCCGCAGCAGCAATATACTCCGATTCCATTGTAGATTGGGCTACTATGGGTTGCTTCCCACTTCTCCAGCTCACAGCGCCTCCGTTCACCTTAAACACATAACCTGTTTGCGATTTCGAGTCATCTGGATCTGTGCAGAAACTTGCATCAACGTAACCTGTTACGCCAAGTTCCTCTTCACAGCCTCCATAAACAAGAAACATGTCCTTGGTATACTTAAGATACTTCAGTATGTTCTTAACAGCTGTCCAATGATCCTTGCCAGGATTACTCTGGAATCGACTCGTCAGACTGAGAGCCAATGCCACATCGGGTCGAGTACTTAACATGGCATACATGATCGATCCTATAGCCGAAGCATATCGAGTGCCATCCACCTCGGCTTTTCAAGAGCCGTCGTGGACACTGAGCCATGCTCAATGTTTTTCCCTTGACAACTGGCACAAGACCTTTCTTTGCCAAATGCATATCGAACTTCTTCAATATCTTGTCAAGGTAAGTACTTTGACATAACGCTAGTAGGCGCCTGGGTCTATCACGATAGATCTTAATGCCTAATACGTATGCAGCTTCTCCTAAGTCCTTCATCGAAAATTTACTGTTTAAATATTCCTTCACGCTTTTCAGAAGTTCCACATCATTCCCAATTAGTAATATATCATCCACATATAGAACTAGGAATGCAACTGAGCTCCCACTCATTTTCTTATAAATGCAGGTTTCTTCTACATTTTGGACAAATCCAAAACCTTTGATCACTCATCAAAGCGAAGATTCCAGCTCCGAGATGCTTGCTTCAGTCCATAAATGGAACGCTGAAGTTTGCATACTTTGCCAACATTTCTGGACTGACAAAACCTTCAGGTTGTACCATATACAACTCTTCCTCAATGTTGCCATTTAGGAACGCTGTTTTGACATCCATCTGCCATATCTCATAATCATGATATGCAGCTGTTGCTAGCAAAACCCGAATAGACTTTAGCATCGCTACCGGTGAAAACGTTTCATCGTAGTCAATTCCATGAACTTGTCGGAAACCTTTTGCGACAAGCCGAGCTTTATAGACGGTTACATTACCGTCAGCATCAGTCTTCTTCTTAAAAATCCATTTATTCTCGACGGCCTTGCGCCCTTCGGGAATCTCCACCAAAGTCCATACTTTGTTGTCATACATGGATCCAATTTCGGATTTCATGGCTTCAAGCCATTTCTCGGATTCGGGTCCTTCCATTGCCTCTTTGTAGTTCGTAGGTTCGTCTTGTTCAATTAACATGACGGTGCAAACAAGATTGCCGTACCACTCAGGGTTGTACGGGTTCTTCCAGACCTACGAGGTATGATAGCCTCCTCGACATTTTCTCCCACTCCATCTGTTATGGAGGACGGTTCAGGAACAGTTTCCGTTGCGCCACTCGGAATTTCGAGTTCAGGATCAACTATCTCGTCGAGGTCTATTTTCCTCCCACTTACTCCTTTAGCGAGAAACTCTTTCTCGAGAAAGGTGCCGCTCTTTGCGACAAACGTTTTGCCCTCGGCTTGGTGGTAGAAGGTATATCCTATGGTTTCCCGCGGATATCCTACAAAGACGACCTTTTCCGATTTCGATTCGAGTTTGTCGGGCTGTAGTTTCTTAACGTACGCCTCACAACCCCAAACCTTCAGGAACGACAACTTCGGTTTCTTACCATGCCATATCTCATACGGTGTCGTTGCTACGGATTTGGATGGAGCCCTATTTAAAATGAATGCGGCTGTTTCTAACGCATATCCCCAAAACGATACGGGCAAGTCAGTAAGAGACATCATAGACCGTACGCTATCTAATAAGGTACGATTACGTCGTTCGGACACACCGTTGCGTTGTGGTGTCCCGGCAGGCGTAAGTTGTGGTACAATTCCACAAGCCTTCAGATGTGTGCCAAACTCAAAACTCAAATATTCGCCACCACGATCAGATCGGAGATGTTTAATTTTCTTGTTGAGTTGATTTTCAACTTCACTCTGAAATTCTTTGAACTTTTCAAATGTTTCAGACTTGTGTTTCATTAAATAGATATACCCGTATCTACTCAAATCATCAGTGAAGGTTACAAAATAACGATAACCATTTCGTGTCGACACGCTCATTGGACCGCACACATCTGTATGTATTACTCCCAATAAGTCCGACGCCCGTTCCATAAATCCGTTGAACGGTGTCTTGGTCATCTTGCCCATAAGGCATGGTTCGCAAGTGTCAAGAGATCCAAAATCTAGTGACTCCAAAAGTCCATCAGAATGGAGTTTCTTCATGCGTTTTATACCAATATGACCGAGACGGCAATGCCACATGTACATGGCGGTATCGTCACTAAGTTTAATCCTTTTGGCATCTACGTTATGGATGTGAGTGCTACTATCGAGATTCAACAAGAATAAACCATTACTCTCAGGAGCATTAACATAAAAGACATCATTCATCGAAATAGCACAACCATTTGATACTGAATTGAACGAATATCCATCTTGCAACAAGCAAGATCCACTGATAATGTTTACACTCAAAGCCGGTACAAAATAACATTTATTTAAAACCAAAACTAATCCCGATGGTAGATGTAGAGGGAGTGTGCCGACGGCCACCACGTCAACTTTTGATCCATTGCCGACGCGCATCGTCACCTCGTCCTTCGCCAGGCGCCTTTTATTCCGCAACTCCACCTGTGAGTTACAAATATGAGCAACAGAACCGGTATCAAATACCCATGCATTACTCCGAGCGCTAGTAAGGTAAACATCTATAACATGTATATCAAATATACCTTTCTCTTTTCCGACAATCTTGCCGGCCTTCTTGTCTTCTAGGTACTTGGGGCAGTTGCGCTTCCAGTGACCATCTCCCTTGCAGTAGAAGCATTCCACGCCGGGTTTGGGACCAAGTTTGTTAGCCTTAGATTTGGCAACGTGTTTGCCATCCTTCTTGGGCTTCCAGTTCTTCCTTCCCTTGCCGCCAGATTTCTTGAAATCGACGGTCTTGTTGACCATCAACAGCGTGTGCTCCTTCTTGATTTCCACCTCAGCAGTCTTGAGCATCACGAACACCTTGATACGTCCATTTTGCATCACTATTTTATATCATAATTTACTGCTATTCATCGATATATTTCATATTTAGAAGTGTTACTTATGTTATTTTACCTATTTTGCATGTTTGATGAATAATGGAGAATTGGACACCGGAGTCAGGATTCTGCTGGAAAAAGCACCGTCGAGATGCACTATTTCTGAAGATCAATAAATCGAAGGAGACATATGGAAGTTCCTATTTTGCCAGAAGATGGAGGAGGCCAAAAGGGGGAGCTGAGATGGGCCATGGTGGGCCCTCCTCACCCCTTGGCGCGGTGGGTCCCCCTGCCGCGCCGACAGGTGGTTTGGGGGCCCTGGCCCACCTCAGCCGTCCCCCCTTCGCGTACTTGACCCCCTCGAAACCCTAACACACAGAGGACGGCCATCGAAATATTCCGCCGCCTCCACGAGGCGGAAAACACCAGAGAGCGAAAAGCTCCCCTGCAGGAAGAAATCTGCCGGGGGAAATTCCCTCCCGGAGGGGGGAATCATCGCCATCATCACCGTCATCGAGCTGGACTTCATCGGGATCATCATCATCATCTCCACCGCCAACACCATCATCACCGCCGCTGCATCCCGTCTCCGTTGTAACATCTAGGGCAGAATCTTGTCTATTTCATAGGGGAAACTCTCCCGGTGTTGATTACTCTTGTTATTGATGCTATTGGGTGAAACCATTGGACTAAGGTTTATGTTCAGATTGTTATTCATCATCATATCACCTCTGATCATGTTCCGTATGATGTCTTGTGAGTAGTTCGTTTAGTTCTTGAGGACATGGGAGAAGTCTTGATGTTAGTAGTGAACTATGTTGAGTAATATTTAATGGTTTGATGCTTAAGTTGTGGTGTTATTCTTCTAGTGGTGTCATGTGAACGTCGACTACATGATACTTCACCTTTATGGGCCTAGGGGAATGCATTGTGTATTCGTTTGCCAATTGTGGGGTTGCCGGAGTGACAGAAATCTGAACACCCGTTGGTATATCGATGCATGAGGGATAGCAGGATCTCAAAGTTTAAGGCTGTGGTTAGTTTATCTTAATTACTTTCTTGTATTTGCGGATGCTTGCAAGGGGTATAATCACAAGTATGTATTAGTCCTAGGAAGGGCGGTGCATTAGCATAGGTTCACCCACACAACACTTATCAAAACAATGAAGATTAATCAACTATATGAAGCGAAAGCACTTGACAATATTCCCGTGTGTCCTCAAGAACGTTTGGTCATTATAAGTACAACAACCGGCTTGTCCTTTGCTGTAGAAAGGATTGGGCCACTCGCTGCAACTATTACTACTTCATTTTATTTACTTGTACTTTATTTATCTGTCATATCAAAAACTCCTAAAAACTTGTCTGTGAGCATTTACAGTGAATCCTTCATCAAAACCGCTTGTCAACACCTTCTGCTCCTCGTTGGTTCGACACTCTTATTTATCGAAAGTACTATGATACACCCCCTATACTTGTGGTCATCACACCTCAGACAGGGACTTAGCCATGCCCTGCATGTTGTAGTTCATGACGAAGCCTTTGTAGCTAGGAGGCAACGATTGCAGCACCCTATCAATCGCCAGCTCATCAAGAATCTTGCATTCCAGAGCGTTCAGGCGTTGAACGTAGCCAGACATTTTGACCACGTGCTCGCTCACACTGCTATGCTCTTCCATCTTGGCTGAGAAGAAGAGCTCAGAAGCTTCATACCTCTCAGCCTTAGCCTGCGGCGCAAAGACAGCCTTGAGATCAGAAATTATCTCAAAAGCACTCATCTTCTCAAAGCGCTTTTGCAGGTCGGCTTCCATGGCGTAGAGCATGCCACTCTGGACAAAGGAGGAATCCTCCGGCTTGGTCTGATAGACCTTCTTCTCATCATCGGAGGCGTCGTCTGCAGGAAGGTCACCTAGGGCGGCTTCAATGACGTAGGCCACCTTGTGGGGAATGAGGAGGATCCTCAGGTTGCGGAACAAGGACATGAAGTTCGACCCATTGGTCTTAAGCTTTTCTTTCTCAAGGAACAGGCCAAGGTTAAAGGTGGGGCGAGACATCTACAATGGAATTTGCAAAACATAAGACGTTTGTTCATAGTAAAATATGGGTTCAAGTTTTAGTAAAATAAAACTACAAGAACTCCCACTCAAAACGAACATCCCTCGCATCGTTTTAGTGATTACACGATCCTAATTCATTACACTATCCCCGATCGTCACGGCCGATAGCATAACTTCAAAAGTGGACATTACTATGTCGATCACAACTACTTTGTGACTCGTGCTTAACCTTTCGGTCATGTGTTCCGAGGCCATGTCTGTACATGCTAGGCTCGCCAAATAAACCTATAGCGTATTGCTTGTGCAACGTGGCTTACACCCACGTTATGCGAACGCAGATACGTCTGACACCCGATCGTCACGGCCTGCCTCGTATCGGAGAACTTTCGGTGGTGCACGCTAAAGGGAGAACACTATTTGGTATTTTAGGAGGGATCATCTTATACTACTACCGCCGTGTAACTAATATATAACCATATATATACACAATATAAGATGCACTCAACCTACATAACATCTAAATGAAATGTAATGCGACATGATATGGTCTCCTCCGCGCCGACGGTCTCCTTCGCGCCAACAGTTTTATAAACAATTTAATAAACCTACCTTGACCATATCACATTGCCCCTGCAAAATAAAGTTAGACGCTTTCTACTTTAACTTTTGCATATTTTACGTGGCTGCTAGGGTTTCCGCACAAGAACCGTTTCTTAACTACGAATACAACGACAACAGCGATAAGACAATTGTCTCTATTACACCCCTTTCGGGGCCCTCCATTGTAAATGCAATATCAACTATTTTAGGAGTACAGACACCCGCCAGTCACATATACGGTACAAGCCGTATGTCAAGTGTGGAACCAGTCTCGCGTAAGAGTACGCGTAAAGTCGGTCCGGGCCGCTTCATCCCACAATGCCGCGATATAAACAAGTACACGCGAGAGGGTAACAAATGTAGAATCGATGTCCACATTCAACATGTGTTCTAACCGTATAGAAATATCTACGCATAGATCGGCTCTGATACCACTGTTGGGGATCGTAGACAGAAAACAAAAAAAAATCCTACCGACGATAACCATAAACTAGCCAAGATCTAACTATGCAGATATACTATACGCAGGAGGACGGAGTACATACCCTTGTAGACCGAAAGCGGGATTACATTCCCGCATAAACGTTGCCGACGAAGCTGACCTCAAGGTCGTGTAGAGGAAGTAGCCGTACTCCCAGCGCCACACGTGTAGCGCCTCGTAGTTCCACACACGTGCGGTGTAGATGACGACCTCCGAGCTCCAGATCCAGCTGAGCAGCGGAAGTAGAAGATTGGATCTCGAAGCACGGCGGTGTGCGTAAGGTGGAGAGACTTCTCTCCTCGTACGCAGCTCCAGAAACGGAACCACGCTCAAAGTAGGAGAGAAGAAGAAGGAAGAAAGGGATTAATCTCCAAGGCATAGGGGGTCCCTATTTAAAGGGAGGGGGGGAAGACCTTCTCCCTTGGCTAAGCCATGTGGGACTAAACCCCACATGGTTGGCCGGCCAAGGAGGGCAGCCGCCGGCCCTGGTGGGCCCCATTCGGCCCACCCAGGGTGGCTGGCCCTCCCCTTTTTTCTTTTCCTTTTCTTTTAGGGAATTTTCCCCTAATGGGCCTCTAAGGCCCATATAGGTTTTAATGCCTTTTAAATTCGAATTTAATTAAATAAAAAAATATCTAATCACTAATAACACTTATTAATAATAAATACATATTATTTAATTCATTCGGACCCCGAAAACATATTTCGTTGCCTCCGATCAACATCGGACAAGTTCCGGAACACTTCCGGAGTTCCCGGTTTCTATCTCTCTTATATCCAATCAAATCGTCACCTACCCATAAGTGTGTTACCCTACGGTTCGGGATCACTCCAGACATGATCGAGACACGTTCTCCGATCAATGACTAACAGCGGGATCTGGATACCCATGATAGCCCCTGTGCGTCCACGAATGACTTTTATCGTTTGAACCTTTAAACGTCCAGTCTCATCCTCTTGCCTATCGATACTTAGATTGTCCGAGCGTCGTTCTCCGGTATCACAATTACCGAGCATGACCTCGTCATTGACAAATCTATCTTTACTCGTCTGTGATATTACATCCCCGTGACCTAGTCACATGCTTGCAAGCTTATTGATGTAATCTCACCGAGTGGGTCCAGAGTATCTATCCTGCTATTTGGATTGGCAATTCCCGCTCTTGATCACTCGCTTCTACTGCTTCCTTCCGATATCCGAAAGTGTCACCTTTATTGTCACGCTATATAAGACATGCCGTTTGATGCGATCAGCCGCATCTTCCAGAAGCAGAGATTTGATATGATCTCACAGTTGAAGGTATGAATACTACGTTTCTACATTTTGGGTATGTCCATCAAATCATTCACCTAATGATATGACTCCGTTGTTAACCGACGCCATTGTCCATGATCAGGAAACCTTGATCATCTGTTACCCAACGAACTAGTTAAACAGAGGCTACTAGGGACCTGGTTGTTTTCATACCACACGTGTATTAATGTTTCCGCGTAATACAGTTATAGCATGGTATTTAAAACATATTATGAACATTGAGATATGACAAATAAAATCACTTTATTAATTGCCTCTAGGGCATATCTCCAACAGAGGCGGCCCAAGCTCGGTTAACCATGCGGTGAGGCCTAGGGGACACAAGGCACCAAGCAAGATGTGAAACACGAGGCTACAACTATTATGTTGGAGGATACATTGAAGGGTTTGATCGCCGGTAAAGAGGAGTCAAATGCCAAAAGAGATGAAAGGAAACACAAGGACAAAGATGATGCAATGGCCTACTACCTTGAGGTGCAAAAGTAGAAATTAGAGATGTATGAGGCGATGCAAAATAAGAAGCTATAGATTGATGAGGCCAATGCCCAGCCAACAGCCAAGGAGGTGCACGGTTGCCGCCGAGGAGAACCGGATCAAGCTCGCGATGATGGCCTAGGAGAACCGGATCATGATGGCCGATTTGAACATCATGGACCCGGAGAAAAAAGCTTAAATAATCAAAAAACATAAGATGGTACGCGAACGGTGCGTGGTCTTCATTTCTCATTTATTTATTTTATCTTGTCATTTGAACTATGTGTCATTTCATACCTTGCTATGTGATGTTTAATTAGTGGTCATTTTTTTGTTCTTTATTTTATTTTCTATACCTACATGTAGTCGCTTGTTTGAATTTGGAAAAGGGGCAAAAATTGGCAGCCTCGGACCAATATGCCGGGGGGGGGGGGGGGGGGGGGGGCGTTGGTTGCAACCCACCCCAAACGGACATGCATGGGCCTCTAGCCTGTCTGCGTACCGACCCAAACGGATCAAAACGGACACAATTGGTGTCCGGTTTGGAGGGAGGTGTGTTGGATTTTCCCTTAGGTAATAACGTAAGAACTACTTGTTCGAGCTACAATCAGATTAAAATATGGTTTGGTCGACAATTTTTTATAAATTGTGTTGTGGATAAAGTCTATTCATTTTATAAATTTACATGATTTAGGTTACAAATAAACCTAAGTAAAGTAGGTAATAAAAAATAGTTGTCTATCCCTAATTTTATTATGTTTGGGTTCCTTGGCTCATATAAAGAAAAGGAGTTATAATACTAGTAAGAAAGCTAAGTCATTTTCTCGATTATATCTTATCTTAGTCCCAAGGTTTCAATTTTAATTTAAACATACCATATATTTTTTCCACGGAGATACCCTGGGAGGTATATCGGGTTCATAGAAGAAGGATCAGATGGCCTAGTTACAACGCGGGTTGGTACAGGCGCCAAAAACGCACACCACGCCGTTGGAGCAGTACACCGGGGCCTGGCCTACTCGCCGCATGCCGACGACCGCGTGATGAGTTCCAGCTAGCAGAGAACCGCAGATAACCCGGCCTACCCCAAAGATCCCGCTTGCTAACGGCATCACCCCAACGGCCGTCAGATCAAACAATTGGCATCCTCTTCACTAACCTAGGGTTTCCTTATAGTTCATTGCCCTCCTATTTAAAGGTGCGGATTGAAAGGGATGACCCTTCTTGTTTCCCCAGGTCTCTCTTCGCGAGGACCCGACGAGCAAACCGGCGCTTGTCTCTCTTTTTCCACCACTTCAGGTTGGAATCTCATGCACCCTTCTCCCTCCCCAGGATCAAACTCTTCTAGCACCTTAAACTGCGATTTTCTCCGTCGACGAGATTTGCATTTCGTACAGCTGATTTGTCTCTAGATTAGAACTAGAACCCTCATTTGGCATGTCTTCTCGCTGATTTGAAAATTTATTGTGTTTTTTTGCTCATTAGCTGCGTCCCTCCGATGAATGAAACGCAGACCCGGCATACTAGGCATGCGTGTATGGTGTTTAGTTCGTTCATGGTCTTTTCATGGAATGAAATCGTGGCCGGTCAAAGCATAATTTTGACCCAGGGCAAATTGATTTAATTATATTGTTATACTATTTTTTGATACTTAAAACTCATTGGTAGCATGCTACGGTCTTATCAAATATAATATTTTGTTGCTTATTTGACATAGTGAAGCACACAATAAAGTTAGTAAATATTAGTTAAGTGTTTTTTGTATAAAGTTGTAATCTATATTGTTGAAAAATACACTTGCATTGCGTTGTAATTATAGTGGTTGTGGGAAACAGCCCGGAGACTCCGGTGCAGTCAGTGCGGAGACTCCGGTGTGTATAGCATCCCGAAGACTCCGGACCGAATTATTTCGGAATTTAGCTCCAGATTTGCGCATGTGGTGTGACGCTCTGTAGTAAGTCCGGAATATGGCCGGAGACTTAGTGGAGACAATGGGAGTCACCAGCCAGGCCGGAGTTTCTGGTCCCTTGGGACCACAGATTCCGGGCTAGGCCGAAGACTCCGGTGTCTCTAGGGCGAAGACTCCGGGGTAAGTTTCCCCCAACGACTAGAATTTCAGGGGGCATATATAAGGTCTTCTTCTTACCCAAGAGAATGACCATGACCAGAACTTATCTCCCCTCCATTGTTGATGAGCTTCAACTAGCTAGATCTCTCTCCCTACCCACTCAAACACCTTATCCTTCTATGAGGTGGGCACTTTCACCTTATCCTTCCCGAGGATTTGGGAGTCTCCGAAATCCTGTTGGGAGCCTCCAATTGAGTTGTGGAGTGTGCCTCAACCTTGTTTGTAAAGGTTTGGTTGCCGCCTTCAAGGTAACACATAGTGGTTCGTGGCACTGCACATTGATGAGGCACGAGGATAATATGGTGTGTCATTGGTAGCTATTTGGGGATCTTTGGGACTCGACGCCACTCCAACGCGACTAGCTTTCATTGGAAAGTGAATTTCAGGATAAATCTTCATGTCATTGTGCGGTTATCTCTACCTCCTTTACTTACTCTCATAACTACTCGTAGTAGCTTCGCATGCTAATATGAGAATCTTTAAGAGACTAAGAGACTACGTAGTGTTTGGCTTGGTCATCTCCCCAAGTTCCTTATATCGGATACTCTTTCCTATACGCTGACAATGAAGAGGAATACATATCACGCGCATGTGCGTGCAGATTATGTGTATCAGCAAGAGTAGGAGTTGTGACTACAATCCTTATCGCCTTTATTTTCGAACAGAGGCAAAATATTAAAAAAAAGGTTAAGCCTTAGGATCACACTTGTGAATCATCGATGACACGCCAAGATCAGACAGAATTGTAAAAACAGATTTTGCCCAACCTAGAGCCTTGATCACGAGTCCGTTAGAGCATCTCCAGCTGTGCGCGCCCCCCAGGCGGTTTTTTTCGGCGCTAAAATGGGCCTCCTGGGGGCCGCCAGCGCAAATGTTTGCCCTGGGGGTCGCCGGTTCCCAGCCGTGCCCCCAGTTCACATAAACATATTTTTTCTAACATAGTTCAACATACAAATCAACACAAATATTTGAACATACAAATTAATACAAATGATTCAAGAAAGCAGGCTGATAATTTAACAAGTTTTCAAACACAAATTACAACACATCAAACTAGACGTTGCCTTTGAGCCTCCACAGGTGCTCCACCAGATCGTTATGCAGTTGTTGATGAATATGTGGGTCTTGAATCTCCTAACGCATAGCGAGAAAGGCAACCCATGATGCTGGCACCTGGTGATCAACATCTGCAAGAGGACCCTGTCTGAAATATGGTTCAGTGTCAATCACCAGCTCATTCCGCTCGCTCTCAATGATCATGTTGTGCAGTATCACACAACAATTCATCACCTCCCACATTCGAGATTTCGACCAAGTCAGAGCGGGGTACTGGACAACAGCAAATCGAGATTGAAGCGCACCTAATGCCCGCTCGACATCCTTCCTGCAAGCCTCCTGGCACTGAGAATACCAAGATTTCGTGCCCCTGCCGTAGGGTTTGAGATAGTCTTCACAAATGTTGACCATCTTGGATAGATGCCATATGTCAGGTAGTAGCCCTTGGTGTACTGATGCACATTGATCTCGTAGTTCACCGGGGGAGCATGACCTTCAACAAGCTTGGCAAAGACGTTTGAGCACTGCAGAACGTTGATGTCATCGTGAGATCCTGACATGCCAAAGAAGGAATGCCAAATCGAGAGATCCTGTGTAACCACTGCCTCAAGTATCATACTGCAAGCTCCTTTGTGGCCTTTGTACATGTCCTGCTAAGCAAATGGACAGTTCTTCCATGCCCAATGCATACAATCGATGCTTCCAAGCATCCCAGGAAATACTCTTGCTTCATCCATGGCTAGGATCCGAGCAGTGTCTTCCGCATTGGGTGATCGCATATACTTTGGTCCAAACACTGCCACCACCGCCTTGCAGAACTTGTACAAATAATCAATGGCCATGTACTCGGCCATGTGTAGATAATCATCATGTGTATCACCGGGAGCACCATATGCAAGCATTCCCATAGCCACCGTGCACTTCTGGAGTGAGGAAAATTCTACTGTGTCGGTGCAATCCTTCTTGGAAATGAAGTAGTTGTCGAACTCCCAGATGGCATGCATGATCTTGAGGAAGAGCTTCCGGTTCATCCTGAAACAGCGCCGAAATACCGTCTCGCCCTAAACATGATCATCAGCGAAGTAGTCGGAGTACGGGATGCATTAGCCTTCCATCCGCTTCCTCGGCTTGATCTTGCGGTGCCCTGGCGCCGGGCCACCGTGTCGCGGCTTCGTATTCCGCACGTACAGGTCGGCCAGACGTGCGAGCATCATCATGTGCTCTTCATCATCGACGGCGGTTTGGGCTTCCTCTTCCATCAGAGCGGCGAACATCTCCTCGTCGTCGGAGTCCATCGCCGAGCAGGCAAAATGCCGAACACCTCGCGAACGGCGTGGGCGCGAAGCTGATATGGAAATGAGAATAACAGCACTATGCCATTGGCAAAAGGTCTCAAGGCAGCCGCAAAATCTTAACAAGGGTTAAAACAACTAAGAGCCGGCCCGCAGACTAAGGTAGAATCGGCTGCTGGAGCTGTGGAGCATCGCCAATTTTACACACAGTTCCTTGTACTCATCGAGGCCGCCGAATCTTGAGCTTCAACCTTGCAAGCGTGCACATTTGGTCTCTAGTTTTGCTCGCCAGAGTGGCAATAAAATGTTCAAGAAGAGTAAGAGAATGGCAGCAAAGTATTGCTAGACCCCGCCCCGCCCACATGCTCACGAGTACTGAAGAAAGCTCGAGTACTTCCGAGTTTCGGTCGCGATGGTGTACAAGAATCTCCGACGGAAGCAGCACCGCACCAACCGCTCCGGCCGCATCGTCCTACATCCAACGTTTATGCATAGCTCCGCCTGACAGACATAAGCCCATATTGAGACGGCACGCGCGCCAAACTGCAACCGGACCAAATCGGAAGCTCCACACGCGTTTGCATGCCCTGTTACTGTCGAAGCCTTCCCCATGCATCTACTAGTCGGCAGCTACGTCGTGATCAACATGCTACTCCTCCTCCACTTCCCCGTTGCACCGGCGGCTCTCGTTCCCGCCGCGACGGGCACGTTCGTCTACGCCGGCTGCTCGCCGTCCAAGTACGAGCGCAACACACCCTTCGAGAACAACCTCAACTCCCTCCTCACCTCCATCGCCTCCACCGCCTCCTCGGGCGCCACGTACAACAGCTTCACCGTCGCCGGCGCCGCGGACGGCCAGGCAGCCCGCGGGGCCGCGTACGGCCTTTACCAGTGCCGCGGCGACCTGAGCCCCAGCGACTGCGTGGCGTGCGTGCAGGAGACGGTGGCGCGGCTCGGCGCGGTGTGCGCAAACTCCCTCGCCGCGTCGCTGCAGGTGGACGGCTGCTACGTGCGGTACGACGCCAGCGACTTCGTCGGCCGCGCCGACAACACCGTCGCGTACCGGAAGTGCAGCTCCAGCACCAGCGAGGACGTCGGGTTCCTCAAGAGCCGCGACGGCGTGCTCAGGAAGCTGCAGGCGCAGGCGGCGACAGGGTACAAGCTCACCACGTCTGGCACGGTGCAGGGGGTGGCGCAGTGCCTCGGCGACATCGCGGCGCCCGACTGCGCCGCCTGTCTGACGGAGGCGGTGGTGCAGCTCAAGGGCACGTGCGGCTCGGCGCTGGCCGCCGACGTGTACCTGGAGCAGTGCTACGTCAAGTACTGGGCAAATGGCCACGATTTCCGCTCTTCCCAAGGTACGTACGCACTCACGCGTGAAACCTTCATGTCAACTTGTCAAACGGTAGTAAATCATCTCCGAATTCATGGTTGCGGAACAGATCACAGCAAGCTCCTATTTTTCCACACAAGTGGAAATAAATATGTTCACTTTGTTTAGCATTCTTCGTTCTATGAATGAAGCTCTTAAAGCGCACGAATTTGAATCTCAACGGTTGGGGGTCCAAATTTGAAAAGAGAACTGGCACCAGATCATGTGGGAGCTAGCCATGCATGGTTTGCAACTAACTAGTAGTCACTAAGTGAAGTGATATGGAAATGAGAATAGATTCCAAACTGGCGAACCTTTTAAAGTTGATAAAGATGACTAGCAGAATATATTCCTAATTAGCCTTTTTGTCGGAAGTGATGGACTCCGGACCACAACCTTAATGGATCTGATTACTGGTCAACATGCATCTCTTGGCGCCATCCGTTCACTGAGCAAGACAAAACGCGGCCAATAAGGCCAGCCGCAATGTAGTCCATAAGCATACCATAAGCCAAAAACATACATTGTGGAAGTTCAGCCTAAGAGAATGTTTCTAAAGGTGAACCATAAGCTCATGGTTGTCCACACGCATAAAAAACTTTTTTACTCTTTGGTCTCTCTCTTTCATGTAGCAATATGAAAAGACACGTGGATCCCACCTTATGGCTAAAGTTCAGCTTATACATTATGGAGAATTTCATAGGATAAGTGGGACCCAACTTATGGCAAAACCTCAATACATTATGGATGCCCTATAATAAGACCACGAGGAAACTGATCATAGATCAAATCTAACTAGAATCGTGTCCAGCCACCCACTCTACTGAATATATTCGCAATGAACAAAGGGAGCACTTTAGCTTGATTTGATTTGCTTGGTGACAGATTATTCCGGGGACGAATTTGGGAGGACGGTGGCAATAATAGTCGGTATCTTGGCTGGGCTAGCACTCCTGGTCGTGTTCATCTCTTTCCTCACGAATGCATGTAAGCTCCCGAGATTATGTCGAGAGAACTTCTCGTCATGCTTGAGGTTTTCTCACCACTAACCAGTCTCGAAATGAAAAGAAAAGGTTCATACAGCATTCTCAGGTACAGATAACCAAAATTTTCATTGCAGGTTAGAAATAGAAACTTCTGCCTCACTGCTGCCCATGATGCTGGCTGCCATCTCCAGGTCGAGCGTTAGGGACTAGTATGAGGACATGGCATCACAAAATACAAGGAGAACCCAGCAGAAGGACGAATGCTGGCTGTACTCGCGCTTGCGTTGTTTCAGTTTTTCTTATTATTACTAGCAAAATGCCCGTGCGTTGCAACGGGACTAAATTATGTTAAAATATTTTCATTGTAATTTCCGATAAGTTTTTTGTTGAGTCACGTTGTCCAAATAAAATGAAACTGTATATTCTTGAAAAAGAAACTGATGCAATTGTCAAAGATTGAACATTACAGTAAATCTAACTTTGCCAGATGGTATGTACTTTAGAAAACAAATGTTGCTACATAACAGTAAGACTCGGTTTATAGAAAAATAATTTGAGATGCTCGCCGATGGAACAATCAGCTTTCATAACCTCTTCTGCACATGCATGTCAAATCTCTACTATCTTAAAAAAGAATTTGGTTCCACATTCTGCCTCACTTTCGTCCAACTCTCACTTCATAAGACCCGAATAAAACCTGGCCATGCATTAATGTTGCATGCAACAAACTGATCCTAATTTCTCGCCTTCCGTCTTAACTGCTCTCTCAACTCACATACCGAACTGACTCCTAATTTCTCTCCTTCCCTCTTAACTGCCTATCTTACACCACGAGTCACGTCTGCATGCACTCCTGATTTGTATGCAGCTCGGCAGATGCTTTCAATCTATGGAATCATTTCTCCCCGCAACTGAAAATATTTCTTGCAAACTACCTCCGCTTCTAAATATAAGATGTTTTAGTCTGTCCACATTCATCTATATATAGATGTATCTAGACATGTTTAAGTCATTAAGTGTATATGTTCACTCAATTTAGTATGCATCTAGACAACATGTGCAACAACTAAAACATCTTATATTTAAAGACAGAGGGACTACGCCTTAGGCCATATGCCATTTTTTTTTGTGATTGAAACATCTCCGGGCGATAGAAGCATCATTGGTCTGTAAATACAAACAGTTTATCCCAAATCGAATGGGACTGTAAGCAGTAAAACTTTGATGAACTACTAGCATGCCAGAGAAACAAAAGAAGCAAGGATGACGGTGTATAGAGAATAGAGAAATTACAAAAAGTAAGAAATATAATATCAGATCGGTTTGTGCACAAAATGAACACATAGTCATACCACGTGAGGTTTTATCTAACAATGTGATTTTTGTCTAACATCTTCATGCGGTCTGCAACTTGTAGAGGGTTGCAACCGAGATTTTTTGAATTACACATTGCAACACATTGGTTGCAATTATAAAAAAATCTCTTGAGAAAAAGAAAATATTCACGTAATTAAAAATCTTCACATACTGCAAAAAATTGATGGATGATGTCACATTTTGTATTTGCGAAAAGGACTCCGCCATTAAAAGAAACATCGAACAGTACAAAGCACCTCAACAAAAATAAAAATTACATCGAAATCTCTGAGATTCCATTCGTCTTCAACCTCCAGACCGTGTCGACGGTGCGCCGCCGCTGCCGCTCCTCTCTGAGACGGCAATTGTTGGTTGCAGACGGGATGTCGCCTAACGGGTCTAGAAGACCACATCCGTCCTGGAGACGAAGAAAGAGGAATAACCATCGATGAAGCTCCTTGATTATCCGGTGATCTCCACAATCAGAAGAAATCCTCAAGACGAAGAAAGAGGAATAGCCATCGATGTCGTCGCAAAGATGGGCTGAAGCCGGGGAGATTATTGAAACGACGCACCACCATCACCATCTGAGCACTGCCCCAACAAATCTTCACCCTAACACCAGAAAACTGAGCCCTCCCGCCGACGACGACCGAGATGCACCGCGCCTCCATGGCCCGAAGGCCACAGAGGCAGGGTAGATCAGCGGCGGCACCGACTTGAGTGAGAATCAAGCTAATTGTCGGTGGACTAGGGTTTAGACGCGCACATTCATAAATCTCGTGCATTTATCATGTATTTTCACTGTATAAGAAATTATGTTTATTGCCCATTACAACATAGGGACACCTTGCCAAGACGGGCACATTGCTATCTCTATCTCTACTTTTTTATATCTTAAAATAGAATTTGGTTCCACATTCTGCCCACCTTCGTCCGTCGCTCTGCATCGTCCTGCCTCGACGATTCCAGTGCTAATCAACTCCCTAATTACCGCCGCTCCTCCCTTTCAAATAAAATAAAACACAATATGTCGTTTGGCTTCGTCACTCGACCAATTTTTTTCGTGCAATTTCGCTTCCCAGTTGAAACCGTCGGGGCCTCGCGCGATCCCAGCTCCTCTCTCACACATCATGCACCGCTGCCGCCGCTCGGTTGCCATATCCTATCCAGCACCGCCATCCTCTTCCCTCCCACTCTCCTCGGCTACCTCGCAGTCGGCGCGACCCCCCGCGCCGCCATGCCTTCTTTGCGCAAGCCCCCTTGCTCCCCAACAGCGGCAGCCGCCGCAGTTTCCCTCAAGAGTCGTCATGTGCTGCCCATTGCCATTAAAGAGGGACCGCTGTCCTCCACCCCGTGTCCAGAGTAGAGCAGCGTCGATCATGACTTGTGTCCCCTTCCGACTTATCCGTCTATGGGATTTGCTAAATGTGCGTGAAAACTGTTTCCATTGTGTTATGTCTCTCAGTCAGAGAATCGTCAAAACAACAACAAGCCCATGAGTCATGAAAGGTGACGTGGAACACGATGTAGCCAAATATCGTGAGCATGTAATGAGATAGTATTATGGAGAGTGATATTTTTTAGCCGGCTACATGTAGTCCTTTATTTTGGCTTTTCAAAAAATAACTTTTAAAATTTCACAAAACCCAAAAAAGTGTAAATGTAGCCACGAATAAATCTTACAATTGTGCAAAATCCCAATCCTAAATACATTTCATTATGCACTACACAAAAAAGATAAAATTATAGATCTGTGTGTCAATAGTATACGTACCCACAAATAAAACTAATTTCGGACTGAAACTTTGCACAACTATAGAATACGGTATTGCCTACCTCCTTTTTTTATTTTTTTCTAAAACTTCAAAATACCGTTTTAAAAAATTCAAAATAAACGCTACATGTAGCCCAGGCTACAAATGCCTTTTTCGTAGTATTATGGCTTTACTCAAAACTTGACAATGATGCTTGTGCACAAGAATTATAAAAATTACATGTTTGAACCACAAGAATATTTATACACCCGTTGCAAAGTACGGGCAATTAGCTAGTAAAAAATTAAAAATGGAATATGATTAGTAGCTCAAACAAAGTTAATGTTGAAAAAATCTTTTAGCCCAATAATAAGCGTTTTTTCAAGCAAGCAATTCATAAACATGTTGCTATAATAGCACTGTAGAAGGGATACTAAACAAAGTTGAAACGAATGATTCGACATCATTCCTATTGTTAGTGGCTCAAATGATCTTTGATTAATCATTTGAGCTGTAAAAAAAGTTTTACTCGCTACTACAAACACGTGAGCAAAAGCCTTGTGCAAATTCACATTTAAACTGACAAAAACTGAAGAAAGGAAACAACCAAAGTAGTGGAACACACATGCATCTGCAAGTCAAGTTCAGGCACCAAACAACCTGCTAATCGTCTCCCCATCATTGAACATGCTAAATCCCTGCCCATCATTGAACATTCTCAGGCACCAGCAATTTAAAAGCCGAATCATAGCTCGAGGCCTTCCGTTCCAAGCTCCCAATTGTACTGTACCAGTGTACCTGCCGTTTAGCTTGTCCAAGAGTGACAGAGTGCAGAAGAGAATGAGAAAACGTAGAACTCGGCAGCGGCGGCACACTCAATGGGAATGATCGTGGCGGCCGGCCGGTCCGACCAGACAGGACGTAATGATGCGGCAGATTGGCCGTGAGCGCTAGGCATTTGGACGCACTATCGAAGGCATGCTTGTGGGCTTGTGGACGTGAGCCCATGAACACCGGCGCCACAAGCGGCATGGGTAAGGCGATGGACGCGAGGTTCATGTGGAGAGGTGCCAAGGTCATCCTCGGCAAGGATTCCTCGCTGACATGCACAATGACCTAGATCGCTCCGTCGCGTCCGAGGTCGGCCTAGGAAACGCCTACACCTGCTGCGAGCCTACGGCGCGCCTCCAACCAGTGAACCAGGCCCGTGGCCATGATGCTGGGGCCTTGTTGCCAATTCTCCACAAGCTGGCTGAATTACGACGGCAGGGACAGCGAGTCGGCCGCCCCCCTCCCCTGGGGCGGAGCACGGTACCTCGCCTCCATCTCTGCCGTGATGAGTCAGCGGCGGCGGCGCCATTTGTAGCTGCAGGCGTAGCTTTCTGTCCCAGAACGAAGGGATACGGGATGAAGATGGGTGTCATGGGACATGGGCCTAGGTTAGCCCAAGATAGTATGTAAAAGCCCACTAAAATTCTGCCAACTACCTATCGTTTGTTGGAAATCCCCACACGGCTACACTCTCGATCCAAACAGGCCCTAGATAGTAGCCAATATTTACATTCTAAGATTTCCCTTCTAAAGTAGTGTACGTTTAGTTTAAATTCACACCCTGACCACAAATTCTCAAAATATATCCAGACAATCGCTACAAAACTATTATAATATGAAAGTGATTTGAATGTGCATTTAATGGTGTCGATTTAGGGTAACTTAACTTATTGTACTATTTTTTGTAAAATCATGATTTTGGACCGTGAACTTACATTATATTTTGGAACACAGTTAGTATTACTTTACATCACACCTCCGATGAGAGTTTCAAGCGGCAGAGTCCATTTTTGCACTTTCTAAGTTTTTTTATGTTTTCTCTTTTAGACTTTCAATTTTGCCCCCCCCCCCCCCCCTCAATTTCTGGCTCCGCCACAGAGGAAACATAGTTGTTTTCTTCCACGAGGAGTCCCGTTTCTTTCGGTTTTGGATTGGAAGGGAATCGGAGACCGGAACGGCATGGGCTGGGACGCACGACGTACGTACCAACCAACGGACGAAAAAACGGGAGGAAGAAACCTTAGCTATATTATATAGTAGAGATTTTAAGAGTAAAATCTGCTCTGAATAATTCATCATCAAAGAAGAAACAAAGACAGCACAAACTAGTCATCTGTCTTGTTTCTGCTTATCTAACGTATAAGAAAGAAAGTGCTGCCTGTGAACGATTTACTAGGTTGCAGAGCGCTGCAACGAAATTCCTGAACTTTTTACTTCAGTAGTTCAGTTAACCACATACCAAGCACGATTCATACACACAAAGGGAACAAGGACTATATACTAGGGAGTATATACATCACACAGCTAGAGCACCATTACATTGGTGCATTCTTGTACAGTCTCTGCGGCCCGAAGGTCATTTTTCTGGGTACAGTAGTAGCCCAATACAATACTACATACATTTACATATAAGCTGGGGACGAGTAACGTGTACCTCAGCAAATTGATCAAGCGCTATACCCTTGGATCAATGGGCTCCATCTCGCGGAGTTGTGGCCATCGCAAGTATTGATGCTTGCTTCCTTCATTGTGGTGCCAGAAATACCATTGTTGCATATGTTTGCAAATGCTCGCATGTGCTTCATGCCGTACTGACTGAGGGAACCGCAGTGGGACTCAAAGATCCGTACCTGAAGAAGATGTTCAAGAAGTCAAATAATTTACTACTCCGTTTTAAGCAGGAGCACTCAGAATCTTAAGGCTGTGAGGACTCAAAGATCCGTACCTGAAGAAGATGTTCAAGAAGTCAAATAATTTACTACTCCGTTTTAAGCAGGAGCACTCAGAATCTTAAGGCTGTGATGTACTCCCCTCTGTTTCTATATGTAAGATGTTTTAGCCTTTTTCCAGATTCATATGTATCTACATGTATCTAGACATGTTTTAGTATATTTGTTCACTCATTTCAGTCTGCATCTAGTCAACATCTGAAATAGCTAAAACATCTTATATTTAGAAACAAGGGAGTACAACACAAGCGAGCTGCAATGTGACTATGTGAGCATACAGACAAGAGTCTCCTGCTTACCGTTCTCTTCAGACAATCCCAGTCGTCCACGAGTGGCTTGCCAGAAGGTCTGACAGCTTGAAGCACCGAAGGCCCGTTCTCAAACCCAAAGAGAAGCTTTCCAATAAAATCGACGCTGCTGTCAAGATGCTTCCTGTGTGCTACCGTCTCGCTGATCTCCCTCAGAACATTCACCCTCTCTTTGGACTTCTTATGTAACATCTCATACTAAAACAAAACCAAGAAACCTTCAGCTAACGTAGGCTTAAAGTGCAGGCCAATACCAAACACATAAGCTAATAAAATTGCAGATACGGATTCTCTTTGCATGACTATATATAGCAGTACTACCAGTTCCGGTACTAGTAACTCCGTAAGTAAACAAGAACGGAAAATTTCACGCAAACAAGAAATGCTTCACTTTATACAGTAACTTACAGTATATACACCCAAGCGTAAAAGGACCTAAGAATTATAAAATAGCATGACAAGGTGACGTTCCCTGACATTACGAATACAGCTTTAGTTTAGAACTTTTAGTTGGTTGTACATAAGAGCCAGTTTAAGGTGCGTACATCCACCTCTATGTATGTGTTATGCTGGCAAAATTTCTTACACTAGGATTAAGAATGTGACGCATATGACCAATTTAAGATCCAGAGACAGTAAACTACTCTTCAGTTTAATCCTCTTTTTGAACGGAAATCTAGCACTCCATTTAACCATTTAGAAAGGATAATTGAAAATGTTGCATAAAACTAGAGCATACCCTTCTCCACAGGAAAAGAAGATCTGCATCTCTTTGGTTGATTGCAGCCTTTGGGGCTTGCCAGAATAGCTTGTTTGTCATGTTGGCGTTTGCAGGATTGAAACCTTGATAGAGGTAAAGCTTCTCATCCTTGAAAGTCGTGTCCCCATACTCCATAACATGAGAACCGGCACTATAGCTGTTCAAGTCTGAGGTACGCTTCTTTACCTGCCCACAACACTTTCAGTGCCTTGAAATTACCAACGCAAATGAGATTGGTTAAAAGCAAATAAGGACGCACCACTTCATACTGCTTCTTGATTGTCTCCTCCTTCAGATTGTGATTCTCACTGTCAAATGACATTGAGATGACCAAACACACAATTAAATAAGTACTACTTTGAAAGTAAAGAAAGCAAGTGAGAAGGCTTGATGCACAATCCTTCTTGAAGTACTGCATGCACGTGCATCATAATGTACTAGTGAATTTAGGTTGCCAGTGACATACCTATCTTCCATCCATGCAACACTGTAAAGGTCACCTAAGCAGGTAATATACTCAGAAGGAGGTGACGGTTCCATTCCTGGGCAGTATGTACCCCAGCTACTTTCTTCGGCATTAGATGCCGTTGTAACATAAATATTAAGGTCTGCAGGCATCAAACCCTCAAAAATACTGCCACTTTCACAAGCTTCCACATATATAACCTGCAAAATTATAGCACTCCTTTCAGTCAAACAGGATAAGGCTCCCAGAAACAGGTAACTGCGACCAGCCTTACCATTTTTGCATAGGTATTAGAAGCATGTTTCTCTTGTAAGACCTTAATAAAGTCATCAGCATAAAGATATGGCAGGTTAGGCATACCTGAAACTTGCAAATGTCAATACACATGACAAATAAAATTAACTTATACTACAAAGCAGCATATACTCCACATACCAAGAACTCCAGGCCCCCCATGATCTGAGTAGTAGATAAATATATGGTCATTTGGTTTGCTATCTATGACCTTCTTACTCCCTCCGGTGACTGCAGTTTTATTGCCCAAGAGAACTGCATAGAAGTTTTTAGCGGTAACTTCGTCTCCAGTGTAGTCCTGAAATCAGAAGGAAGGATATGTTTGTCAAACTTGGAGAAAAAGGGTAACATACATGTCCTGCCCTTCTGCTATACACAAATCTTAAGCCATGGGAAGCTTAAACAATGATAACCCCGTGGTGCATACAATGATAAAGATGCAACTAGATCCCCGTTTCTTCCTACTAAACGCCACTTCCATTATTCAAAAACAAAAAGTAGGATAGGACTATGCAAATTCGTTTACAAAAGAGATAAACTGATAAAGCGGAACGAATAAAATGATGCAGCCAATAGACTGAAGGGGATACCTACAACCAAGTATTTGCATAATCACACATGCGTAGTTTTTCCCCGAGGACAGATTAGCCACCCTAATGGTGAGACCACCATCATGGAAGTAGCTAATTGTTTGAACACAACATAAATTTTGTTCACAATGTTGAAATTGAATTACATGGACGCACACAACAACTTATGTGAACCCACAACTACTGTTGTCACGTTGCTTTGAAGAATTTGTTCCATGAAAAGTTCTAAACCTTTTCTGATGATTTTTTTAACACGGTATATATATTTCTTGACTGCTTAAGTTTATCATTAACCCTTCCCGATTGAAGTTATAATAATAACATAGAAACTAGCCTGTGCAAACACATGGGTTGATGACTAGTGATCCAAATGCCCAACTCCAAACATGAAAGGATAATAGGAGAAGCTACCGGGATTTACCTTTGGAACACCAGCATACACATCTTGGCCATCTGGATGGTTGATGATAACCCCTCGCCTCGGGTTGAGCGCATTGTTGGCGATGTCATCATACATAAAGACAACAATGTTTTCCTCTTTCAGCCCCCCCTTCCGCAATATCTGGTATGCATGGCATAAATCGGCCTGCATCGCACCACGGATAAATCAACAGTTAAGCAAATGGTCCATATCTATTCCTAGATTCCGAACCAAAACAACATAAATAAGCACATATGTAGGTGCGAAATGTTCGATCACATTTTAGAGTCCGTATACATTACTGATCAAAAGTTCAGGTATCCACCCCTTATTTCATTACATAATTATATCCAACTTAAGTGTTGTTTTAATTAGTCACAAATTTATCTCACATCTAACTTAAGCATTAAAACCAGAACCGAATAAGCAACAAACTTCACAGCTCTTTGGCCTTTGCCCATTTTGAATCAAGCTACTACTTAACATTTATCTCCTAAAAACAGCCTTGTTAATGCCCCAACTCGCTACCTTCTTTCCCATCTCCTTTTGCTTTGTAACGAACTGGTTATTTCCATTAAGAATTTAACGGAGACGAGGTTAGCCCTGTCGAAAAACTCTCCTAAAATCAGCCAGCAGTATACAGGACCAAAAAGGAGAAACGACAATCGCCATTTGGGGCTTCCTGACAAACAGATAACTACAGTTTGGATAGCAGTGTGCGAATTAGACCCTGAAATGCCACTAGCAGGAAATTACCACACGATTCTTCCACAGTTTAACCTAGGAAAAACTTCAGAGTTGCAGAGCTCTACTGCAACCACCATGACACTACCCCACAACCACACGCTAGTTTCAGAATTTGGGCCAGAAATAAGAGCTAGGCTTTTTTCGAACACTGATTAACGACCCCCAAAATTGAACGTCTAATACTCCAAATTCACGACTTACAAATCTCAATAAGAACAACATCGACAATTTTTCAGAACAGCGCACTGGCGCGCTTGCAAGTTGCAAGAGAACTTCCACAAACCGCCAAGCTTCCAGAACCACGATTCCTCCACGCTCATCCCGCTTTCCAGCCAAATCGTGCTCCAGACGCAACGACAAACATGCGCAAACGCGTGCAGCGCCGACGATCTCTGACTGCTTACCTGGTGCCTGTAGTTCCCGTAGCCGGAGGAGCCCGCGACGAGCACCGCCCACCTCGTCCCGACGGTATCGTCCTCGACCTCGGGGCCCTCGGTGGCGGGATCCTCCTCCTCCCCGGGCATCCGGATCACCGTCTCCCACTTCCCCTTCGAGGCGTCGGCCCCCGCCGCGGCACACAGCGCCAGGAGCAGCGCGAAGCACCGCAACGCCGCCATTCCCCTCCGCGCAGGTGTGGGAGTGGCACTGCGTTCTAGGATCAGTTAGTAGCCGGGACTAGCTAGCGAGCAGAGCGGGGCGGGGAGCGGTTGCGGGGATAAGAAGGCGCCGCGCCGCGCCATGCCGCCATGCAGGGCGGGCAGCCTGGAGAGCCGACGCGTGGGGCGTGACTCAGGTGGTGGTGCTGCGGTGGGGCTCGTCGGCTTGCGGCGGCGTGCGTCGTCCGCCGGTCAACAAACCCGGAGCAACGGACTATTCAGGCCCAGTTCGATCCCACAAGATGGGGGCCTATCAAGTCTCTGTTTAGCGAAGCCTGGCCTATCAGGTTGGCCCGGAGGGCTCTGACTTACCCCTTTCCACCCCTCAAAAAAAAAACTTACCCCTATCCACCCTCTTTCCTCACCCCTTCGTTGAGAGTCACCTGCGCCAGGAAGCCTTCCCAGCGCCGTTTCTCTCCTCCTCCACCGGCGCTGCCGGTCGGAGAGGAGTTGGAGACGGTGGTCGGCCCCCTCTATACATAGTAGGTCTAGTTTCTCTCGTTGTCGCTGTAGGTTTGGGTTTTGTCGCGTGGTCCCAGGTGGCGAATGGCGAGATGTCGTCTTCCTTTCCTAGACGCTTGGCGTGGTTTACCTCGGGCAGCGACCAAGGCCTGGAGATGCTCTTGTTTGACGTGCTTCCATGGCGGAGGGCGTGCTGGAGGAACTGATCTGAAGGTGTGTGCTTGAATAAGTCTGAGTTCGTCCAGTTGGCTTCAGATCTCTTTGATCTAGAGCTTGTTGCTGGTGTGGAGGTGGCTGCCGCATCGACCCTTGTTCTTCCATGTGGCCAACGTGGTGTTGGGGCGAGGTGAAGGAGGTTGGCTGGTTGTTGCAATCTGCACGGCGTGCTCATCCTAATGTTGTTCACAAGCAGAGGACTCGCGGCGGCCGGACCCGCCTTGCCTCTGCTATCTATCGTCGGATGGCGACCCACCTTGGCACGAGTTGGTGGTCGTTCTTCCTCCGATGTGAAGGATCTTTTGCTCATGCTAGGGGCTACTTAGAGGTTCCGGACCAAGTTGTTCGTCCCCGGCGCCGCCTCCTCTGTCCCGGCTATCGAGCTCATCTTCTCGATGCAGTGGAGAAAATCCTCGAGGAGTTGATCGCGTTTTGCAAACTTTTTCTGAGGTTCTTTTTTTAACTGTGAAGGCCCGTGTTGTAATGTGTAAGCCCACCTATTTGAATGAGCACCTCTACGCCCTTCTGGGCCGTTTTTGTTTCAAAAAAAAATTCAGGTTAACAACGTTCAGAAGCCCACATAGGCGGAACAACTTAGGAAGGACGGAGTCCGCAGCTCTTCCGGTCGCCGCTGCCCGGCGGAACCTTCCGGAACCCTCGAGCGAACTCGTGCCAATCTTTACAAAACCTCTCCTGCTAATCCCCATCTTAGCACCACAGATCTTCCGCCTCCGGCCCAGCCGCCAAACCTTCCAGAACCTTCCGCCCCGATCTGATCCCGAGCCATGGCCGACGAGGCGAAGGCGAGAGGCAACGCGGCCTTCTCGGCCGGGCGGTTCGAGGAGGCGGCGGCGCACTTCTCCGACGCCATCGCGCTCGCCCCGGGCAACCACGTGCTCTACTCGAACCGCTCGGCGGCGCTGGCCTCCCTCCACCGCTACGCCGACGCGCTCGCCGACGCCGAGAAGACCGTCGAGCTCAAGCCCGACTGGGCCAAGGGCTACTCGCGCCTCGGCGCCGCGCACCTCGGCCTCGGGGACGCGCCCAGCGCCGTCGCCGCCTACGAGAAGGGCCTCGCCCTCGACCCCACCAACGAGCCCCTCAAGGGCGGGCTCGCCGACGCCAAGAAGGCCGCATCCGCCCCGCCGCGCCGTGCCCCGTCCGGTGGGGCCGACGCGATCGGCCAGATGTTCCAGGGGCCCGAGCTCTGGAGCAAGATCGCCGCCGACCCGGCCACGCGCGCCTACCTCGAGCAGCCCGACTTCATGCAGATGCTGCGGGAGGTGCAGCGGAACCCCAGCAGCCTCAACATGTACCTCTCGGATCCCCGCATGATGCAGGTGCTCAGCCTCATGCTTAACATCAAGATCCAGAGAGGCGAGGACTCCGAGTTCGCGCAGGCTTCCTCGCCCTCGTCGCCGCCGCCGCCGCAGCAGCAGAAGCAGGAACAGCCCGAGACCAAGGCGAGGGAGGTGGAGCCCGAGCCACAGCCCGAGCCGATGGAGGTTTCTGATGAGGTCAAGGAGCGGAAGGAGAGGAAAGCGGCTGCTCAGAAGGAGAAGGAGGCAGGGAATGCTTCCTACAAGAAGAAGGATTTCGAGACGGCCATCCAGCATTACACAAAAGCCATGGAACTTGATGACGAGGACATCTCCTACCTGACTAACCGGGCAGCGGTGTACATTGAGATGGGAAAGGTGAGGTTTATTGTACTATTAGCTTTTATTTATGCCTTGGAAGTTAGATTTAATTTGGAGTACACCCTATTATTCATGTGAGACTTGTTTTGGCTATCTACCAATTAGGCCATGAAATTTGATACATAGTAATTGCAAGTGTTTGATTACTGTGCTAAACCGATGAACACTAAGATAGGATTGCCTGCCTTATACTGTAGGAACTAAGGCGCACAAGGTTTTGCCGTTTTGGGACTATAATAGGACAATGAGTGAGGCCTAGAAGTCACCATAACTTAATGGTACTGTTAGTGTTAGGCAAGTAATGTGAATCAAATTATTATCGCTTACCATAAGTACGTACATATCTCAGATGTGCCTTGCTTAATCATGTCCTGAACTCCAAAGAAAGTACAAGGGCATACTTGGTTGGTAGTCAGCAAGATGCCAAAGTTACACACTTCTCTTGCCACAAGTTTCCCAAGAATAAACTTAGGTAAAATAAGTGTGATGAACAAAATTGCCACCAGATTTGGCAAACTATTGAGCGTATGACATGTGGACTATGTGGCTAAGAAAGTATGCGAAGCCACAACTGTGGCAGTGAACCGAACACATAAATAAGATTTTGTCCCTAACTAACCTAAGGCGGGGAGAATTTGGGCTACAAACTAAGCACCTTCTAACTCTACCACTGCTAAGGTTAGGCAAAGTGTGGTTTGCCATAATTTATGGCTATAAAATTTAGCACTGCACTTGCGGCAACTTGTGACAAAATGTGAGTCTATGAAGTTTTGATCATGTCAATACACAATAGTTAAGGGCATCTATGGTTACAGCCTAAGGTTGCCATGGCCTAGCAATAGTCGTGCCACGAAAATAATTCCAACATGTTTTGGTTCATCGCAAAAGTTGTGGCTTCTTTTATCCATATAGTGCACATTTCATACAATCAATTTTTTGTGAAATTTTGCCACTTGTAGTGGCCATTTTGTTAGCCACACTTTATGTCGCAGCCACAGTTTGACTAAGATCACTCTTGATCCAAGCATGCCCTAAGTGTGGCAACCAACCAAATACCCACCTACGAAACTGTCTCGTGCCTAACCCATTAGACATGGCATGCTTATCCTGGGAACAAATATAGTGTGGCGGTCAACCAAGCAGCACCTTAGAAACTGTGGCGTGCCTAATCTTAGACTTGGCAAGCTTTCTTTGGCTAGGAACCAAATAGCTCCTGAGTCTATTACAGGCGGGTTTGACTGCTAAAGAGATGCGGCATGCCACAACTACGGCATCGAATCAAGCAGTTGCCACTTGCCACATCTTAGGCAATGCATGGCTAATGCAGTCATAAAAGTTATAAGTGACAAATACTAAATATAGATATGACACAAGGGGGAAGAAGCTGCATTTTTATACCAATCTTTGACGGTTTTCTCAAATCTCTACTCCTATAAAAACCACAGTTGGTGATGATGGTGTGCCTGCCATCTTTCATCCACGATCGTTCGATTTGTATCTAACGGACCGGAAGCAATCTTGGCAAATTTGCAGATAACCCCTTGTCTTCTTATCTCTTGTCCCACCTCATCCAACCATCTGGATATTATTTTGCAGAGAGGAAAAAGCGCATCCAATTTCAATCTATCATCGGTGTATAACCTAATGGCTAGCAACTGTAGTTATGTTAGCTACAATTTCACAATTTTTTGTGTGAAAAATGCACAATTTTGGTTATGCAAATTTTAATCACTTTGGGGTTGCCTGGCTTAGAGCAAATACACAATATTCCACTTAGAGCTACTCTATTGGTAACCGTAAAACAGCCCACTAATCGCGGATGTTTTTTAGAAATATTCGACGAATTCTGAATTAGAAATTAGAAAGATGGACATGTATTTCTTTGGTTCTTAGTATATTTAATTTTATCTCCCTATTGTCTTGTAATTAATCTTCAAAACACAATTAACTAAGAACGAGTGCATTACAATGTGGTAATTAATTTTACTTATAAAATAGCTTGCCAAGTTTGTTAATTTGGCTTATAGAATAGCGCCAAGTTTGTATTCTCACGCTTCCATTACAATATATATTATGTCGCAACACACATGCATTTCAGTTATAGTAGGATATTATTTTTTTAAATTATGTGTTTATCTCTTTGTATACATGTGAATATTATGTCTACTATATTTATATGTCTGGTAAGAAAAATAATTAATGGACCGTAGCAACGCACGGGCATTCGACTAGTATAGTGATGAAAAAGATGCTTAGAAATGTTTGCATGTCTTATGCCATAGCCGGCCATTTTGGTTTACTTAAAGGAGTAAGAGCACACTAGTGTCATGATTAGATGTGACAGTTCATAGAACTGGTTAGTGTACTTATGATACTGTGGCTCCCTCTCTTGTTATTCTTTGCAATTAAAGATATCCTGGTAATTCATATTATTTCTTCTTAATTGGAGTCTATCATTTCCTGTCTCCAGTATGATGAGTGCATTAAGGACTGTGATAAGGCTGTGGAGAGGGGAAGGGAACTTCGCGCTGATTTCAAGATGGTTGCAAGGGCACTGACAAGAAAAGGAACTGCTCTAGCTAAACTCGCTAAGAACTCCAAAGACTATGATATTGCCATCGAGACTTTCCAGAAGGCTCTAACTGAGCATCGGAATCCAGACACTCTCAAAAGGCTAAATGAGGCTGAGAAGGCAAAAAAAGACTTGGAGCAACAAGAGTATTATGACCCTAAATTAGCAGATGATGAGAGAGAGAAAGGTACGACTTGTCTCTAGTCTACCAGACTGCTTTATCTTTTTGTGGTATTTCTTACAGATTTATTTCTAGAGGTGTTTTTAAGGTGCTGTGGATGCTCGTAGCTGGCTTGCTCATCTTATGGTTTTATAGGTAATGACATGTTCAAGCAACAAAAGTATCCAGAAGCAATAAAGCATTACAATGAGGCTCTCAAGAGGAATCCCAAGGATGTTAGGGTAATCTATTCAGCTTCTATTGCTTTTTTTAACGATTAGCTGAAGTATATATGCGATTGAAAAAGGTGTTTAATTCTTTCAACATATGGAGCTTCTGGAATTGTGCGCTGACCAAGAATTACGAGTCGACGAGTCGATCTGGAGTAGCGACTGGTAGACTAGTCGTGACTAGTCATGACTCATGTTGACTAGTCGACATGAGTATACAGTAATATTTGCTATAAAATATCATATTATATTACTTATACTAGTATAATACAAGCACTAATATGTGCAAATAAAGTGCTGGGGACAGGGGAGTGGGTGAAAACCTGGGCAATTCCAGGGAAATATGACATGTGGGGCATGAGTCAAAGCAATATTGGAAAAATATATGACATGTGGGGCCTTTTTTTTAGTCGATCGACTGAACAGGTGCGACTAGTCAAGATAAGTCATGACTAGTCGATCGAGTCGAGCGACTCGCCCAACTAGTCGAGTCGACAGTCCGAGTCGACCTCCAGGTAGCGACTCGTCGACTAGTCGTCGACTAGTCGTGACTAGTCGAACGACTCGTAATCCATGGCGCTGACCAAAGGAATCTTGGTGGTTGCAAGTTTTGCAGCTCTAACATGTGGAACTCAACATGTTGTAGAACACTGAAATATTATGTATTGCTAGCTTTGAAATGTCCTGCTTTTGGAATTGTAGGGTACTTTGATTCTATTATTCATTCAATTGTTTTGAAATAGCACTTGAACTTGATCCTTTAATCTGTTGTCAATTGCTGCCTCCTTACCTTTTTCTGTCGTGTATCTCTTATTGCATTTGTTGACTGCAGTTGTATTTTTCAATCAGTTTATATATATATATCCTTGCGGTCTGTAACTGACTGCCTTGGGTGGTTTACCTCTTTACCTACAGGTGTACAGCAATAGGGCTGCATGCTACACCAAGTTGGGAGCCATGCCTGAAGGTCTTAAAGATGCAGAGAAGTGTATTGAGCTAGACCCAACCTTCTCCAAAGGGTATACAAGGAAAGGTGCAGTTCAATTTTTCATGAAAGAACATGAAAAGGCAATGGAAACTTACCAGGCTGGGTTGAAGCATGATCCGAATAACCAAGAACTGCTTGATGGTATAAGGAGGTAATGAAGCATTGAAGCTATGGCATACTACAACCATTTAGTCTATTTACATCATCTCTTGAAAATCCGTGTAAACAAACTTTTAACTGCTGCTGGCTTTCGCAGGTGTGTTGAGCAGATCAACAAGGCCAACAGGGGTGATATAAGTCAGGAGGACCTGCAGGAGAAACAGGTAAATCTCTTTATCCACTTCAGTGTTCTTCTGATGTTGGGTGGGGTTCAAAACTTCAATATTGTTAACCGTTGCTGCTGTTTTCTGTAGAGTAAAGCTATGGCGGACCCAGAAATCCAGAACATCCTTACCGATCCCATCATGCGACAGGTATCGTCGAATCTCCATTCTTACTTCGAGTGAATCTCCATTCTTACTTTGAGTTACAGTGTGGGGACAAAAATTAGTTTATATTTCTGTTTTAATTTGATGACGCTGGAAATGGTCTTTTCAGGTATTGATGGATTTCCAGGAGAACCCTAGTGCTGCTCAGCATCATCTCAAGGACCCTGGAGTTGCACAGAAGATTCAGAAGCTCATAAACGCTGGAATAGTCCAAACGAGATGATCAAGCAAGCTAGAAGGCGGAAGCGTTTGTGGCCACTTGTTGGTGATCTTGTGATTGGCTGGGTCGCCCTGCCCCGATACTCTTTTATCTCCCCAGCCTGAACTTCTAATGTACGTCATTTTCCGGTTGTAATTGTGAGTACAGCTTGCAACACTGTTATTCAAGTTTATTGCTATGTTGTTACAGTTTTATATGAGCAATGTCTCATTTTTGTTAGTCC
Organism: Poa pratensis; assembly: GCA_947311845.1. Lineage (NCBI taxonomy): Eukaryota > Viridiplantae > Streptophyta > Magnoliopsida > Poales > Poaceae > Poa > Poa pratensis. The sequence continues at coordinate 28,982,557 of CAMZMU010000107.1, read as the reverse complement.
TAGCCGTTTCTGACTTAACAGTGGTGAACAGAGATATGCTAGAACAGTAGAATGCTGTTGTGCTAATACACGTTGAATCAAAGGTGGTGCGCTTAGGACTGGTGAAACTCCAGCGAACTTTTCAATTATCCGGCGTGTGTTCTGTCATGGTTTGTGTCATGTGCCTGTAAGAGTGCTCGGAATCCGTTCGGCCGTCGTCCTGCAGCTATCAATTTAGCCTCAGGATTAGCATTGATGTAGGTGTGGTTGCATCTTTTGCTGCTGTGAAAATATATATACTGTCTTGCTGAGACAATGGATATTCCAGGAAACATGGGTGCTTTATATTCTCTCTGCCCTTTTTTTTTTTTTGAAACGGGATTCTCTCTGCCCTTGTTCTTGTTTGCTCGCACTCAAGTACGAGCGTCTGGAGGAATTCGATCTCTGGCTATCAAAACAAATCCTCTTCTTCCTGATACGGTGATACCAGCTTGTGTTTGGACAAAATCTGACGAATACTCGTATACTCCAGAACGTGATCAAGGTTATCCAATGGCCTGCTAGTCGCAGAACTGCCGTCGAGAGCGTGCACCGTCCTAGAGCATGCATGGCCTGCTAGTCGCAGAACTGCCGTAAACATGTTCTCTCCTCTCTGAGCATCATTCTTGAGAGATGGACTATTGGTGGACGTACGTACTGAGATAGACACTCGATGAGAGACTGAGTACCGACTACCACTGACAAGATGATAGCAGTTAGAACCTCTTGATGTATGAAAAACGCGATGCAAAACTATTGTTCCTCACGACTCGTGGTGACTTTGTCAATCTCAAGACTCGACCCGCCGACTCGGTCTCTCGGAGATGCTCATAGGGGTAGGGTATACGTGCGTGCGTTCATAGGGGTGAGTGTGTGTGCTTGTATATGAACGTATGCGTTGTACTGTGTTTCGCAAAAAAAAAATATTGTTCCTCACGCGTGGCTATTTATGATGCGACCCAAGGCCCGGCCAGCGAGAACCTAATCGATCAGACTGCTGAAGAGGCCTGATGTGGCAGGATCGTCAAAAAAACTGGCGATGTGGCTGCGACAGATGAAAAAACTTATGTTGACGCGCTAGGCGTACTCGTGCAGTAGCATACTTTGGGCGGCGCTCATAAAAATGTATGGAGCAGCGAGGTGATAAAGGTAGTATTAGTATACAAGTTTCGCCTTCCTGAGATGCAAATCGAGATGGACGATTGGATGAGAACTTGCCTGTGGCAAGATGGTTAGGTGGGTGGATGTACCCCCAGCTCACCAGAGTTCAAACCCCAGGTTTGACGCTGGTGTTTCTCATTTAAGGAGGAATATTTTTCAGTAGGAGGCGACGTTCCCGTTAACAGCGAGGCGCCCGTGGTGACTTCGTCAATCTCAAGACTCGACCCACCGACTTCGTCAATCTCGGAGATGCTCATAGGGGTAGGGTGTGCGTGCGTGCGTTCATAGGGGTGAGTGTGTGCGCGTGTATATGAGCGTCTGCGTTGTACCGTGTTTCGAAAAAAAAATGAACGATTGGATTTGTCGACTTATCCTCTTTCAATTCATTGGAACATCGTCGATCTCACTCATGCATGTCAACTGGGCTATTCAATCTGGAACGAGTATACGTGCGTTTTGGCTAATTGGGTTGTACGTACTACCTACATTGCCGTCTTTCATCTGTCTCGTCTGCCTAACATGTACTACCTCTGTTTTCTGAATTATGAAATTTAGCTTTGTATGAGTCGAAGTATCTAGACGTGTTTTAGTGATTTTTAATATGTTTGTAGTCCACGTGGAATTTTAAAATATTTTATAATTTGGCACGAGAGGGGGTACTACTTTTCTTGTTTTTTTTCTTCTTTTCGGTGACTTTGTTTAGGACAGTATGGTACGGTAAAGTACAATCTGCCAATTTCACACATGTACCGATGTAGTTAGCGGTAATTGCTTTTAACTTCCAAGCTCCGGTTTGCTCTTTGTTATGTTAAAGGAAAACACTTCCAGTTTCAACAAAAAAATCTGATCATACAAAAACTCCAAAAGACAAATTATAATTATACCAAAAGAATCCAAGAAATATAATTGAAGAACTTGATGACAAAGTTGGATGTTACCACGGCATACCCGCACATAGAATATTTTCTCAAACACATCCAAACTCATACCGTTGTGTAAGTGGCTAAGATAACGAAGTCAACGAAAACCCGTTTACACGAAGATCTGCCAACAAAAGAAGCCAAGCAAAACAATCTATACTAAGCAAACCGAGCATAAAGATTATGAAAGCAAAAAAACACATAAGCTTCTCGACGGCTAAATTGGGGTTTTTGTGCCCTTTCTATCTAGTTTTAGTCCAGATTTCTCGAATAAACCGGGCAAATCTCTTCTTATAATATGATGGATCACCCCCTTGGAGATGGTGGCATCGCCCCCTTTGGGGACTCTCCTTAGCTCAATGGGAAAAAACCTAAGGACATCGCGCCTCTCATCTTTGAGGTGTCCCTAGGAAAAGATAGAATGTCAAACAAGCTTTGCATGAGGATGCTTGGATCAAAAAAATCAAAACGGATGCCAACTTGTCTCTCGCTCATATTAATGAGTTCATCTCCCAATGAAGCGAGCTTAGGAGGGTTCAACTCCGCGGGGTGTGAAGGACAATATTGTTTGGAACCTCACCAAAAGTGGTGACTATTCTTCATCCTCGGCATACAAGGCTCAATTCTTGGGATCTTTGCGCTCCAACATGAGCAAGTTGGTTTAGAAGGTTTGGGTCCCTCCCAAGGTCAATTTTTTTCATGGCTTGCTATTCAAAATAGGCTTTGGATGGCAGATTGTTTTGAGAAGAGAGGATGGCTGAATTGTGGCCTTTGCCCCCTTTGCAAGCAAACAATGGAGGCAGCAGCTCACCTCTTCTTTCAATGTCACTTCACCAAAAGAGTGTGGAGTTTGGTCAAATTGTGGCTTGGGATTCCTCATATAGACCCTCCCGGTTGGTCAGCCGAGCTCTCCATCAAAGATTGGTGGTCTAACATGTCGAACCCCTCCATCCCTAACCGCAAGGTAATGGCCTCCCTAACCATGCTTGTTGGTTGTGCCATTTGGAATGGGCGCAACGCGAGGGTTTTCCACAACAAATCCGCTCCAACAACGGTTCTTCTCGCGGCAATAAAGAATGGTACCAAACTTTTGGTGACGACTGGCAAAAATTGAGCAATGTAATATTGGGAGAGTAATCCCTTTTGTGTTCATGGAGCCGGCTCTTGGTTCCCTTGTAAAACTCTAAAAACTCTCTTCTTATTTAATGGAAGAGGCAAAGCTTTTGCCTCCGTTTAAAAAAAAATGAATCGGCGCTGCCAGGTTTCAAAAAGAATAGAGAAACCAAAACCCTAGGACAACAAGCTACTATGGCAGATCGGGCGTATTCACCACCCATGCAATTAATTAATTTCAAGCTTTGTCCAAAAATTGCACCAGCAACATGTACGATGCTTTACGGAAAATAAAAACAACTGAATGCAGAATGACACACAAGATCATATACCCAAAATAATATTTTTAGCACACAAATATACCAAACTATCATTTTTCCTGTCAGTACTCTCTCCTTTGCAAAATGCAACATATTTTCACCTTCCAAATTCAAGCTTCGTTCGAAATTGAACCAACAACAGGTGTGCTGCGACGGGACCTTGGACCCCTCCCTTCCCCTGCTACAGTAGAAGGGCGATTTTTGCATCCTCCTAGTCGCACCACCTCGCCGACGGCGATTCGCCGGTTCCCTCGCCCTCCGGCGGCGGGAGGGTGGGGGAACCTCGGATCCGGTCGTGTATATATGTAGGTACGGGTAGGGTTCAGCCGGCGCCGCCAAGGAGTTGGGGGCGGAGTCGGAGTGGATTTTGCGGCCGCCGGTCGTCCTCTTCAGCGATGCGGCTCTCTGGAGCTTCACCGCGGATCGGCGGTCTTCGCCGTGCTTGCAGCTTCTCGGAGCTGCGGCGCATGGCGCCCCCTCGCCGGATTCCGAGCAGTGGCGGGTCCGGAAGCTAAATAAGTTGGAGCTGCAGATGGATTGGAGCAAGGAGACGACACAGGCGATGCAGGATGGAGGTTCTTCGGAGCTGAGGTCGGCGACTTCCCGGCCGCAGAGGGGCTGCGTCCGTTCCAAGGCGTGTGTGGAGCAGTTGCGGCAGCGCGCCGCCGGCGCATTCTGCAGGTCGTCGGTGGAGTTGAGGTCCAGAAGGACTGGTTGTAATTTCCTTGTTTTTTCTGGACTGTTCTGTAAGAACCTTGCTGTAATACTATCTGCTTTTCCCCGCAAAAAAAAAAAAACAGGTGAGCTGCTTTACAGAAAATAAAAGTCATCGAATTCGTCTTCACATACACTATTCACTGTTGTGCTTTGGTAACTATTAACAATGCTAATAAAAGGCTACAATCACACCTGATAATTATAGTCAAATGAAATATGCATTACATTTTTGCGACTTTCTGCTCACACTCTTGTCCAGTTGTCCGCGCACCGCCATCTGTTTTTCGTAGAGCAATCACTACACACCAACAAACCTGTAGCTACTCACCAACATGGATGTCTGAAACAGCTTGTGCCATATTAACTAATCTTTCCATAATCCATCGGTTCAGTTATTCAGGTGTGTGATCTGCATCTAATTAAGCATTCTGCAAACCGAAGAGCCTAAGCACCCCGTAGGTGGTCGCCATGGCGAGCCACCCTCCCACGAGCACCCGAGCCCCGGATCGCACAAGGCTCGCGCCGCCCAGGTACGCGCCCAACACGCCGAAGCCGGCAAGCCCGACGCTGCCTGCCGCGCACACGGCCGCAAACCTGCCCGCCCACGTCCGCACGAACCCGCCGGCCAGCAACGGCAGCGCGGCGCCGACCGCGAACGCCAGCGCCGACGCACCCGCCGCCATCGTCGGGCTCGGCAGGTTATCCTTATTGCCGTCGTCGCGTGCGCGCTCGATCTGGCCACCTCGATGTCGTACTGCGCGTACACGGAGACGAACTCGCCGATGGCCATGCTGCAGGCGCCAGACACGAGCCCCGCGACGCCCGCCACCAGCATCGCGCCCCTGGCCTTGTTGACGGCGCCGACGCCGATCATGAGGGAGGCCACGGTGACGAGGCCGTCGTTGGCGCCCAGGACGGCGGCGCGGAGCCACTGCGCACGCGCCAAGTAGTTCACGCCGTCGCCTCCGCCGCCCGGGCTGCTGTCACCCGCACCCGCCTCCACGTCGTCGATGGCGACCGTGGTAGCATTGGTCTCTTCTTGTTTCGGCTTTGAGGGGACTTGGGAGCAGTGTTCGTGGCTGCATGGACGTGGGAGCTAAGGTCGGGAGCCATGGACGGGTGCAGGTGCACACCGCAAGCAAGTGTAGCGAGGTCAGCTCTAGCACTGCTGATACCCGGAGTGCTGCGTGGAAGCCACACGCGCTGTAGGGTATTTATAGGGAAACGTACTAATCGTGATGAATTTTTATTCTAGCAGTGGAGATAAGTAAGGATGGAATGACATGTGACCACTGACACATACGGATGTATGTAGACATCTTTTACTATATACATATATCCATAAGTCAAGTAATTTGGAACGGATGGAATAATTAAGCTGGTACAGTACATGTCATTCCATCTTAGTAGTGCAAGGGGCTTTAATTGATCCAGAATTTGAACTACCTGTACTAGCTGTTCATGTGCTGTAATCTTTTCTGATCGTGTGCAATCCTTTCCAGACAGCAAGCGTACGGGGTAGACAAACGCTTTAGCATACTTTCGTAAAATCCCACGCCTGATCAGCGAGTATTTTAAGCTGGCAGCCTGCAGGGTCACTGCAAAGAGTTTGATTCGAATTGCGAGTTTCTCCAGAGACGTGGTGCGACATTTGGATTGCGATCGAGAACAGTTCGGCCTCTCGGATTTGACGGTAGTAGTAAAGAACGAGAAAAGTTGCAAGTTCACATCGAATAAAGCTACTCCGACGTGTTCGAGCGCGGCTTTACTTTTTTTTTAGATAAAGGGCTTTATTACTTATAGTTTCAGCAGCGCATCCCAGAAGTTCTAACGAAATCGCCAAACTGGGAAAGAATGGCGGGATAACCGTACGTTCATAACAACATCAGTCACAACTCACAACTGGGCACCAACTTGACAGTGCAATATGGTACTTTTTTTTTCGAGGAGGACAGGGGGATTACTCCCCACCGGTGCAATATGGTACTTTTGAAGAGAGGTGCCCATGTGACCCGCCTACAAGTGAACAGTTTCAGAAACCTTAACAAAGCACAGAGGTCGACCGCATTTGTTCAGAAGATAGGCTCAAAAGAAAAGGGAAGGGGAGTATACATACCTTGGGAAGAAGTAATTTCCAAAACTATAAGATAACACGGGAAGGTAAGATAGGCCAAGCTGAAAGCAGAAACTCCAGCGTTGCAAGCAAGCTCGAAGCTACCATTTTCCACTCCAGTGCGATTTACAACTTAACTACATAAGACTAAGATCGTGTACGAAAACCTCATTTGGAGGCCGGGCTACACATAGCTCGGTATCTCCGCCATCTTTGTTCGTTCGTGATCTGTGCCAGTAGCAGACTGTCTCCGTATTTAAGTTCACAGTGCATTCGTATAGGCGCCGTATTCCCCTTGGCACAGGTCTGCCCTGCCCGTGCCAGCCCATAATATTCCGACCGTTGACAGGCTTCCGTGCACGGACGCCACCAGTTCCACGACCCTCCCTCTCCCGCCAGAGCGTTCTCGTGCACGGACGGGCGGACGACCTCTGCCGTTGCTTCTAAACGGCGGGCAGCTTCCGTGGCCACGACCAGATAGGGCAAGACGTCCGCGACCACGCCCGGACTCACCGATGATCATCGCGCCGCCCATGGTGCCGGTCGCCTCGCCATGGAACCCAGGAGAGCTGCGTCCGCATCCGCGTCCTCCGCCACTTGACTCGCCGTGGAAGAGGTCCTCGTCCGGTGCTGGTGAGGCCAAGACTGCCTCGTCCGGTGCTGGTGAAGCCAAGACTGCCTCGTCCCCCGATCTCGACGATGAACGGATCGGCATGGCCGCGTCCGCCGTTGCTTGACTCGCCATGGAAGAAGCAGGACGCGGTCCCGGTGCCGGTGAGGCCAAGACTGCCTCGTCCTTGGCCAGTGAGGCCGAGACTGCCTCGTCCTCGTCCGTTCGCCTCGCCGTCCAGAATATTCCGATTCCCTTCATCGATGTCCTCAACTGCTGAATGTTTGTGTGAACTGCCTCGAGAACTTCCAGAACTGCTGAATGTTTGTGATGGGTTGATGCCTGATGGCCATTTGAAACTGGAGCTATGTTCTGTACGGTATGTATGTACAGTATGTGATAGAACTTTGAACCTGACGTTTTTTTCTTTTTGACTTGACTTTGAACCTGATGTTGAACCTTCCGCTTTGAACCTTATCGTGAACCTTCCTGTACTGTAGGCATGTTAAGCCTTCTTGTGGGGAGCGCCTATGCTTCGACCTGTGCGACGCGGGGTCGCTCGACCTTCTTCCTCCTCCCCTCGCCTCGCCGTCGCTTCTTCCTCCCCTCGCCTCGCCGCACCGTTCTTCATCTTCTTCTTCCTCGAGCCGCCCGCCGCCGCCGGCCGTGCCGCCTGCTGCCGCCACCCCGCGGTCGGCGTCGCTGCCGCGCCGCCTCGCCGCCCCGCCCTGCCCCAGCCGCCTCCTCCGCCGGTCCGCCGCCGCCCGGCCGGCCATCCCTCAAAATCCCCCCACCCCCGCACCCCAAAACCGAACTCCGGCCACCCGCCACCGCACCCGCACAGATAATCTCTCTTCCTCGCCTCCGCCGGCGACGCCGCGGCCCGCCGCGTCGTCACCGTCTCCGGCGAGGTCCAGGCCTCACCTCCGATGAGGCGCCACGGCCAGCCGCGTCGTCCCCGTCGTCGGTGAGTGTCGCCGTCGACGGTGACGGCCACCGTCGCGCCTCCTCCGTCCACCACTGGGCCAGGCCCATCTCGCGGCTGCCTTCTTCCACAGGGTGTGCGAGTGGATCCTTATCATCGACCAGGTTGAGATATAGGAAATGCCCTTCTTGTGTGCCTGCCCATCATGTGCTGGTACTGCAGGCCCATGTATAAGCGCCCCCGTATGCAAATTTAAATACGTCGGCCCATCAACAATATCTACCCATATTCCCTTTGCTGACTTTTCAAACCTAGCGAGGATTCGATCAGAACATGCGTACGGACGCGGCGGATAGCGAGCTATGTGTAGCTCGGCCTCCAAAAATCCCCTCTCTTGTAGGCCTTGTTTACTTGTAGTGTATTTTAGGGGATCAGAGAAGATTATCCCGGATCCCTAAAGATCCCGAAAAATCCCCAATAGATCGTTTACTACTCCGGTTTTGTAAGGGATAATCTCCAAATATCCCCTACCAAACACTTCATTTTTGTCTAGATTGAAAACTCTAAGTCATGCTAGTGTATTTTTGGGAAGTGTATTTGAGGGGAAATGTGGAGATTGGGTGAAAGGGAGGGATTCACCAAATCCCCTCTAATCCCCAAACTTCCCAACCCCAGAAATACCCGAGGAGTAAACAAAGCCTTAGGGGGGCTATCTCGGCATCAGCCGTATGGTTCATAATCTACAGCATTCAAAGTTTCATACTGCCATGTGCACAGAAATTTCAGCTCACGACATAATTGTTTAACATATTAAGCGCAGTAGTACAATGAGCTGACATAGAATAAACAAATTGTTCACTATGATGTTGATTATATAATTCCAAACGCACACTAGTGCGCCCTGCTCGTCACAGGCTTCCAGCAACATGTATCCGGTCGGTCTTGCTTTTATACAAAACACTATGAACAGAGTCGGGTCACGATGCTGCTTGAGTTCAAGAACGAGCTGAGCATAATAAACGCCAGTTGATGATTATATACATATCTCACTCCACAATAAGGGAAATAAGAGGGCTACCGATATTATCCTCACTCCACCTGTTTAAGTCGAGAATAACGGAATAAAGGGTGAACTGGTGTGCTAGGATCTATCCAATGAATCTTGCATTCTAGATCTACTACGGGCAAGTAGGTTCTCCCTTATTTCTTTAAAAGATTCAAGCTCCTCGAATGCATCAGATGTCCTACGGGACATGAACGAGCTGGTGCTGCCTGCTTCAATAGATTCTGCCCTTGACGTAAGAGACGAATTGCTAGGATCTCGCAATGGACGTGCAGACCTTAGCAGATGGACAAGATAGCCAACAGCAGCATCTTGTGATTTATGGGAGGACGAACCCGACTGATCCTCCTTACCACCACTGCTCCTGTAAAGTGCATGCCATGGAATGGAATAAACATCAGATTTCGGTAATCAGTGAGATTTACTAAAAATAGGGTTAAGAAAAAGGTTCTCAAGTGCTAAAACATCATATAATACACGAATGTAACATGTATTGCTTAATTAACTTATTGTAGGATACCCGGCCTTGAAATGGGTTGGCATATGCCAAAGCTCCGACGCGAAAATCAAACAAAATGAAGCAGGAGCTCACACATACCCAGGTCTAGAATCGGGTGCATCAACATCATCCACAGCAAACGGAAGATATGTATCATCAGTATCATCCTGTGTAGACAATCTGCTTGAACTTCTTGAGATCCCATGCCGTGGAGAACCACTAGAAGAGAAAACACCTGAGAACCTGCCAGACTCCTCCCTACTGTCCTTAATCTGCATATAGCCAAAAAATATTTATTTAGAAAAAAAGAACAGTCTAGTCTACTTGTACGCTCAGCCATGCACTAATTGTCTGATGGATGAAATGAACATAAATGGGTAACTAGACAAAACTTAGAGCTATGCCAATGAGCACCAAGAAAGATGACTTTGTGTCTTTCCCACACTCAAGTTGGGCAGGTTAGATTTCTTGTTCACCTATTGGGTTAGTAGGTTTATGCGTTCTGTGAATGCATGTGAATTAGACGACAAACGATGTGACAACATTGAATTACAGGGCACTTCGAAGGACATAGAGCTGTTCTACACACCAAGTGAGGTTTCTCTGGTGATGGATTAAGATAAAGTTCTGAACACAGAGCTGGCTGAACGGAATTCGCCGAAGGAGCTTGCATCGACTCTCTTCACTATATCCATCAGAAAGAACAACACGCTTGCCACAGTTCAGCAGAATGATCACTGGACTGCTGAAATAATATTACACCACAGATGACCACTTGGCTTGTTGATCTTTGGTGCAGGTTCTGAGGATTAACCTTACAAGAGGAGTTCCTGACCATGTCAAATGGCGCTTCTCGTGAAGTGGAGTCCATTTTCGGCCTACATGATGGAACTCCATGGCGGATATATACCCATTTTGCTGACATCATTTGGAAACCTTGGGAGTTTTTTTTTAGATTGAACCCCCAAAAGATAAACTTTACTGATGGCTAGCAGTGGAGGAGAGGATTCTAACATCGGAATAACTTTTGGCGTGAGGTATGCCAAATAACTACTGGTGCCCTTTGTGCAAACTCACTCGGGATACAACACTTCAATTGTTCCAGTTTACTTTCTCGATATTACTTTGGGTAGCATGAGCTCTAGGTATATTATACAACCAACGGGACAACAGCCAGCTGTCACAGTTATATCACGATACCTGGTTGGCTATCAAAGTCAACAACAATGAATAAGAGAAGTGCAAGTCTCTGCCTAATTATTGAAAAAAAATTGGTGTATCTGGACTGAGTGAATCAGCGAATATTTCACCTGAGGGTGAAATATGCAACAGCAATTGTCGCAGAGTTAACTCTAGTGTCCGTGTGATTCTATCATCTGATTGTACTCGCACTCTCTCCTTTTCTCTATATGTGCAAACACTTGGTGTAATTGTTTTTGTTCAAGATATATAAATAAAATCCTAGCAGATCACATGCTAGTTCATCACACAAAAAGTGTTGTAGAGTTTGGCTCACTGCCATAGTCGTAGCTTGGAGCACATTCTTTAAGATCCATGATCTGCCTGTCATAAGTGTGGTGAATGGTGGCCAATTTGCCTACCACTTCTGGCATACAAGAATTATAAAAATGCCTGCAATCTATTAGTTTTAGGTTTTGCTAAGCTGTGGCTCAAAGGAAAAACTAATCAGTTAGGGAAAACAAACACATGGACAATGGATGTGAAATGGAGTGCGCACACAAGTTAACTTCGATACACTAAGTATATGATTCATGAAGAAGACATAGTGCTTTGGCCTTTTTTTGTTTATCCAGCGACACTTTGATCTTAAATGCTAAGTGCTAATGGATCTTTATCATAGCATATTGGCCCAACAAAGCCAACTCACAAAGAACAACTTAATGTTTATGACAGCTCATTGCTTCTAGCAAACCCACACAAGGATATATTAGAAAAATCTCTTTAACAATCCAATGATTTATAAAGTAGACACTCAATTATGCCAAGATTATAGGCACTAAAATGCACCGCGTTCACCCCTATTTGATCAAGTGTTGAGTGTATTCGGCTCACGAATAAGGAATGAAATACGTGGTAACTGAAATCACACTCAAAATTCATTGAACTGAAATTTCCACGGCCTTACTGGCTCATTTTTTACATCACAAAGTTGATAGAAGTCTTAAGACTTGTCACCCCTCAGAATACTGATTTCCAGTATCAAGTATAAATATAGAATTTCAGATCTATCAACGTTTTGAGGAGCTCTTCCGGGAATACTGGCTAGTGAGAAAAGGTTCCACTCAGACCACCCGGGTTCGAGCCTCCTCACCTATTATGCGCTACGCCAAGGGGGTTTTCCCCCCTTCAGCCTACAGATCTATAAACATTTGGAACAGTTATTCCAATATATGCATAATGCATATACTGATTTATGATGGCTACAGTGAGGGGCTCTATATTGGCAAAGGATGAGCTTAAGAAAATTTACTCAATAAAGAAGTTTTCTTACTTCACAGGGCATTAAGGAATTAGCAGCCCGGATGACTACATAGTTTTCTACAGTTCAGTTTAGTTGCTTACCAAGATATTATGCACATCAGGCTGCACAGGTTTGATCTAGAAGAAACCGGAGAGATGCCATTACCAAAATGGTAAATTTAACAAATAAAACACCATTGCAGACTCTGAGCAGTTCCAGTGAACTTCATGCTCCAATCATGGTGTGTAACCGTGTAAGTAGTATGCATTGACAGAGCAGGCTATATGATAATTATAAGCTTAACCAAACCAAATTCAATAAAAAATATAGGTGCCGTGTGCTGCTACAGCACCTTAGATAATAAGATTATGAGAATCATATCACCCCGGATACAACACTTCATTTGTTCCAGCTTACTTTCTCAAAATTACTGGGTTAGCATGAGCTCTTAGTATGTTATACAATCAATGGGACAGCAGCCAGCTGTCACAGTTATATGCACGATACCTGGCTGACTATCAAAGCAATGAAGAAGAGAAGTTCAGGTCTCTACCTAATTATTGAAAAAAAAGGTGTATCTGGAATGAGAAATGCAACGGCAATCTTCGCAGAGCTAAGACCACCAACTCTGGTGTCCATGTGATTCTATCATCCGATTGTACTCGCACTCTCTCATTATCTCTATATGCGCAAACACTTGATGCAACTCTGTTTTTTGTTCCAGCTATATAAATAAAATCCTAGCAGATCACATGCTAGTTCATCGCACACAAAAAGTGTTGTACAGTTTGGCTCACTGCCATAGTTGTAGCTTGGAACACATTCTCATGCCCTACCTGTCATAGGTGTGGTGGGTGGTGACCAATTTGCGTGGCACTTCTGGCATATAAGAATTATAAAAATGTGTGCAATCTATTAGTTTTAGGTTTTGCTAACTTGTGGCTCAAGGAAAAACTAATCAGTTAGGGAAAACAAACACATGGACAATGGATGTGAAATGGAGTGTGCACAAAGTATATGATTCATGAAGAAGACATAGTTTTAGGTTTTGATCATAAATTCTACCAAGTACTAATGGATCCTTATCATAGCATATTGGCCGAACAAAGCGAACTCAGAAAAAACAGCTTAATGTTTATGACAACTCATTGCTTCTTTGCAAACCCACAGAAGGATATAACATAGCATGATAGCAATATTTTAAAAAAATCTCTTAACAATCCAATGAATGATTCATAAGGTAGACACTCAATTATGCCAAGCTTATAGGCACTAAAACACACCGTGTTCATCCCTATCTGATCAAGTGTTGTGTGTATTCTCCTCATGAGTCATGAATGAAATACTTGGTAACTGAAATCATACACGAAGTTCATAGGAAACTGAAATTCACCACAGCCTTACTGGCTCACTCAATTATGCCAAGCTTATAGGCACTAAAACACACCGTGTTCATCCCTATCTGAGAGTCACGAATGAAATACTTGGTAACTGAAATCATACACGAAGTTCATAGGAAACTGAAATTCACCACAGCCTTACTGGCTCATTTTTACATCACAAAGTTAATAGAAGTCTTAAGATTTTTCACCTCTCAGTATACTGATTTCCAGTATCAAACATGGTTTACAAAGCGTCCGCTTCAGGACGCCTAAGCGTCAAGGCGCCCCCCCTCCGCTTTGGAAAAACGCCCGCTTTAGGCGCTTAAGCGTCCAAAGCACCCGCTTAGGCGTCGCTTAAGCGCCAAAGCGCCCCCCCCCCCCCCCCCCCCCCCCCCCCATCGCTTTGAGGACGCTTCACGCTTTGTAAACCATGGTATCAAATATAAATATAGAATTTCAGATCTATCAACGTTTGGCACAGTTATTCCAATATCAAATATGAATATATTATACAAAAGAAAAATTGTTAAGTGTCCCATAGAATTAGAAGTTTCAAATATATATGTAAATATTTATTTTACACAAATAATAGGAATTCATGTAGTAACATTTATCCCTACAAGTTGACAATTGATATTTCACTTCCACCAAGTATGCATAATGCATATACTGATTTATGATGGCATCAGGGAAACAGTGAGGGGCTCTATATAGGCGATGAGCTTAAGTAAATTTACTCACTAAGGAAGTTTTCTTACTTCACAGGGCATTACGGAATTAGCAGCCCGGATGACTACATAGTTTTCTACAGTTCAGTTTAGTTGCTTACCAAGATATTACGCACAGCAGGCTACACAGGTTTGATCTAAAAGAAACAGGAGAGATGCCATTACCAAAAAGAGAAAATTCAATTAATAAAACAGCATTGCAGCCTATATGATAATTATCAGCTTAACCAAACCAAATTCAATGAAAACGGTGTAGTATGCTGCTACAGCACCTTACATTATAAGATTATGAGAATCATATCATACCAAGGGGCACTCTGGAATGAAACAAACTATGGCTACCACAATAATATAAGTTCAAATTATGAAAACTATACTATTAGCTGCCAAATAGGAAATAGTTGTACTCTAAGGCTTTAAGCGGGTGTTCCTTGTACTGAAATCATGCATCTTTATAAATGAGATGAATGGGCTAAGTTTAGGCTCCTAGCTTCGTAACGAATAGGTGAAGGGACTGATTTAACAAAATGCCTTTCTGGTTGGGCGTATGTGTTTCCCCAGCCTTCCATGAGGACCACTAAAACTATCGAGATCCCACCTAGTACTTGGCAGATCATCATATCAAACACTTCTACAGACTGCTACTAGATGCAATTCAGGTACGAGCATATGCGCGGTCTCAAGTTTTGAATTATGCCCACAATCATCATCAGTTAAGCATAAGCAAATGCCAGGAATCACCTTGGTAGCAGCAGCAGGTAAATTAGCGTAGAGATCGGCCATTCGGAGTCCGTCTGGCCTCCTGGACTCGTGTGACCCTGCTTCCCCTCTCACACTCTTGGGTGAAGGTGGAGGTAGCATGACCCCCCTACTAGGATCAGACATGTTCCGATACTGGACAGGGCCCCTCCCTCCGGCAGCTTGTGGTATGCTCATTGGCGCGGTCTCCCCACTCAGCCGGGACTGCAGGTAGCCACCGGCAAACGTGGGAGGAGAGGGCGTCGGGGACGCATACATGGTTGGGGGCGGCGAGAACTTGGCATGCTGCCCGGGCGACTGTGGCCAGTAAGCAGGCGACGCCCAGCTGTTGGGGCGCCGGGATGGCGGCGGGAAGGCCGAGCCCGCGGCCTCGGTGAGCGAGGCCGGGAAGGCGCGCATGGGCTCCGCCGCGGGGCTCCCAACGTAATCGTCGATGAGCATGACGGACGAAAGAGATGAGATTTCGAAGTTGTAGGCGGCGAGGCTGGGGAGGTACTGGACGGAGACGACGAGGCGGCCGAGCTGGGTCTCGACAGGCGGGAAGCGGCGGGTGCGCATGGCCGCCTCCTCGGCGCGGGAGAAGGGCGCGGCGAAGGAGCCGACGCGGTAGCCCATCTCGTGGTTGTACGCCTGGCCGCCGGACACGCAGAGCGTGCGGAAGACGCGGTACACCGGCAGGAGGCGGAGCGTGGTGTACAGGGACCGCAGCAGCGTGATGCAGCGCTTGTACGCCCTGTTCACCGCCAGCCCTTCCCCTGCCGCCGCGGCCGCCGCCGCCGACCAGGGCTCGCACGCCACCGTCCACCGCTCCACCACCTCCTCCGCGCCCCCGCCGGCCGACGGGGCCAGGTACACGTCCACCACGACCGGCTCCCCGAGGGACGGCTCCGGGATGTGCTCGGCCGCGGGCGGCGGCGGCGGCGCGTGGAGCGGCAGGTGGAACCACCTGTCCCGCCTCCGTACCGCCGCGGAGGCGGAGGCCGGCGCGGCCGCGATCGGGCGCGGCGCGCGCACGGCGAGGATGGCGTGCAGCGCCTTGAGGTGGAACTGCGGCACCATCAGCTCCGCGCCAGACCGGCCGCCGGCGCCGGCTCCTCCACCCGAGTCCGACAGGCTCGCCATTGCCAGAGCCGAGACGGATCCGCCCGCAACTCCGCGGCAGTCAAACCCTCTTCTTTCCCGCTGCTGCTCTGCTGCATGTCTGGAGCGCGCGGCTGTACGGCCGCATAAATCTGGGTCGCTCGGGCGGCGCCAGGAGCGATCGGACTGGAGAACGAACGCAGATCCGCGCCGCGCACGACCGGGGCCTGGTTTGCTTCAGCGATGAGATGAGGAGGAGTTGGGAGGATTTCGTTCGTTCGGATCGGATCGGATAGAGGCCGTAGGTTTGGGGAATTTCCTTGTTGGTAGTTTTGAACCGTGGCTAACGGGTCGCTGTTGCCGTCGTCACGCTGCAATCAGTTGAGGAAGGCATCAGTAGTTCCAATGATTCAAGAGTCCCAGTCCCAGACATCTTCTATTATCCAAACACCAAACCGATGGGTAATTGGGTATCATGAAAATTCCGTCGAGGATCTGCAAGCTTAAATTTTTACCAATTTCTACCAAATTTTGCCAAACTGGGATTAGTTTGAAGGTTGAGGGCTCAAATTTGAAGCTTGAGCAGCCGCGTAGTAGGATAAGAAAAAAAAAATGCGGCTGTTGGCGTAGCTGTGTCGTGCACGTCGGCCGTAACCTAACGCGCGTTCGGAGCTTGTTTGATGGAATGGAGAAGGAAGCTTTTGAAGGGACGACGGGGTGGTGAATGAATGATAATATTTCCTTTGATTCCCCCCTCGTTTATCTATCAAGCAGCCTACTGTTGCTTTGGCGTGTGAAGGATTGCGAGACAGGCGTGTCTACGTCTCTTGGGAAAGAGTGCTTTCTACTCCCTCCGTTCTAAATTAGATGACTTTCCATTCGTTCACATGTGGATGTACATATACATGTAACATGTCTAGATACATCCGCATGTAGACAAATGAAAGTCATCTAATTTGGAACAGAGGGAGTAATTGTGTTGGACTTTTGGACGGGGGTGGGTGTGGTGTCTTTCAATTCGGACACGGATGTGAGTTGGTGGTATTCGTGTGCAAAACAAAAAGAAAAGTTGGTGGTATTCGTGATGTGTGTGTTGTCTTGTTTGTATTTTATTACTCCATATGTTTCACAATTGCTTGCTAAAAAGATGTTTAAGTTTCCCCGCAAAAAAAAAAGAGGTTTACATTGCGAAACAGAGTTAGTATGTTTTTCCTTCGCATCGCGATGTTCTTCCAGAGTCCACCTTGTTTGGGCGTCATGTTATTAGTTCGGTTGTGAAAATTGGAAAACTATAGGTTTGTATTACTCAGTCGTCTAATTTATTGCGTCAGCTTATTAGAGCATCTCTAAGAGAGCCCTCAAAAGCCGCGAAACTTTAAAATAACCGCCAAAAATGATTTCAGAACCTTATAAACGGAAATAGCAGTAACCTTAAAAGGCGTCGACCCGTAAATGAGTTTCAAGGCGCCCGTGAAATCGGCCTGCGGAACCGCGAATGCACAGGTTTCACCCATGAACCGCCGGGCCCCCGTATATGGCAATAGCGGTTGGCGGGTGGGACATTTCAGCTGGCTCGTACTCGTCTTCCTCCCCCATCTCGCCGCCGCCTCCGCCGCCCGTCCTGCCGCCGCCGATTTAGGCCCACCCCCCCCCCCCCCGCCGCCGCTGCCGTCACCGCGCCCCCGTCGAGTCGCCCCGCCCCGGATCTACCTCGCCGGCTGTTTCGGAGTCGCCGCGCCCGAGGGAAAAGCGCATCCCGGCAAAATCGCCGCCGCCGCGTTGGATCTACATGTAATTGATTGTCCGGTCGAATTAACTCTATTTTTCGTCTGATTAGGCAGTACTTATGGTCCGGTATGCATTCCAGATGGAGTTGAGCCCGTGCGCCGAGTTTTTGCTCTTGGATTCTTCCTCTTCCGATGACTCGGACGTAGAGACACTGTTCGAGAGTCGCCGGCGGTAGATGGTGGTCGCGGTCCTCGCCGTCAAGGAGTTCGAGGACCGGCATAGAAGAACGCGACAAGGATCTAAAGCTGGCCGCCTGTCGAGACTGGGAGAATTTCGGCGCTATTTAGGCATCCGAGCCTAAAACCGAACCTAAAAAGTGGCCTGGGGGACAAGTGGAGATGCCCTTAGGCCCTGAGTGCATCTAGGGCTTGCAGTCGGCTTCCGCTCGTAGTCTAGGATGACTTGTAACATATGGTCGAGTCGCCCGGTGAAAGATCTCGATGGACTCGTGAAACAACATATTTCGAGTTAAGCCATGATCCAATTATGGCTTAACTACGTGTGAACGCTCTAATGTGTCGTCTCGAATCGATGTACAGCCTCGTGTTCGGGTTAATGAGCAGTCGACTAGATTTGAAGTCTCCACGAAGATGCGCAGAGATAAATTGACTACTAAAACTTGTTTCGTGTCGTCGTGTAGGTCGTGTCGTGTTTGCGTGTGCTGCCGACCAAATGGTCAGTGATGAAAGTCAGTCCTCTCAATTGTTTGACTTCAAGTCTGAACTCTCACATCATGGACATCGCAAGCTCCTCAGTCATTAGCTTAGATATTGACCACTAAAAACTTGATTGATAGAGCCAAATAATGATATCATCTAGATATAATTGTCATACAAACAACTCTCCATCAACTCTCTTGGTAAAAATAGTGAGATCAGTCAGCCCAATATCAAAGCCACGGTGAACATGATAATCCTTAATTCAGGTGATTATACCAAGCACGATGAGCTTGTATGAGTCCATAGAGTGTCTGATTGAGCATGCACACATGGTTTGGAAAATCGGGGTCCTCGAATTCTAGAGGTTGTACAACATGTACCAACCCACTTAGGTGAGCATTAAAAATGCACTTTTTTTTTACATCCAGCTAATATAACTTGAGATTCAAGTCTAGTAACAGGAGTGAATGTTTCACCGTCATCGACACCCTCAATTTGGTTAAGAAATTTAGCTACCAATCTCGCCTTGTTACGAATGCTTGATCATTAGAACTTAAATTATTCGTTAATATGCATTTGGTTTCTGTGACATTAATTATGGATTCTATCTTTGGTCTCTTCAGCAAATGATCATACTTTGTTGCGCTCAAAATTGTTGAGTTCATCATGCATACCTTCAACCCAATCCGGGCGAGCGCTCCGCCGGTGGTCGTCGAAAGTGAAGTCGGAGCCGCTGTCTCGTGGGGTAGTGATGACGATGACGCCCGATGGCAATATCAATGGTGGTCTCTCTTCTCAACGTCGACGGCGTGTGTGTGCTTCGAGGTGCACAATATGGCCATGTTGCATGACGACACTGGTACATTCGTAACTGTTTTCTCCCCTACTTTTTTCGTAGCTGTTTTCTCCCCCTACTTTTTAAAATAAAGCGAAGCAATTTGCCCGTTCTATTAAAGAAGGTATAGGAAATAATTAGGAGAAACCTAATCTTTCTCTTTTTTTATGAGCTACCACGAAAATGCTCCTTTTCTTTACCTGTTACCACGAAATGCTGAATGCGCGCGAAAGTTTCGTCCACGTTGTTCATCAGTACGTAGGAAAGCAAGGAAAAAGTACGATTGTAGAGTAATAAATCTAACAAAACAAGTTATTTACGTACACGGCTACCCTTACCGGCCTTCCAATGCTAGCTTTACATACTTCTATCTATTCTTTGAGATAGCAAAAGAGTTTTATTACGCCAGGCTTCTGCATCATGGATGAACACAGTCAGCTTTACGTAGTCAAATACTCCCTCCGTCCCAAAATAAGTGTCTAAAAGTTGTCCAAAAGTGAATGTATTTATACTTGTTTCATGTCTAGATACATCCACTTTTTGATAAATTTAAAACAGTTATTTTAGAACGGAGGGAATATTTCGGTCCTACTTCACGTGCCAAATAAGTACTCTCTCCGTTCCAAATTACTTGACTTGAGTTTGTCTAAATATAGATGTATCTAGACACTAAACAAATATAGATACATTCGTATTTGGAGAAACCCAAATCAAGTAATTTGAAACAGAGGGAGTACAACCGATCAATATGACTCTAGAGTTAAGATAGGAGATAGCTGCATTCACCAAACTTTTCGAGGCAATGCCAGCTTTCACTGGTCGGTCGGATGATGGTAAGCTCAGAGCTTTTACAGGGACACTGTATGTCCGTATCAAACTGTCCTCGACCTGTCATGAATCGTGAGTTGGTAACCATCCTTCTCCGATAAACATCAGTTTCGCACAAACAGCTGGGTAGACGTAGTTACGTCGTACTAGTAACCTAGACGGTGACTAAGAGCATCTCCACGAGCGGCTCCTAAATTTGGTTCGGCACCATCCAAAACGGACACCATTTGGGGTGACTAAGAGCATCTCCACGAGCGGCTCCTAAATTTGGTTCGGCACCATCCAAAACGGACACCATTTGGGTGGTGTCGGTCACTTGTCCCAGGTCGCCTCCCCTACCGGCAGCCCCCAAACTAAAATGCGCCCGAAATTTAAATTTGACAAAACATAACAAAAAGGAGCAAATTTCATTCAAATTCGAACATATTTTACAGAAATTCAAATGAAATTTGCCTAATTTGCCGCCGCCTGCCCTAACCCTAGCCGCCTTCTAATCATCATCGGAGAGGTAGATGACGCCGGCGTTTTCGGGTGGCGGCTGCTGCGACAACCTTGCCTCAGCTTCCTCCTTCACGGCGGATGCCGGTCGCCGTGGCGCCGCGGGCTACTGTTCCAGCGACGCGCGCATCGCCAAGTAGTAGCCCGGGCAGTCGTCGGGGTCAAGCAGGTGGCGCGGCGGCACTGGCCGAGAGAAGCAGCGCCGCGGTGAACCCTGGCGTGTCTCCATCGCCGGCGGCGTCCCGGAGAGGGTATGGATCGGAACCCGCTAGCCTTGGGGCAGATCTTCCTCGGGCTCGGGCTCCTTCTTCCCGACGGCACCGTTGTGGCACTCCTTGACGCCGGGCTCTTCCTTCACGACGGCGAGCTTGCTCGGCCACTTGACGCCGGGCTCCAGCTTGACGCCCGGCTCCTCCTTGACGGCGGGCGGTGCAGCGCGCAGTGCGGTCTGGCGCGGCACCGGGGGACGGCCGCTCCGGCGTCGCGCTGGCGCGCCCAGGCGAGCACGCCTAACAGGGTCCGGCCGCGACACCACTCCTTGCGGCGCTCCGTGTCATCCCACCGCTCGAGGGTGGCTTCTCTCTTCTGGCGGAAGCGGTTGAACCATGCCGTGTAGTTGGTGGCGGCGTTGTCGGGGTGGCGCCGCTGCTCCGCCATCATCCTGTCCCGCCTCTCGAGGATGCGGAGGTTAAACTCCCAGACTTGGGGCAGCGGCGGGACGACACGGCCAGCGGGGCTCAGGCGCCACTTGTTCGGCAGGCGGTAGTCGACCGGCACGTACAGGTCGTACCGCTCGAACAAACACGCCTCGTCAGTCATGAGGCTGTGGCCACGGTAGACCTCATCGCCGGCATTCGAGCCCCCGGCCTCGTCATTGTGCGCCATCTGCAATGGAGGGGGAGAGAGAGGTGGCCGGAGCAAGCGCGGGGAGGGGAATAGCGGCCGGTGCAGAAGCAGGGTGCTATAAAAGGGGGGCAGTGGGCAGGCGAAGCGGTCGAGGCACCGCCGACATCAATGCCTGTGACGCGTAGACAGGCCACACGGCGGCGCGTGGGAAAGCTGCAGGCGTCTTGGAAACCGGCAAACCCATTACTCTGCTTGACCGGCCGCTCTGCCTCCCTCGTGTCACCGGCAGGTAGGCTCCACCTGTCGGAGCGACTGACCGGCCACTGTCCGACACCCCTGAGAGGGCCTCCAAAGTTGGGGGCCTGGTCGGGGGTGCTGGACAGAATTTGGGTCGGACTGGAGCGTTTGGGGGTGTCGGTGAGGCGAATTTTCATGTCCGACACCCCAATGAGCCTTTGGCGTGCTTTGGGGGCCGCCGGTGGAGATGCTAATTACCAGCTCTTGAGCCGTGAAAAAGGCTAAGAATACACCACACAGGACGCCAGAATTGACCCGATTAGATTTTTTCGATATTTGTTTTTTTTATAGCAAATTGACACGATTAGATTTTGATAGTAGATATACTTTGATCTGAAACCGCTAGATGCCTGCTGGGCCGCCATAAGCCCATTATTTAGGCAGCATGAGTTTTGCCCAGCTTATCCGATACGCATGGGCCATGGCAGCGAGAGTTTTCTTCGCGAACTATTATTTTGTCAGCCCGTCAACCCCTAAGAGAGCAAATTAAGTCAGCCTATCTAATTCTAAAGCCTCTTTAAATGGCAGGATGACACGTTTTGAAAAAGAGATTACAACCCTGTAATAAAAAGATCAAGAGACTGAATTTAAACACACACAAAAAGATCAAGAGACTGCACGCCCAATTCGTGGTGAACTTGCAACAACCAAAAGTTTTCTTGATTCACAGAAATTTCATATGATTTTTGAAATATTTGAGTCCTTTGAAATTAGTTGTACATAGGTCGAGGTCATCTGATTCCACTACTAGAATCCTTAGGAATTTCAAAAGGATTCTTTTGTACCATTTTTAAGGAAAACTCACATCTACTCAAAATTGGTGCTACATCTTCTTGTTTTTCTTGTGATAACAAACAATTCCTAACCAAAATTCCCATAGTTAAGTGGTACTTTGATCATATTATTTTTTTCTATTTATGTGTGTTGAGATTCATGCGAAACAACACAAGCCCAATTTTTTTAAGGGCCCTTTTCGATTCATCAGGAGTCGTACAAGATTTTGTCTGCGCAAAAAAAAATTGTTTGATTCACCACACGCAAAAGAATGATACTCCCTCCGTCCAAAAATAATTGTCTTAGATTTGTCAAATAATGGATGTATCTAGACATAAAACATGTATAGATACATCCATTTTTGTACAAACTTGAGACACTTATTTTAGTACGGAGGGAGTATAATTTTCAAGATATTTTAGGGGATAGAAAAATGCATATAAAATATAGTGCCAGGAAATTCTTAGAAACATATTCCTATGAGATTGAATCATAGGAATCACACAACCCACCTAGAAAAATTCTAACCTTCAAATTACTACGACAATCCTTTGAAACGATATCAGAATACAAAGGCATTCTCCATGCTCAAGTCTTGTGTCAAACTAGTAGGCCATAGTTTGACGAGCCTTCGCAGCTCGTCGAGGAGCGGGTACCAAAAACAAGATCCTGTCGGTGGAGAATTTGAGAGCCGTCGTGTTTGGCGCCAAACCATGGCGCTGCTCCCGATGGCGCGCCGAACGACCCCAATCACGCTGACTCCACCGCCGAACGCCGATGCCAACTGCCGCTCCAAAAGCCAACCGAACGTACACACCGGTCGCAAAGCAGCCCCACCACCAGCAATATTCTCGCACCAGCCTACGGAGGCTACACCACTCTATCTCAGCTCGCTCCCTTTTCTTTCTCTTCTCTTTACCTTTTTGTTTTTGTCACGCACACGCTCTACTGTTCTAGTTACCGCGAAGAATTTACTGAATTACAGTAGCATGCATTGTCACTTGTCAGTGAGTGACGAGCTTGCTCTCCTCGGACGAAAAATTACGGGAGATGGATCGGAAATCATGAACAGGCCTACAAGAAAATGCATGCGATGCAAGTTTGACATGAGAACAGGAGATGTACCATTGCGATCCATATGCACAAGCAGATGGCTACAGTCGATATCAGACGCCATCAAAGAGTTGAAGCAGTGAAGAAGAATCACGCATTTCACGCGACGACGGAGCTGAGCTGAGCTCCAGTCCTAGCTCCCCACGTCACGGCGCACTTGGCGTCACTTCTTGTCGGTGCCGCCGTGGATCCAGGACCAGGCCCAGTAATGGCGGAGGTGAGAGGAACAGGTTGGCTAGGGCTCTCCGGCCCGCAGTTACAGGCGGGACGGCGCGCGGCAGGTGGGGCAGGACGCGCGCGCCGCGAGCCAGCCGTGGCCGCAGGCCGGGAGCACGCGGACGCGCGCGCCGTCCGCCAGCTCCGACAGGCAGATGGCGCACTCCGCGTCGGCCCATCCGCCAGCCAACTGAACGCCGCCCCCCGCCCCGGTCTCCACGGAACAGTCGGCCGCCGCGGCGTCGGACGGGGGCTTCGGCGGCGGCGCCTGCGCACGCGCGGCGCGGCGACGGGCGAGGCAGCGGAGGAGGGAGCGAGCGGCGGCGTGTAGGGAGAAGGCGAGAAGGGAGACGCAGGCGAGGATGATGAGGATGGTGGCCACGTTGGAGAGGAATGCTCGGGAGCTCGCGTAGGGGCCCCACGCGGCGTCGCCGGGGCCGGGAGGCAGCGGCCTCGGGGGAGACGGAGACGCCGCCGCGATCATGGCCACCGTAGCGTTCGTGGGGGGCGAGGCGCTGGTGTGGTTGCTCCGGCGTGTCATGGCTCTGGAGTGCTGCGGCGTGGGAGAGTGAAGAGTGATATGACTACACTGATGAGTGGAAAGAGCCCGAGCCTGCAAGGAGGCGTCGCTGTCTGGGTTCGGCAATGGATTTCGTTGCCTGCTTGGCCTTTTGTATGGTTCTTTTCTCTTCTCGGAACAGCCGAGCTGGTACGTAGTACGACTAGTGGAGCACTTGGCTTGATGTGTGACTGTGATCAAAGCATGAGTGCACGAGGAGGATACTCCATACTCCTCTCTAAAAACAGAGACGAGATGTCGTTTTCGAGAGAAAATAAAGGTGAAATTGTGTATCTCCGCGCGCGGGTCCCCCAACGTTCCCTTCCCCTCTCCCCCACAATTTCTCCCTCCCCCGACACCCACCATTCCCCGAGCTGCGGCGGAGAGCCGGAGAAGGCGGCAGTCGAGACGAAACTTATCGGTACGGGTGGGGGTGGGGCCATGGCCGTGGGATGGCTGGGAAGGCGACAGACGGGCGAAAGAGGCGATTTGAGGAGGGTGAGGCAGTCGTGGTAGCCCCGTCCGGCCGCGGGCGGCGGAGGCAGTTGGTTAGGCCGACGGTGGCCGCGCTCATCTTCTTCCTCCCATCGACTTTGTCGTTTTGCGGTCGGAACGACGCCACGAGCTGTCGGAAACCGCGCGAAAGGTCGCAAGTGCAAGCTAGCCTCTCCAAAATAAAGGGAGGTTATGGCTGACCCGGACTTTTGGCTCACGGCCCGAGCGTGGCTGAAATCTGGACGGACGGGGAAGCTTCGCGATCCGAGCACAAAGTAGCGATATTGCATTTAATAAATATGGAATAAAAGCTATACGGTTGAGTACGGTTCGAAATACAGGGGTGGAGAGCGGACGCTGTCGTCAGGAAAACGGGTTAGAACATCGTAGCATTTAGTGCTTGTCCTCGGACGTACCGAAGAGCCCGTGGTCGAGAACTTGCCTGTGGCAAGATGGTTAGTTGGGTGGTTGTACCCCTAGCCCACCAGAGTTCAAACCCCAGGTTTGACGCTGGTGTTTCTCATTTAAGGCGGAATATTCTTCAGTGGGAGGCGACGTTCCCGTCGACAGCGAGGCGCCCGTGGTGACTTCGTCAATCTCAAGACTCGACCCGCCGACTCAGTCTCTCGGAGGTGCTCATAGGGGTAGGGTGTGCGTGCGTGCGTTCATAGGGGTGAGTGTGTGCGCGTGTATATGAGCGCTTGCGTTGTACTGTGTTTCGCAAAAAAAAAAAAAAAAAAAAAAGAGCCCGTGGTCTGAGCGACAAGGTGATTAATTGTGGGTGAGGTTCTCTTGATGGTATTACTGTTCTGCCGTCTTCAACCTCTCGTCTCTCTCGGCTATGGTGCACGAGGCCTGGCGGCTGGGCATGGAGTTTTGGGAAATCTTCGTCGCCCCCTACTAGGTCTTGTGGGGAGAAGCCTTTGCTTATCAGCCCTGTTGGTATTATGCAAAATGTTGGTTGCAGCAGCAGGTAATTTCTTGACTGAGATTTGTTTTCACCTGATTTTAGATCTTGCGCATGAACCGTGGATAAAATAGCTTGATGCGTGGTTTCTTTTACATTCAGTAGGTTGGAAACGGTTCCTGAGGTATCGGAAACCGAAACGTTGGAGGAGTCCTTGAGCGATGTGAGGAACCCAGCGAAGGGTAAAGATATCGATGTTTCCAATGAGGTCGACTGCAATCTGTTGGAAGGTCCATCACGCTCAAGCCCTGATGGTTGGCTTAAGAGGTAATTATGTTTTCATATTTTCCATACATTGTGCACAATGTAATTTAGTGGTTGGCTTAAGAGGAAAAAGTGTTTTCGTATTATTTTGATTAGTACATTTATATTGTTGAGCGGATAGCGGTACTGTGAAATAACATTAAGGGTTTCCCTTGTGAAACGCATGACATTTATGACAAACTATTTGCTGTTAGGTTGTGCATGGAAAAATTGGTGATGAAAGCGATACAAATAACTTACTAAGGTTTTTTTGTTCGGTCTCAGGCCAAGGCTTGGAAAAATTGGTGATGAAAGACATACAAATTCAGATAGGGTCAGTGCGCTGGAGAATTCATTTAGGAGTTTTGCTGAGAGAAAAACAGATCAAATTGTAAACCCAGCTGTTGGGTTGACGTTTGACTCGATTGGAGAGGCGTATGACTACTACAATCTTTTTTCATGGGAGTCTGGTTTTGGAATCAGGTATGGAAAGAGCAGGGTCAATGTGAAGGGCACAAAGTGCATGCAAGAGTTGTGTGTTTGCTCGGTAAGGCCTAACTTGCTTTCCTGAACCGTTTCCATTATGTGGTGAATACAAAGTTTGTATGAAAGCTAAGAAGCTGTCTCGTTGTGTATAAAATGTAGGGCAAGCCCAAACAGACGAATACAACCTCCAGCCGATGTCAGTGTCCCGCTATGATCAGGTTGTTGCGAACAGCTGACCATGGCTGGTATATATGTGAGTCTAGGCTAGTCCACAACCACGCGATGTTGCATGCCTGTGCTGAAAAGCTACACTTCCCCTCACATAGGCACATAGATAAATATACAAGAGAGCTGGTGGCTCAGCTTAGGGAAAACAATGTAAACCTCAGCAAGGTTTACAGCATAATTGGTAGCTTTTTTGGAAGGATAGATAATGTACCTTTCACAAAGAGGTCTCTGAAGACTCTTTGTGGCAAAATAAGCAGGGAGCAGGGAGATGAAGATGTCAAGAAAACAATGGAAGTATTCTCCAAGTTGAAAGAGAAAGACAGTGAGTTTACCGTACAGGTGGACTCTGAAAGTAGGATTCAGACTCTTCTGTGGACTAACGGTAGGAGCAAGTTGCAGTATCATCACTTTGGGGATGTTGTTACATTTGACACAACCTACAAGACTAATCTTTACGACATGCCTTTCGGGATTTTTGTTGGGGTTAACAACCATTTCCAAAGCATGCTTTTTGCTGGTGTTCTCATGAGGGATAAGAAAATTGAGAGTTTTGAGTGGGTCTTCGCAGAGTTCGTGAAAATGATGGGTGGTAAACGGCCAGTGACGATTCTGACAGGTAAAACTTTTTACATCAGAAAAGAGAAATATGCAAGCGCGGTTGATTTTTTAATGAAAAAGTGATTTCATTTGCAGATCAAGCAAGAGCAATGGAGGTTGTCATAGAAAATGTTTTTCCCGGTGTTACGCACAGGTGGTGTAAATGGCATGTCCTGCGAAAGGCAAAGGAATGTCTTGGAACACACTATAACAAGAAGTGTGGTTTTCGCAATGAATTCCACAACCTTGTAGATGAGATGCTTACGGTCACAGAGTTTGAAAATGGTTGGAAGCAGCTGGTTGAAAAGTATGTCCTGGTTAGTAACACATTCCTTATACAGATCTATGAGGTCCGTAGGAAGTGGGCTAAACCATATTTCAGTGGCAAGTTTTGCGCAAAGCAGACGAGTACTCAACGGAGCGAGAGTGCCAACCACATGCTGAAGAATTATGTACCGCCAGCCTGTCCTATGAATGTTTTTGTTAAGCAGTATGGAAAGTTGCAGTATGACAGAGAGCAAGAGGAAGGGTTCCAGGAGAAGAGGACGAGGCTTGTAAGTAATTTCATTTTGTTGACAACAAGAGAAAACTATATTATACAACTTATATGATAGTAAAGTGTGATTTATATTTCAGGCAGGAGCCGTGTTGAAGAGCAACTTACCAATTGAGAGGCATGCAAGCAAGATTTACACACGGACAATGTTTGAACTATTTGGACGGGCTCTGTATGTAGCTGGATCATTTGTTGTTCAAGAGAAAGAAAAAATACATTGCTCTGCATGTGAACCCAGCGTCAAGGCCAGACTGGTTTAAGAGTCGTTATGAGGTGCGCATGTCGGCTGATGGATCAACGTACACTTGCGAGTGTGGACGGTGTTGAACTCGCCTGTGAATTGCTCTGTGCTACAGGAACACTCGATGGGGATTGTCGATTTCTCTGGAAACTTACTTTCTCTATTCCTCACTGGTTAGAGATATACATAGTACCTTTTACAATTTAACCCTCCTATACTTCTAGTATTACATATAAGTACACCAACACTCCCCCTCAAGATGAGGTGAAGATGTCAATGAGCCTCATCTTGCTACAAATATTTACAAATGATACTACACTCACACCTTTTGTCAAGATATCTGCTAGTTGATCTGATGACCTAACATAAGTAATTTTGAGTACACCTTTATCTAGCTTCTCCTTAATAAAGTGCCTATCTATCTCGACATGCTTAGTTCGATCATGATGAACCGGATTGTGAACTATGTTAATAGCAGCTTGGTTATCACAGTACAAGCAAATGGGTACGTCAACAAACAGTCCAAGCTCTGACAATAGTATCCTCAACCACATCAGTTCACATAAACCTGATGCCATAGATCTAAACTCAGCTTCAGCTGTTGAACGTGCAACTACACTCTGCTTTTTACTCCGCCAGCTAACTAAATTTCCACCCAAAAACATGCAATAGCCAGCGGTTGACTTTCTGTCGTCTAGACATCCAGCCCAATCAGCATCAGTATATCCTTCTATTTTAAGATGCCCATAATTAGAAAATAAAATTCCTTTACCCGGGCACCCTTTTAGATACCTTAAAATTCTGTATACAGCATCCAAGTGGCTGGTTCTAGGGTCATGCATGTATCTGCTCACAATGCTAACCGCATATGCAATGTCTGGTCTAGTATGTGATAAATAAATTAAGCGCCCCACTAATCTTTGATATCTACCTTTGTCCACTGACTCACCAGAATCCGCTAATATTCGAAGATTTTGCTCAACAGGTGTGGGTGCTGGTCTACATTCTAACATACCAGTCTCAGCAAGTAAATCAAGTACATACTTCCTTTGAGAGAGATAAATACCTTGTGCACCATAAACAACCTCAATCCCAAGAAAGTAGTGAAGGTATCCCAGGTCTTTGACTTCAAATGAACATGCCAATGCCTTCTTTAACCTCGATATCTCTTTATCATCATCACCTGTGATTACAATGTCATCAACATAAACAACCAGAATGGTAACCTTGTCGTTATGGCGCTTAAAAAATAAAGTATGATCTGCATTGCTTTGTTGATAGCCCAGCTTGCACACTTCATTTCTGAACCTCCCAAACCAGGCTCTAGGTGATTGTTTAAGCCCATACAAGGATTTCTTTAATTTGCACACCTTGTCTTCAGTTTCTTTACTACCAAACCCTGGTGGAATCTCCATATACACTTCTTCATGTAAGTCCCCATGAAGAAAAGCATTTTTAACATCCATTTGGTACAACTTCCACTTATTATTTGCTGCTATCGATATGAGAGCCCTGATGGTGTTCATTTTTGCCACGGGTGCAAAGGTTTCATCATAATCTACCCCATATGTTTGACTGTACCCTTTGGCCACCAACCTGGCCTTATATCTTTCTACTTTTCCCTCTGAATTTTGTTTTACCGTAAATACCCACTTACAACCAACAACCTTTTTATTAGGAGGAAGTGTAGTAAGTACCCACGTGTTATTCTTGTCAAGTGCTGCCATTTCTTCCAGCATGGCATCTCTCCATTTGGGGCACCTCTTCGCTTCCTGCCAATCATGGGGAATGGGTACAGCCGAGTCAAGTGCAGCAATAAAAGCTCTATACTGAGGTCCCATAGAAGAATATGAGACATAATTAGAAATATCGTATTGGGACAAATGTGATGGCAGATTTCCAGCAGTGGAGCGAGATTGTTTCCTCTGAGCTATAGGGATATCAAGATCATCAAATGGAGTAGAAACTGTACCATCACTTGTAGAGGGACTTGAACTTGAGTCATGCAAATCTGGCTGTACTTGAGCTTCAGGATTCTGACTCAATGAGATTTCTTCCTCTCCTTGCACTTGACCATCCTCAGCTCTCTGTCTCCGTGAGTACACCTTAAGGTTTTGTGGCCACCTTGATCTTTCAGTTTGATACTCTTGCTGCTCCCCCTGAGTGTGATCTTGTTCAGCATTTGATGTATCTTCATCTCTACCACCAGGCTCATCTCCTGTTGGAATCACTCCAATAATCATCTTTCTAGATGCTGCTTCATTATTTCCTTCTTTGTCTCCCCCTGTCTCGCTGTCCATACCTGAAATATCATTAACATATAGATCAGGAAAAACATCAGATAAATCCACCGGTTCTCCATAAAATGGTTGATATTCTCTGAACACCACATCCATGCTTACAAACATTCGTCTCTCTGATGGGCACCAACATTTATATCCCTTCTGTTTTCCTGAATATCCCACAAACACACACTTTAGAGCTCTTGGATCAAGCTTGCTCAGAGAAGGTCTATAATCTTTCACAAAGCATACACACCCGAATACCTTGGGTGGAACCACATAAGAAATCTCACCAGTTAAACATTCTATTGGGGCTTTATACCCAAGCACTCTAGATGGCATTCTATTTATCAGGTAAGCTGCTGTCATCACTGCCTCACTCCACAAAATTTTTGGAACATTCATAGCCATCATTAAACACCGGGTAACCTCCAAAAGATGTCTATTCTTTCTTTCAGCCAAGCCATTTTGTTCAGAAGTACCTGGACAAGTTGTTTGATGAATAATCCCAAAACTGGACAAGTACTTATCAAATTCCTTGTTGACATACTCCGTGCCATTGTCAGTACGGAATATTTTCATGCATGCCTTATATTGCGTTTTGATCATATTATGAAAATCGACAAAACATTCGAACACATCATCCTTATTTCTCAACACATAAACCCAAGTGACTCTAGTGCAACAGTCAATGAAGGTAACAAATGAACGATAACCATTTAGAGCTGAAACTCCACTGGGACCCCAGACATCAGAATGAATAACTTCAAGTGGCGTTGTACTTCGATTATTAGATGGCACATAAGAGCTTCTAGTTTGCTTTCCAAATTGACATGCATCACATACTAATTTCCCCTTCTTAACTTTATTATAGAGATCAGGATAGAGCTGACTCAAGACAGGGAATGACATATGACCCAACCTGCGATGTTGCAGTAGAAACTCTTCTAATGGTGAAGAAGATAACACAGCTGCAACAGAGGGTGACACCTCCTTGTCCAGATAATATAAGCCATCACATAAGCTTCCCATCCCAGCCTTTTTCCAGTCCCAAGTTCCTGAAATATACACCATGATGGGAAGAAAATAGCAGCACAATTAAGTTCCCGTGTGATACAACTTATGGACATAAGATTAATTGGGAATGTGGGAACATGGAGAACAGATGAAAGTGACAAGTTAGGATTACATTTAACTTTTCCTGAACCCATGATGGCTTGAGCGGAACCATCGGCCAATTTAACACTTTGGTTACCTATATCGGAATATAATCATGAAATTCTCCATAGGAACCAGCCATATGCCGAGATGCACCTGAATCAATCAGCCATGGTGCACCTTTGCGATTAGACCAAACAGGAGTTGAGATATTACTACAATGCCTAGCACATACAGCAGCAGCTTCACAAATTTTCTTATCACCCTGTTCTGTACCTTTGACCTGGTACCATTTTTTGAACTGGTACCATTTTTCCAGATCATCAACAGTCATCCGGACAGTGACCGTTTTAGACCCTCTACCAGCACTTGCTCCACTGACACTAGAAGGACGTACTGTTCCACAACGATTACAAGCACTACGGAATGCAAAATTTACATTCCCACAACTTGTCACTGGACACAGCCAATCCCCACTTCTCCGCCAAGACTTTGCAACACAATCACGCATACTGAAACCATAACCACGTCCTCTGTTATACCAATTATGTCTGTGTCCATAACCTTCTCTGATCAGTTCAGGACAAGATGCCCTCACATGTCCTGACTGTCCACACCAGAAACAAATTTTTTCAATTGTGTTCACTGACCTTGACATCTTTCTCAAACGTCAGTAGTCAATCCAACCTGAGAACACCCTCTGTTTCTCTTCTTCTAGCAGCAATCAATTAACAGCAAGGCTGCAGCTACACGTTCAGAATCACACCTCTCCACCTGCGCACTCCTCTGCTCTGCTCACACACACAGCAAGCAAGCACAACAACCACTTCCTTTTCCTGTTCTTAGCAACAAGGCAGCCACAGCTCGAAACTGAAGAATACAGCCGCACCTCTCTTGTTTCTTCAGTTCTTCCAGGAGCAACGAGCAACCACACGAGACCTCACCCAGCTGTATCCTTCACCACCGCAGCCCAGAACCGCAGAGCTGCAGGTCGTCGTCTTTGCACGCGCTGCCGGCGGCCGCCTCCGCACAGCCACAACTCTGGCTTCTCAAATCTCAACTTTCCCAAATCCACAACCGTAACTCTGCCTTTTCCTCAAATCTCAGCCAAATTCCTAAACAACCAGTACCTGACCTTAATTGAAGAAGCCCAATCTGGATTCCTGGACCCGTAGCTCCACCAATCCCTTGATCTGGTCGGACTGTCCTCCGCCGCAGCAACTGCCTTCCACGCCGCCGTCTTTGTCCACAATAGCCAAAATCCTTCAACACGCCCTGCCGCCGGACAGCGCCACCGCGCGCTCTGATACCATGTTGAACTCGCCTGTGAATTGCTCTGTGCTACAGGAACACTCGATGGGGATTGTCGATTTCTCTGGAAACTTACTTTCTCTATTCCTCACTGGTTAGAGATATACATAGTACCTTTTACAATTTAACCCTCCTATACTTCTAGTATTACATATAAGTACACCAACAGACGGTATGAGCATATGGGCATGGTTTGCTGTCATATACTAAAGGTTTGTACTTTTACCTTCCTATTCAACCACTTCCGAAAGCATAGGAAAATGTGAGTGTGAATGTGACTATCACATATGTTTGTGGTAGGTGATGATAACTCTGGATGTCCACAGAATACCGCATAATCACATAATGAAAAGGTGGACTGTTGATGCAAGAGATATTCTTCCGGGTCATATTAGGCACTACCAAAAGGACATGGGACCTCCCGAAGCAATAACTTTCAGGCATTCTGCAATGTACATCACAGCCCTTGAGGTTGTCCATCTAGGCGACAGTAATCCAGATGCGTTTGATTGTGTTATGATAGGTTTGTGTGAACTTAAGGCAAAAGCTCTTGCATTCAGTGATGTTAAGGATGGGAAGAGTATGTTGGAAAAATCGATAGCATCATCCCAGACTAATTCTGTTGGGTCTAGACAGACCAATTATAGCAAAGAATTGGAATCATGTCCGTAGACAGTCCATGTTGATGAGTCATGCTCTGTGGGCTCAGTGGCAAGTTTGCAAGCTGTAGGAGGGACAAAACATATGTCAGATGCGCAACATCGCAGGTTTATGTGCCAGTAGAAGAACTGCTTGCGCCGGAGAAAAGACTTAAACGCGGGAGACTAACAACTGCTAGAGACAAGCCCCCTTACGAAGAAACAGGGAAGCGTTCGAGGTTTTGCAGTATTTGTCGTGAGAGAGGACACAAGAAAACAACATGTCCAATGCGAGGAGATCAGCCAGTGAAGCCAAGAAAAGACTCCCAGTGCAGCAATTGTGGGTTGACAGGACACAGGAAAACAGGATGTGTGAAACAAATGTTTAGTTTGATGCCTGGAGTAAACATTTGATTGTATTTGTTGTAATACATTAAGTCTATAACAAATTTATCTTATTTATTCAATTGATGCTTGTGTAAAATATAGGATCCTATTTGGTACTGTTACGAAACACATTCTGTAAAAAACAGTCGGAAAAAGATGTGACAAGTATGATGGTTAAGACAAAAACTCCAGTCTTGATTGGATCTGAGGCTAATCTGCTTGGAAAAAAAACTTGTTATGGTTTTTTGAATTTTGAATTGTAGGTTCATTAAATGCAATTACCTGACCTGCTCCATCTATATGAACCCATGGAGCTCCGAGTGCTCAGAGGCCAAAAGCGGGATCAGACAGACAACCCCATTTTTTGAAAAGTATGGGAGATTCCATCATGGTCTGCAGTTAAGGGAAGGAAGCAGGGAAGCTAGGTGTAGTTGGAATGGTGATAAAGAAATACAAATCAAAGGTTTGAGCCTCGGTAGATCCGGTTTCTATTTTGATTCATATCTCTGGTTCCATGCATAGTTCATATATTGGTAATGCCTTGCTTGTTTTTTCGGTACAAGGTTGTTCATGGAGCTTGCACAGTCGTAGGAATGGTGGTGCTGTCAGGTGATAGTGATAGTGCAAAAGATCTCCTGGTAGGTGTAAATTTGGTGAGATCGCTGAAGGTTTCTATGGAATTGGTTGTTTGTTCTTACAAAGTTGCAATTTGACAGGACTCGGCTGACTCTTCATGCAAGAAGCGTTTGGCGTGTCACGACACTGTTGTTGTCTCTAAGGTTAGGATTTGTAACGACATTTTGGTTTAATTAGTATAATATTCGGTTTATACAAAAACAGTATTTCAGTATGCGCATGGTTTTAGGTGTCCAAAGGAGACGGTGACATCCGGGGTGGCGTTTGCGTGGAAGAGCTGGATGGAAACTGCTGGGCAGATTCAGACATGTACTTAGTTTCAGTGTTGAAGCCAATCGAGCTTTTCGCTGTGTGTGACAATGAGGTGGATGATTATAAATCCAATGAACTAGATCTTTGATTAAGATTAGTTACGCATTAAAGTTTTTTACTAGTACTTGCGGTTTGTAATGCGTTTTTATTGATTAAGAAATAAAAGTCAGCTCCTTTTCGAACCAAAGTATTGTGTGTTGTGGTAGAGTACAAGGAGCGTCGACCTAGCCCATGATGTACAGTAAGCCCGTACAGAAAATATAGATGGATTCGTGGTTGCTTGAGCTCGAAATGGGACCGTTTGGGCCTCCGAGAGCAATGGGACCCAACGGAAAATGCGACGTTATCAACGTGCATAAAGCTTGAGCATTCAATGCAAAAATATGCTGGGGGATTTTCTCTTACGCTGCGATGGAGTTTCCATGTTAGAAAACTGAGAGTTAGTACAGGAGTGCTCTCCACGCGTCTGACGCTGCTGTACTTATGGCCATTTTGCTAGCTCCGCAGTTCGTAGGTAGCTGGCTGGCCTGTGTAACTAGCTTGTCTTTTTTCCAACCTTCTGAGAGTGCAAGAGGGACGAAGTGACCTTTGCTCAGAGGGCGGTTTGATGGAAGAGTTAAGGAGGAGGGAGAGGATAAGAGGAGAGGAGGCAACGTAGTTGTTGAGACAGAGTGAATAACAGCTTGGCATTAGCACTAGCAAACTCCACTCTTTGAAGAACAGAGCGGAGACCTCGGGTGGGAAGGAAGCCTGGTCCGAGCTCGAAGTCTAGGTGGCAATGGTGGGTGGTACTTACATTGAGAGTATTTTTTTTGGTATTTTAAAGTGACGAACGTCATGCAGAGTTTTGATATTTTTAATTTGGTTTCAATCTGATTTGCTCCTCCTTTTCTATCAGATACGAACAAGGGATTTCTTGGGGATGAACGGTGAAGGTGGAGGTTCTTCGTCTGCAACTGCTATGGTGGGGACAACAGTTGTAGATGGTGCTTCTGAAACTCAAGGATGTGGCAAGAAAACCATGGAAGAAGGGCCAGGCACCTGCCTGCTGAACTCGAACTTGCACCTACGGTTGGGAGGATGGCTATCACTGGAATATGCACGGTGAAGAGCTCTTTCGCGCCAAAAGATTTGGTCGATGCAGTTGAGTCTTGGTCTGACAATGCTCTGTCTTTGATAGGAGACATGGGTCTTGGTGGTTTACTGTATTTGGACCATTTCACACATTTCAGTAGAGATTTCTCTCAGTTCTTGCTGCAGTGTCTAGATACCTCATATAGGAGGCTTGTGCTTGGAAAAATAGGTATGTTGATTTGAATGCGTTGTCCTTCACAAGGATTCTAGGGTGTAAGGAGTCCGGATCTGTCCCCATCAGTAGGACAGTAGGTCCACCAACACCACAGGAGATCTTTGATGCTAGAGCTGTACTAGGTTTGCCTGGCAACTCAGAGATCACTACTCATATGCTACTAGATGTTCTGCAGCAAGATGAGTACAAGGCAGGTGTGGTGCAAAACCTAAAAGGCTCATGGTTGCCTATGGGATGGTTGATGTGTCGGTTTTCTTCAGCCCAAGAGAAAAAAGATGGTATGTGCCTAGGGATGCCTATCTGCTTGCAACACTGACTGTTGATCAACTGCGCAACCTAGACTGGTCTGAGTATGGGGTTGAAGAGCTGATTGAGGGGGCTAGGACTGTGCAACAAACAATAAGGTGTGGAGGCAGGGGGATAACCATCTACGGATGCCACTTTGTTTTGCAGGTTGTTACTCATTATCCACCTCTTTACGTTTGCATACCTAACCAGGCCATTTTTTTTGGAACTTTGCTATTTTTATGTGTGCAGAATGTGAGATGCTTATACATATAATGCAAACTTGATTATAAATTGTTTACAACTTTTCTTGTTTGCAGTGCCTTTACTTCGATAACTTGAACACTGTAAGGTATGGCGTTCCAAGCCATCTGTTCCCAAGAGTGAAGTACTACAGATCAAATATTTTGAAGGGTCTGATCGTGGAGGACACGTTTGCGATGGAGCATGAGAAAATATATGGCATGTTGAGGGTAAGAATTCATTTGAATTTTGGAAAAAGTTGTTGTGATCCGTTTGTTGCTTTTAAACTCAAGACTTCGACATGTAACAGGGCCTGACTACAAGAAGTGAACTTCGAAATGCCCCAGCAATGTTTCCAAACCGCAGAGACAGAGCGGTGCGTCGTCCGAAGACAAGGTGGACGCGGAGCTCGAGTCAGGAGAGAGAGCTAGTGGGGCAAGATGTGGCTGCGAATATCATTGACAGTTCGGCTCAAACACAGAGGAATGGACCAATGAACCCAGAGGACGCAAATATGGTCTCCATGGTAAGATGCATAGATTCATACGGATGGAAAGCATAATTCAGTTTTAACCTCCTTCATCGTTCCGAACTGAAATTTGTACCACAACAAAAAAAATCACTACTTCGTGTGCTTGCAGGCTGGGAAGTGGTTGAGGGATGGTTTGCGGAATTGAATAAAGCATCAAAGAAGAGGGAGGACAAGTTCTACACTGAATTATCTAGGTTCATGCCATCATGTGACCAAACCACTATTACATTGGCGCAAGAGTTTGAACGGAGCCAAGAATTGACTAAGATGCAAGGTATCCAGTATTTGTTGAACCATCTATCTGACAAGGGTGTTGGAAATTCAGTGCCTAGCCTCGCAATACATCTTTCGAATGTCAACACTATACTCTCTGGTGAGATTCCGGTTATTTGGTTTTAGTTTCCGAGGGGTTCGTTCGTTACGTGAGTCCACTAACTTGTTTTCCACTAATTTGAAACAAAGGGATGCCTGGAGGGTCGGAGCGTGTGGTGGGCATGGAAGAGTTCATTCGAAAGATCCTGTCACATGGTGGGTTGGGTTTACGTTTTGTGCCGGTTATGTAATAATATGTTCTCACCTTGTGGGTTTAACAATGTTTGTTCTGTTTTTTTGACAGATATACCGTACATTGGACACATTAGAAGTAACCATGGATCAGTACACAGAAGTGGTGCCCGCAATGGCGTCCAATTCGAAGATGGGACAATGTTGGCAGGACTAGCAAGCTGTGGGGACTACATTGGGCAGGTGGCATCAAATGTCGATGTTCCGCACGCAATGCGTACACCTGAAGGGTTGAACATGCTGGGCTTGGTGTAAACAAAATGGCGGGAGAACAAGGAACATCCAGTACAAACATAGTTCCCGGGAGTTGTGTGCTGAACCCGGTACCTCTTCGATGTGTTCCAATGGATACTGGTAGTGAACATTACGCAGGCCATCTGACAGGTGGATGTGGACAATCCAGTACATGTTCAACTACAAATTTGTTCCCCCGGTGCCTGTCATGACGTACGCTGCTTTCATAATAGAACCTGAGGTTTGGATCTTCAGCCTCTCCATTGTCTTGCGAGTGCTACAGTAGACCTTGGACAAACCTCGGTGGGAGTGCCGTTGAGTGATATAACTGGTCAGTAATTGTAGTCGATTATTCCATGATGTCTGGAAACCATGTTTGGCTAACCGTTGAATGTCTTTTGTGTCTGTTTGACATGTGAAGTTTTTGGTGAAACAGGTTACACTGCAAACCGGATTGGAGATAACATCGACGATCAGGCTATGGTTGAGAGGGTTGAAACCCGGGACGGCTGCAGAGGTAATACATTGGAAACAATTAATTTAAAAAAAGTGCCAATACAATTGTACTACGATGGTTCTTAACTAGAGAAATAAATGCAGACCACAGTGGTACAAAAAAAGGAGTCTTTCTAGTATTCTTCAGGAAGATGATGAACATGATGAGGTGATTGTCTACACTTCGAGAGGTTGGTCCTATGGTAACACTACTGTATTCATAAAATGAAAAAGATTCGTGATGCCTGACAAAAAATGCAAAAATAAAAAAAAATAGGTAAAAGGGCAAGAGTCGTGGAGCCAAACTATGTACTGGTTGACAAGAAGAAAGTTGGTCTTCCAGTGCCTGCAATGTGCCCTTTCGCGCATGACTTCGAGTTCGAGATGCCGTCTGCGAAGTGTGCAATGAAAGGGTACAACAACATGGTTTACGACAAGCAAAATGCCATGAATAAGTGGGTTCTTCGTTGTATACATCGTGTGCAAAAATATGGTTTAGATGATTATTTTTCTAACTGAAAAAACTTTGCCTGCAGTAGACTGTGGGTAATACATACATTCCCTACATTGATCAAGATGAGTGGGATGGAGGTGGTGAAGGAGTTCAACAAAATGGGTGCCCTTGGTGGAAAAGCATTTGAGCTCGTCCGTCGAATGCTGAGGGGAATTGAAAATACCTGGTATAACAGTGACGACAGGTCCAGGTTTAGGCATTACATGACCAAAAAGTGGATGGTAAGTATTCTAGATTTTTTGGCTCAAGTTTTAATAACATGGTACAGGGTATGATTCAGACGCATACGAAAATTAAATAATTTCCTGGCAGGAGATTGTACTTGGTGGTGGTGACCACATGACGAGGGATGGTGTGAAGGAAATGTTTTATGGGCCAGACGTTGAGTACGACATTGATACTTGCCAA
Organism: Poa pratensis; assembly: GCA_947311845.1. Taxonomy (NCBI): domain Eukaryota; kingdom Viridiplantae; phylum Streptophyta; class Magnoliopsida; order Poales; family Poaceae; genus Poa; species Poa pratensis. Next base: position 28,943,133 of record CAMZMU010000107.1, on the reverse strand, counting down.
CTGGTGAGTCTGGTCACACTGTAGTACGTACACCATACTTTGTTTTTTGTTTTGTACATGTAGATTAATCTTTTTAAAAAAATTCAGATATGGATGCCGCATGAGAGGGAAGATGGTACATACGTTCCGTATGGGCTCGACCTTGATAATGAGATTGTTCATGTGATGGATCCGAAGAGAACATCCATGGGACTTCATGTCCTGCAGAGTGTTAAAGAGGAAACATGTCAGAAGATATTGGTTGCATTTGCTGCTTGTCTATCAGCTTTCTATGATGGCTGGGAAATAACTCCAGATACCTGGATATTCAAGTACCACGACTTCATGCATTCAGAAAGCTCAGAGTAAGCTCGAAACGTATATTACACATTGTGTGAATTTTATGAACATGTGGTACTGTGCTAAATCTCTCAAACAAATGCAGGAAGGATACATCACTCTATGTGATGCATTACATGATGAATTTTGATGGCATGCTGGTGAAGTGGAATGACGAGGTTTGTAGGAAATTATTAATATTAGAAGCATTTGTTGACAGGTTTCGCTGGTTAGCTAGCATAACAGCCATTTCTGATCCATGTTACATGATGGAATGGAGGTTCTAAGAGCAAGGCTGCTACACATGGTCTTGAACATGTCTGGGAACCGTGGTCTAGCTCCGTTCCACATTCAAGGTTGTCAAGGTAGAAAACCTGGTTGCGGTGAAATAGCAGTCAGAATACATATAAGAAGGAGGTTGATACATAAAGCTGTTAGGCTGCATGATGCTATACCTCAGGATGTAAGTGGTCAGTCCATTGGACGATGTGGATGGAGCCGCTTTAGCCACATAGCAGATTCGTGGATTTTGTGACAGCCACTTAACATAACTGGTGGTTTTATGTGGCTAAACGGTGCCGCAACGCCCGCGTTTAACACTGCGCCTATTCTGCTAGCTACTGGCGACAACAGCGGTTCTCTTGGCTAGGGATCGATCGATTCTGGATGTGCTTGCAGCCAGCACTTCTCTTGCAAGCAGCCACGTTGCTCGGCCGGCATTGATCAATCCACCTGCCCACCGTCGCCGGCTCCCGTTGCATCGATCGATCTCCAGTTGGTAGCGATCGATCCTACTCTGCTTCGCTCTGAAGGGAAGAGATTGATCTTCTCCTGCACTCCTGCCCACCGTGGTCTGCACCGGCAAGCAACTTCTGCTGCTCCGTGCTCAGCTGGTGCCGACGCCTCCAAATCGACGCTGAAGATCTCGACGGAGGTGGCTGTCGAAGGGAGGTTTGGGGCGCGCGGATCTTGAGAGGAGATGCAGTCCGACGACCAGTGCGGCGGCGTGGAGGAGGCAGCTAGAGAGTGGTGCTGGCCGTCCGGAGACGTGCGTAAGGGAGAGGCGGCTAGCGGCGGCGCCCTGCTGGTAGGTTGATGGCGGCGTGGAGGAGTTCATGGCTGTCGAAGAGGAAGGGATGAAAACTTGCTCTGCCGCTGGCGATCGTGGGCCTCGTGCGTTCGCCACATACGCCACGTCAATTAAGTGGTTATCCACTTACGCCATTTGGGCTTAATTTAGCGGGTGGCGTAAAAGGGACCAGCGGATGCCGCTGCCAATTACAACCTGAGCTATACCTGACAGAACAAGTGACACCTTTGTAGGTGTGTGACGGCACTTGTAGACTGAATGTCTGATTAAAGCTTAAGTGCAGTTGTAAACAGATCTTGTAGGACATACTCGCACCAATTAAAGTCGGCGATGCACTCGGTGTTCGCAAGTGCACCCCAAAAATCAATAGTCGAGTAGTCATGACTAGATGAAGGGCACAGTAGGTGTCCAATGACGAAAATAACAAATGCCATCTTAAAACTATCCTTCTCTACATTGCTTGATGTTTTCTCACACAAATTCCTATTGATGACAATCTCTGCTGCCTTGAGAATGTGTCCTCCCTTCTCAGACATTCCCAAAACTGACCTCATGATCTTTATGGTGGACTCGCTGCATTTCGAATCAGGTTCACCAATTACTCTGCTGCCACAGGGGATGCCGAAAACCTTGTGTACGTCGGCAGCCCAGAACCCGATCTTTCTTCTATCGTCTATAACTATAGATCTGATGCTGGGGTCAATCCTACTCATAACCCATTTACTGAACTTAAGGTTTAGCTTCCCTAAAGCTGGAAGCTTCAGCAATCCTCCGAAACCAATCTGATCTATTAAAAACTTTTTGTAGTCGGACAGACCAGATAGGACAGATACAACCTTTTGCACGTATGTGCGTGAGGTAGTAGTGGAAGCTGGTGTGATGTTGTTGAACGCATCGTCATCCATTGCATCTGCAGCTCCACGAAGATCCATGCTTCCGCTGCTTGAATGCCGGGAGCCATCCTTTTGAATCGAAGACATCCTGGTTTCGTATAAAAATGCAGACGAAAAACTTAAAAACAATACAAGCTTTGCGTTGGGGTAGTGCGTGGGACAGACAAATGGAATACGAACCTTGTGATTGAATTTGAAAACCGAACATGCACACGGTCCGAGCTAGCAGATGGGGCGGTGGTGGTGATATGAATCTGTGCCGGGGGAGGGAGTGGGGAACGAGCAGGAGCGTCGCGGTGTAGGGGAGAACGTTGCTAACACTATAGCCAGGATGCTCCTGATTTCTGACTGCGCACGAAGGAGAAGATCGGGGTTGTCGCCGCGACGCTGACCACCGAAGATGTTTCCCCATCGATACCGAAGATAGTCGATGTATGCCTCCTCCCACTTCCAAAAACTGCATCCTGTAGGCTGTGGGAATGGGGAAACAAGATAATAAATGAGAAATTAACCATGAAACTTGAGAAAAGAGGCCGTGCAAAATTCAGACGATCCCTACCTGGAACTCGCACTTGTAAAAGTGCCTGCCTGGATTCTTGATTGTGTTGGATACCCACCACTGTGTGACGCCGAGGTTGCATCGAGGGCAACGGATCAAGGGGAGTGGCGCGATATCTTCTTGGACTGCAGCAGATCCTGCAACATCGGAAGAAACAGATTTCTCCATATCTGGGAAACACATTTTGGTTAGGGAAATCGCCTGCAGCGAGGATGGAACAGGTCGCTGCAGGGTAAGAAATAAGCTCGAGAAAGATCCGTTGGCCGACGGTAGGGTGCGAGAGAAGAAAGGTAGCGACGACAACAATCGGGGCAGTTGGGCGGTGAGCAGTAAATGCTACATGACGTCACTCTGGAGTTTACTGTTGGCTTAAACGGTCTCAGATACAGACAGCATACTAAGGAGAATACCTAAAGCGCGCCGGGTATACGAATAGCGAGCTGTGCGATTTAACACAGCGGACGGGCAGATATGGGGAGGGTGCGTCGCCGGGTGCTCCTCCTCATTTTCGAGGTTATGGCTCGCTTGTTTAGAAAAGAAAGAACTCGAAACGAAATGCATGTTCGCATCAGAATTCAGATGCAGAATACTAGTAGTAGTACCATTTCCGACTTCCTAGACCAACCGATGGCGTTACTTAACTCTGGTCAATGCTCCTTTCCCCGGCATCAAGAACGTAAACTTTCAAGTTCCTTATTTTTTCATCGAGCGTATCAAAAGAGATGGGCAGGCGTCGTAATGTCCCAGTGCCCTAGTAGTGCTAAACCGTCTGAAGTTTTCGATCATCTATGTCGAATAATTTACAGTTAACCCTATAACTTATTGTTGACCGAGAGTTTGCCGGAGCACGTTCTCGTACAGTCGTCTGCATGCACATGCTGACATGCGTCAACGCGAGACGTCATCAACGATAGATTGAGAGTCTGACGGCAATGCAGACAGAGGATCCCATCATGTGATGAAGAGAGCATGGAGCCGGAGCCCGGAAGTCCCACCAACGCTGCTCTCTGTGGCTCTGCTCGTGAACTTTGGAAGCGGCCAAGGCATGAGCATCATTATTACCCGCGGCTTCATGACTCCCGGGACAGGGCCCACGCGACAGGCAACTGTCTGTGTATTTTTTGTCAAATCTGGCCGTTATCACGAACTAATGACGGATCTGGCCGTTTCTGAAAACTATTTTCAAATCTGGCCCCTCGGGTCGGCGCAACGTTACGTGGAGCCGAATTTGTTCATGTCGGCGCCAATCAAAATCCGATGTGGCAACGTCGGCTCCACGTTACGTGGAGCCGACCTACATGGACAACTTCGGCTCTAGGTTAGATTGGCGCCGACATGAACAACTTCGGCTCCACATAACGTGGCGCCGACCCCGAGGGGCCAGATTTAGAAATAGTTTCCAGGAACGGCCAGATCCGTCATTAGTTCGTGATAACGGCCAGATTTGGCAAAAAATACCCTGTCTGCACTCCACCAGATAAAGAAAAGAAAAGAAGCGATCATCGGTAGGAGATTGACGGAGGAAGGAAGTGAGGTCACGGCTACCGGAGCAGAAACCCGCGCGTGCTCCTCTCCGTCTTCTTCAGTCTCCTTTTTTTATAGATGCGTTCCTTTCCCACAGGCACGGGGAGACGATTTTTTCTATAAATATAACCCCTGCCCAATCACATTGTCAAAAATAACTCACTCTAAACATATTTTTCAAAAATAACCCTGACGGGAGGAGGATAAGGCGACACGTGTCGGGAAGACACTTTCCGCTAAATCTGGCGGCGGAAAGTCCAGATGGCGGAAGGTAGTCATATATGCAGCACAAAGTACTTCCCGCCCTTTCGTTTGGCGGTAAGTGATTTCCCGCCGGCCGAGTTGGCGGATATTGACTTCCCACCAGCTGTTTCGGCGGCAAGACACGTGTCGTCTTATCTTCTTCCCGGCAGGATCATTTTTGACAAAATACGTTTACATGTTTTTTTACAATGTGATTGGACAGACGGTTATATTTGTAAAAAAATCGGGCGAGACCGGTGTTGCTGCGGCAGACCGAGCTCGCTTCCCCAGCTTTGCCAACAAGCAAACTGAGAACACTGGAAAAAAAAACTACGCAAACAGAGGCATCTTTTTCCCTAAATAGCACTTAAGCAAACTTTCAGCCACTAATGACTCGTCAAAAAAACTTTCAGCCAGATATGTCCCTTTTAAAAAACGCCACATTAAAATGTGTTCCGAAAATCGCAGAGACCTTGAAAATATCATAAAACGCCATGCACTTTGGCTTATCCGAGTCCGAAAAAGGGAAAAATTTCGAAGTCATTTGGAATCGCGTTTTCAGTCACAATTTTTCTGGGGCTTATTTCCATTGCAATTTCTCTGGGGCAGCTAAATTTAAGCCGTTTCTGCGCAAGCCTAAGCTGAAAAGAACTGGCCTTGTGTGACTGAAAACACCATATCAAATGGCTTACTCCAAATAGTTTATACTTTTTTCCATTTCGCGGTCTCAGACAAGCCAAGTAAAAGGCATTTTCTGAAATTTTCAGAGTTCATGAGATTTTTTCAGAACGGCAACGCTAGTGGCGTTTTTGTAGAAGGGCCAGATTTGGCTGAAAGTTTTTTGATGGACCATTAATGGCTGAAAGTTTGCTTAAGATCCATTTAGAAAAAACATACCAAACAGAGTCATTGACTCTTCTCTACACAAAAGCATGGGCGCTGATGATTCTGTGGCCAATTGGCGAAAGGTTTCCAGGTTTCTGCCGAATGCCAACGGATTCCCTGGCGCTTCACGCGGTCGGGATTGGCGAAGCCTCGTTTTTTGTAATAAACCTCTGCACATAAAAACGAGCCTTATTACACCAGTAGAGTTGCTCGCTATTCATACGGGACTCTTTAGGACTCTCAGGACTCTTCAGGACCTCTTTGGTTTAAAGGATTTTCAAAAAATTGTATAGGATTTCTAACAAGAGGTGAGACCTCTTGAAAAAATCAAATTCTTATGTGTCTACAAATTTCCTGCGTTTTTCCTGCGGTGCAACCAAATAACATCTGCTATTGATTTCTGCATTTCTAATTCATATAGGATTTCAAGTGGCGTGACATTCTATTCCTGTGAAATTCCTATTCCGATATTTTCCAAATCCTACGAACAAAGAGGCCCTCAGTTGCGTGCACCGAGTAGTTTATCAGGTTTTACCGTTTTAGCCTGAGTGGATCACATTTCATACACGCCGTGAATATGCTGTAACTACAGAAACTTTGAAGAATTGAGCTATTTCATGATACTCTAAAATCTTCACTTAACATCCCTTGCTTGAAGCTACGGCAGTAAGGCGACGTCGTCGCGTTAGATTACTCCAGCAGTCCAGTAGGGTTACGACCTTATAAGTTCTTAAGACACAACACATCGGAATGTCTGAAAAATGAGCTACAGATTGTGGTACACTGGTACTACTTGCAAGCACACATTATACAACAGCCTTTGGATTTGCAGTGGTACGTTAATGTTAGCAATCAAGACCGGCGGCGCCTGCTAAGAAATCACGCACGAAACCGGTCGCACACGCAAGGGCACAAACGAACGCCCGCATGTATGTGTCCTGATATCCTATGGACAATCAGAACAAGCAACACCAAGATAAAATGAGGAAAAAAAAGAAAATTTTGGTCAGCCGCATCATCCTGTCATCTTGTCTTGTGTCATGGATCCAAATCAACCGAAGGAAGGGATCCCGTATCTCCAACCGTTAGAGGATCGCCGGGTGGGTGGCTGCTGCGGCGCGAAGCTGAGTCCGAACATCTCCCTGAGGACCTGCCCCGGCTCCTGGAGCCCGATCAGCTTGGCGACAAGGGACGCGCTCTCCCTGACATGCTCCATATCTTTGGTCTCCGTCCAAAGGCGGCGAGCTACCTGCAGTTTCCTCTTCTTGGAGTCCAGTGACACACTCCATTTGGTGTACATGCGATTTCTTTCCTCCACGGAGAATCGCTTCTGCATCTGTCTGGCAAGCATCTCCCTCTCGCGCTGCAGCTTCTTGGCGCTGTGCATAGACCAGACGCTCTAAGTTGCTTTTCATCAAGGTTATGTAAAAGGAATACAGAAAATCGGTGCGTTAGCGATCACTTACCTCGCAACTGGGGAAGAACTGAGGCTGCCTACGATCACATTGCTGGGAGTGCTTCCCCTAGAGAAAGTATCTCTAAGGAACAATAGCCTCCGGAGCTCGACTTCCATGTAAATGGAGTCGGCTGATTCTCCTTTGAACAGCATGAAAAAGTATGTCCTGTGGACTAAGGAAATACTGCAAGCGTGCCAAAGCTCAATGATCTCTTGCTGCTTCTTCTCAAATTCCATTGGCCATCTAGAAGGTGATTGCAAAGTATCCATCATCGGGTCTAATCCAATGCTCTTCCCATTTGCACTCTACAACATGGATTACAAATACCAATAAATTATTGAGTTGCTGGTGCAGTGAAATGAAACATTTCAGTACATTTTGTTCAGTCTAGGTAAATAGCAAAGTAAACCATTATGTTGTGGACCAATAAATTATTGAGTTGCTGGTGCAGTGAAATGAAACATTTCAGTACATTTTTGTTCATTTTGTTCAGTCTAGGTAAATAGCAAAGTAAACCATTATGTTGTGGACTTGCTAATGAAAGATCTCAAGAGAGCAGTAAATTTATTCAATTTTCTAACTGTCATCGACTATGGCAGAAACTGTGGCAAACATTTTCTTACAGCAATTAATTAATTTTGTCACCCATTTTCCTTCCAAGCAAAATAATTAAATGGGCCTCTCTAATAACAAAGTAAATAGTCTCATACCTGGTCACCTAAATGTTTCTGATAATGAACCTGAGCCATCTCCTTAAGTTCAGCAACAAATTCACCTATACCGGTAAATTCTGCATCACCTGCAGCAGAACCATTCGACTTGGTTGCACCCTTCGACGTGCTCATTTCGGAAAGCATGGATCCTGCCCTTGAAAGAGTTTCATTTCCAGCATCATAGTTTAATCCAGATCCTCTTCTATGATACTCTTCGGGTCTTCCTGGAAAGTTCACCAAACTTCTGTTTACTGGCGTGCAATCCTCCATCTCTAGATCATCAAGTAAGGTAGACCCTGTTAGTGATCTACAGCTCCTGCTTCTACCAATTACTCGACAGCCTGATGGGTTGCGTGTTGAAGATCCTAGATCTTTAGTGATAAAGGGCCTTCTGATATTCTCTAAATGTTGCTCCAAAGTAATAGGAGTTTCACCAAGGAACCTTGAATTCACCGACGCATTTAAATCATTACCAAGCATGCTAGAATTCCTGTTTGAAACTCGTGGGCTTGTACTTTCACCAGCTGATAAAGACAAACATTCATTTCCTTCAGTTCCATCGGTCTCAATACATCGCACTTCCTTGTAATGATCTGAATCATCATGAGAGATCTGAGAACTGTCATCTCTGCTCATGCTTGGGGGCATTCCAACAGATGGAGGACTTCTGACTGAACGCTTTCCTGATACCTAAACATGCAGAGAAAACAAAATAACAAATACATCCTGGAGCAAGGCTAATATGTAATAACCAGAAGTACAGTGAATATACCTGGTGCTTTGGGTCATGGTCGCCAACAACTTGCAGCAAATTCTGCAACCTAGACTGAGCCAGATCACGTTGTGACTTCAGTTCTTTTATTTCTTTTTCCATCTGTAAAAGGCATGAAATATTATAAATGTATAGAAAGAAAGCGAGTTTATCTGAAAGAGGGATGCAGAGTGTAAATTTTATTTTTTGTTGTAAGTATACCTGTGCTCATGGCACAAAAATGAACGTTCATGCACAAAAATTTGAGTGTTCATAATGTATGAACTGTGAAGAAAGAGCAGGGAGACAAACAGAAGGTCAGAAGTAGGACTCACCTTTCTGATTTGGTTGTCTTTTTCCTTTACTTGTGCTTCAAGGCTGGAACCGGAAACTGGGTGCCGCAACTCACTCTCCAATCTAGCAACTTCTTTTTGCAAATGTTTAACTAGTGTTTTATCAGACATGACCACATTAACCTGAGCATTCGTAGATACATCCTTTGCACAACTCCCAAAGAAGAGTGTATTTCTTGATTGCTCAATGTGACTTGTCGCAGGGCTGAGTGTACAGATAATTGCAGTTCTTGCATTACCTCCCAAAGACGGCTGTAATATGCGTGTAAGCTTGGAATCTCTATACGGTATGTGTGCATTACTCCCATGCTGCATAAATGAAAACAGATAACTGAAATGACAGCAACTAACAAAATACTCCCATAATTACATGAGCAATTTATCTTATACTGGACAAGAGATTAAGCAAAATAAAACTGAGTGTGAGATTGAACCTTAGCTTCCTAATGACAGTGCCAAGGGAGAGCAAACTTTTATTGATATGGCAACCTTCTTTCAGCCTCGTGCCAGCTGACATCGCCTGAGAAGCACGCTCACTTCCCGCCAGATCAATAAAGTTCTGCATGGGAAGAATAAATGGTGCTTACAGTTCTTTTAAACATTGCGAGAACTTATCAAACTGTGGCGTCTACTTACCACACTAGCCACAAGGGTAGTTGACTTATCCTTTCCTAAGAACTCACGAGCAGAACTTTCAACAGTCTGAATTGATTGATGAGCATTAAACAGGTCAGCCAACAATGCACAAATCTATGTGAAGTGGGACACATATACATCAAAATATTTCATAAATATAACCAAGTAAAAGGCAGACCAATTTAAGGATTTGATGGGATCTGGAGCTTTTCTCATTTAAGAAGGTCTCCCCTGTCCTTCTTTGAGCTATTACAAGCACATAAAGCAAATGAGAAGATGCAATATTCACTAGTTCGACAAAATATAAGCTGCTATTGGTAATCAATATTGCACCTTCACACACAGAAACAAGTCCCTTGAGGTGGTTCCAGTCCCTTAATATAACCTCCGTAAGATTCTCCACGTAGGTGCCTTTCTGTACCATAAACGCATTAAACCGTTAGCAAGCATGAACATAACATTATAAAAGATATAAAGGATGATAAAGAACACCTTTTTACCTCTGCATCATCCCAAAGTCTAAGAGGAGTATTTTCTGCACGCAGAAGATCCCTGACGACTTCATTATATATTTCAATTGCTGAGAACTTCAACACAAATGCTCTTTCTTCATGCTGAAAAAGAAATATCGATTTGAGGACTTGGTAACAGTTGAGACCAAAACCAAACCATGAAAGCTATGGTTGGCTGGGAGTTGATCACCTTGTTAATGTAATCATATATATCTGCTACCGTGCATTCTGTAACTCCAGTCATAGTGTATGTCTTCCCACTACTTGTTTGCCCGTAGGCAAAAACACTTGCTGAGAGAGAAAACACACTCTGATTTAGTTCTAAGCTCTGATGTTCTAAAATTTTCGACTCATGCTTTAGTGTAGTTAGCACTCACAGTTAATGCCACTAACTACAGAGAGGGCAACATCCTTAACCCCTTCCTCGTAGACTTCTTTGGTATTGCATTCAGAATGAAATACCCGTCTGCAAATACAAGAAATTTACGTTAACAAAGATACGCGCGAGGCAAATGTAGAACCCAATTCATTTGAGACCCTTAAACAGCAATTGAGTACACTGGAATGCTCTAAACAATAAGTCAATAATAAATAAAGGTATGCTCACTATGCAGTGATAATCTACTGGGACCTGAACCGTAACACATCAAGTATCTGTGAAACTGTGAAAGGAAATATGATGTTTGAGTATTGCTTCCAAAAGACATTGGACAAGAGCAAGTGCTATGAAAATGTTCTTCCTCCAGAACAGTACAGACTATAGTACTGTACACACTAATTTACAATATTACAGTAATCAGAGCAATGTCAACCCACAAAAGATGTAACTGACCAAATGTGTACGCGGTTGGAGCCGTGGGTCGATCCGGGAAGGTACTCCGAAACATGATGGTGGTGTCATTGATGCACTCCCACTCCGCAGGCTCGCCCCTTGCAATCTCCTTCTCGCTCAGCGGTCTCACCCTGACTAACACCTGTATCCTATCCAGCCCTCCGGTGCCGCTTCCACCGCCATTCATCACCTCAGCTCCATTCATCTTGTCCCACTGCACGGACTCGTCGCCTCCAATCGCCCCCATATGCTCAACCACTTACCTGCCCCTCCTACACCATCTGCCAGAAATGCACCATTATAAGACCACAAGCAAGAAGCAAGGCATATAATAATAACACCAATAATAAAGAAGAAGCACCCAAGAAGCCAAAGGGACGGGATGCACGAATCTCTCCTACCCCTGCAAATTTGAGTGCAGGTCAAGGCTACTGATGAGCTTCGCGGCAGCGGGTGGAGGAGAAGGCAAGCATTTTCCGTGGACCCGCCCGTTACCACCAGTAATTAGGCAGACAATCAGGACAGTGGTTAGCATGTCCGACTCCGACAGAGTGATATATTACAGCAGAACCACCGAGGGTTATTCCAAATCTAGCGCAACCCAGCCCCACGGCTGCGGCTCGTGTCACCACTAACCCATCCTCCTTCCCGAGGAATCCGTAGTTATTAACAGATCTGAACGAAGCAATCGCCTAACCTAACCACCGAAACAGTGCCCCCCTCCGGGATCAATCACATCACCAACAGGCAACCTACTACCGCAACAGCAGCAGCTTTGCTCTGGTAACCTGTAATGCTCAAGCGATAGCTAAAGGGGAAAAGCGGGTAATTAGTTACCAATGCGTGGCGAAGACGGAAGGCGCGGGCGCGACGTTTCTCCGGACGGCGGCAGCCATGGCTCCTGGTGACTGCGGAGTGCGATTTCTGGTGGGGAGTTTGTAGGGAGGTTGGGGTTTTGGCCTGGGGATGGTCGGCTTGGACCGGCGGTGGGGGAAGTCTGGGAGTGGCGCCGGCCGCGACTGCTCCCCACGACGAACGATCTTGCCGTGTCGATTTGGGGGAAGAAAGACTCAAAAGGAGTGTAAGAGACGGTGGCTCGATTTTCTTTTTCTTTTTGCCAACACCAGGAGACCGTTGCTTGGATTCCTCTGTCGCCTCCTCCTAGTGGGTGGTTTCTTGCACGCAGGCCCTCGACATTCTACGTTTCCAAATAAAAGCCTTGTATGTAGAATCCTAAACGATTTTTTGTTGTCAAATCTAGCCCTTGACCGATACTACTATTTCCAAATCTGTCCCATCAGATCGGCGCCAATGTGGATGGAGCTGAACGTGTGCAGGTCGGCGCCAAACCTTTCTGGCACTGAGATGCTTCAAGGGTTCGGCGCATGGTCCTCGGCGACGACCCTAGTTTGGCGCATGTTTTGGTTGGCGCCGATATGCACACGTTCCGGCTCCATCTTTATCGGAGTCGGCCTTAGGGAGACAGATTTGAAAATTATTTCGCCGGGTCCAAAAGTAGCATTAGTTTCGTCAAAGGGACAGATTTGCCAAATCTCAGGACACATGACCGTATATACGTACAAGGGACGAGACAAGAGATGCCGGGAAGTAAAGCACGGAGCGTCCATAGCGCGTGCCGTGTATTTATAGGGAAGTTAATACGGCGTAGGAAACTCATGTGGGGGACAGAAGGACAGTGCAGTGAGCGAATTTCAAACGTCTGGATGTCCGTTCTCACGAGTGAATGATCGCTTCTCAAGCTTTGTGACTGGCCTGGCAGATATCACATGGAATGGAAGATTGCATTATAGCCACTAAGGTATGGTTGATTCACACCTTTGGAAGAAATCAAGAAAACGCGCAGCTCCGACCGACACCACCTCCTCACCAACGGCTACAATCAGCTAGTGTTGCTCTCATTAATAATGTCGCTTGGTAGTGCCCGCATTTTTATTTTCGAAGTTCCAATTTGCTATTTGTTTGTCCCGCGCAATTGTTCTGTCCAAGTTTCCGGCCACTACCAAGCGACATTATTATAAAGGGATTTATCAGGACACGTGACATCTCTTTTCAGAAGTATCTGGTGCACGTGAAGACGATTCATTTCTCTCTTAAGAAAACGTGAAAACAATCTTGGGCGAGTTAGAATAAGATTTTTTTTCTCTTTTCTTTTCTTTTCTTTTCAAAAAGGAGCTTCAAACCTCGGGCCTGCAACAAAAATATGCAAAAACAACCACTCAATAATAGAAAAATCATATCATCACACAACAACACCGCACCAGCAAGATCCGGTAGAATCACCGAGCCGCGTATGGCGTACTGGTAGCACACATCCGTTACAGCAGACGCTAAGCGTGCCCAGCTTGCACACGCCACAGAAGCCCGTGTCCAACAAAATTTCCGAGACATTTGAGTCTCAGGTGCGAAATCCACTAGGGCAACAAAGAATTGATTTCCTTTTTGCCCGTCTCTCCTCTTCCTCTAGGTGCGAAGCATCAACCGGGATGATAAACTATAGGCAGGGGAACGAGATGCGGAAGCCAAAGACTCTCTCTTGTCAGTATAGGCTACGAGGGCGGAGGTGGCGGACTAGACCTTGTCCATGTAGACTTTCCTTATGAGCGAGCGGTGTTAGGTCGGGGAGGCGGCCCCGGAAGGTGGTGGTCTTGGTTGACCGTGCATGGCGCGGTGGGGCAGCGGAAAATCGGAGCGGTGGCTCTGAGTGTTCAACAACGTCGAACGTGTTTGGCCTTATGTCGTGCGGGCGATGAGGTGGGTCTCGACGTTGGTTGTCGATGTGGCGGGCACCACTTCTGGTGCTTCAGATCTTGTGGATGCAGTTTTCTTCACCTTGTGGGAGCGTTCCAGGTCTGCTCCTCCCATAGCAGGTGTGGCTTCTTCTCTTCGGCAATGGTGGAAGATCGGCTAGTTTGGTGGAGCGGTTTTCCGTTGGTTGTGCTCGTGTGGTTTTGGCGTCCTTTTGTGGCCTCCGACATGTCGTCGGCAAGAGTGGGCTTGACCCTGTTGTGTTGGCACTCGAGTGGGCTTGGCCCTATCGTATGGGTTTTCGCCCGGCGGCTTCCCTCTAATTAACCGGTCACTCTTCTTAATTAATGGATAATTAATGGATAAGGTAATGCTTTTGCTTTCGTTTAAAAAAAAACTAGCGATTGGGAAGGTCTTACCTTGTCCAAGCGCCGACGACAGTGAGCGTAACTTGGACGATGGCGGCAAGGACTCATGCCTTTTTCTAAGCTACGTTGGCAGCGAACACAGCATGGAAGCTGTGCCATGGCGCTGCCCAGGATCTCACCCGACGCGGCTCCAGCCATGAATTCTGCACACGTCGCACCTCGACTCAGCCCAAATCACGCCCTGTCATGAGTCTGGGCTCCTCCTTGGACCTCATTATATATTTTTCAAGCACACATATATGCGACGACGACTCCGACGTACTCCCTCCGTTCTAAATTAATTGACTTCCATTTGTCCACACATGGATGTATCTAGACATGTTAAACGTATAGATACATCCACATGTGGACAAATGGAAGTCAATTAATTTGAAACGGAGGGAGTATGAATTTACCTTCTTGTCTATGGCACAAAAATGGATGGAAGGAGTTTTTTTTTTTTTTTGCGGAGGAAAGTACATCAGATCCACACTCTTACAGAAAGACCCAGAACAAAGGTAAAATTACAACGAGGTCCACTGAGTCCCGACGACAGAGACGACGACGAAGCTGCCGTTGACGCGCCGCTGCCCAAGCTCCCCAAACCATGGATCGTCGGAGCCCACCACCAGGCAGACGGGAAGTCTTCCGCACCGCCTCCGAAGAGACTACTATCGCAGCCGCCAACGCCGCCGCGCAGATCTTCAACACTTACCTCCAGATCGAACACCTCCGGATCCATCGCTCCCAGATCCGGCCGTGGTGGAGAGAGCCAAGGAAATCCGCCGATTCCCGGGCTCCCACAAGTCGCACGCGAGGCGGCCGTCCTCCAGAGAGCACCGCCGTCGAAGGGGCACCGCGCCGACAGCAAACACCGCACCAGCCGCACCTCCGCCTCCCAAGCGCCGCCGGCCGGACACACACCTAACCCTAGCCTATGTACAAGCCGTGGAACGGGCTTCCCCCACCCTCCCGCCGCCGGAGCGGCCGACGGAGAGGGGGGAACCCACGCCCCACCGGCTGCGAGGTGGATTTGGCGGTGGACTCTCAAAAAATCGCCTGCTCCGGACTGTAGCGAGGAGAGGGAAGAGGACGACTCTCTTCTCGGAAGGAGTTAGGTCAGCTTCCCCAAACTATGCTGGAATTAGTTTACCTGGATCGCAGAGCATCAGCGCCACATCTTGGGCCTGTTTGGTTTGCATGATTCTAAAAACACAAGAATAGAAAAAAAATGATAGGAATGCATGTGAAAAATAGAGGTTTATAAAACAAAATGATTTATAAAATTGGTCGTTTTGATCATAGAAATAGGAAAACACAAATATTAAAAATAAATATGGTCAAATCAAAATCAAATCATTTAACAAGATATACTAGCATGTTATTAGGCTGGTCACTGTGGGCAGTAACATAGAGTAGTAACATGCTGATGTTACTATCCTATGCCTCCACAGTGGGGAGTAACATATATGTGGTGTCATATAAGACTCTATTTATTAGACTATATACTCATTTTGTCTTGATATGTGTGATGTTACAGTAACTAGCTAAGTTACCCCAAAACATCTCTCTCTCATTAACTACATGCCACACAAGCAAAATTGTTTTAAGATGTGTAATGTTACTAGTTAAGCTACTCCCACTGTGACCAGCCTTATGCCACTACAAACCATGATCTCGTTATTCGTGTGTAGGATTTTATAAAAGAGATCCAAGTGGATTGTGAAATTTATGCTTTTTTTCCTTTAAAGCTGAGATAGAAGTAAAATTTAATGTGTTTTCTTTTCTCATTTCTTTTAAACTAAACAAATGAATAGTGCCACATAGGAAAATTTCGTATTACTAAATTATTCCTTTCCGCTTGTCCCAACAAAACTTCTACTTGCATTTCCAGTATTACAAATTGACGATTGTTCGGTATTTGCTCCGGCCGAGCTCTGTTAATAAATTACTTGCACACAAAGGCCAACTACTTGTTATCTGTAAACTATGTTAGCCATGCATGACTATATGTGTTAATCGTTGAAATATTAAGCAATTTTTGTATGAGTTTAATTGCCGAAATCAACATCACAGATGCAGTAGCATATCTAACCACATACGATAAAATAGACATATCTAGCTGATATGTATATGGACCAAATACTAGTGCAAACAAAGAGAAGTAGCGTATACGTGTTGACCGGGAAGGTCCCCACCACAGCTTCGTTGTCGATGTCGCCATGCGGTGACAATGAGGCAGACGAACGGTCGGTGCAGATGCAGTAGAATGAAAGCGAGCACTCGCGCCTAGACACTCCGCAAAGGCCTTATCGGCCTCACCCGGTGCATGATCTTGAGGGACGGGTTTCGGACGCCTGCTCTCTGGACGGCCGTGCACGCGGTCGCCGGGATGGAGAAGTCTGAAAGCAACACATCAAAAGGAACTACGAAGTGCAAACAGGAGGAGAGTATCTTCCGCTGATAGGATCTTCCGCTGGAGTAGAATCTCAGCTTACATATCTCAGCGGGCATGAGAAGAGCGTGCAGTAACGTGTGATCGGCTCGCTCGGTGCTTCAAATTTCGAACGCTTTCTAAACCGGCCGAGAATTCAACAAGGTACTACCACTCCGACATGGGGGGAGGCAGCGGTGGGTCGGTCTCGGTCTCGTCGCTCTCCTCTCTTCTTCCCTTGAGAGTCTACTTCCCCTCCCAGATCCAGCGCCCGGCTCACTCCTTCTTCCTCTCCGGAGGCGTTGCCGGCCGGCGTGGAAGAGGATGCGTAGCTTGGGTTGTAGATACTAGGGTTAGGGTTGGTTTTTGCTTTGTCGTGGCGGATGCCCGTTTCTGTTTCTTCTTCTTTCTTCTAGCTTGTGCTCCGGCGACTCGCAGCGACGCCGGAGACGGCCCCCTTCCCCTCTGCAGCTCGGATCCATGGCGGATCTGCTGCTGGGTTGAAGATGGTCGAAGCTTTTTCAATAAAATCGTCTGCCGTATCATCTACTCTGCAGATCAAGGGATGAGGTGGTGTCTTCTTCCTCTGGCCGACCGTGGCGGCAAGGAGAAGAGATGGTGCTTCTGCTCTTCCTCGAGATCGACGGAGTGGATTTCTGGCCCTCGGGTCAGTTGGAGTTGGTCCGTCCTTCCGTTCGAGCGCGGTGTGGGATGGCGATTCCTATGCATCTCTGGCAGGCTTCCATGGTGGAAACAGAAGCAGGAGCTGCTTGGAGTCAGCTCCTTCATCAAGCGCTGTTGCCTCTTCCTCGAGCATGGATTGAGGTGGCTGCATCTTCCTCCGGCTGGCCGTGGCGGCAAAGGGTGGAAGACGAGCTGCTGTTCTTCTCTTGCTTCGATTGGGAGGCATCTGCTGCATCATCGAGCTCCACACGTGGCGGCCAGGTTTGCCGCCACGATCTACGGCCATGAGGGTGGCCAATCTTCAACCTCCGCATCGGAGGCCTGCTGGATCCGACGCCGGAGCTCGGCTTCGTCGCGCAGCCAAGTGGTTCGTCCCCGGTTGTGCTGTGATTGCCGGCGTCTGAGATCGTCCGCTGGAAGGGAGAGTCCGAGCGATTCACTGGGCTCCGATCTCGGTGCTTCTTGCACCTTGAGGTCGCCGGCGGCGGGTGGCGGAGACACTCAAGAACTTGATTGCATTCCTTTTCTTAGTCCTAGGGTGTTTTCTGTAAGAAATCTGGCCCTTTCTTCGAATTCTAGGTCTTCTAGGGCAATAGACACAAAGGGCTTGTTTGTAATTTGTACCGGTTATATAGAAATGCAGCACCGGGGTCCTCGGGCCCCACCCCTTGTAAAAAAAAAAAACCGGCCGAGACGCCGCCGACGCGTCACATGTCAGCTGCTGGACCATGCAGGATATGGACGCGGCACGGTGTGGCGGCATCCGTTATCGTTTTCAAACATGTCCATGATTTCCCGCACTGTCCAACTGGCCGACGGAGTCGAAGTATCCGCGACCGCGAGCTGTCCCGCTACGTGTCGAGCCTCGCCGATTAGAGTGCGGCAGAACCGGCCGGCCAAGCACGTACGTTGGCCGCTGGCGTTTACCGGGAGAAGAACGACGACGTCTTCGTCGGGAGCACGAAGAGCCCCACTCCCGAAACTGCCATCAGATATTTGCCCGCCTCACTCGGGGCGATCGTGGCTCAGTGGGGCGGAAGACCAAGACGCGGTGGCCGATCCTGCCTTGCCGCGCTCGAATTTTCCCGATGCTGTTTTGGTAGTTTCCCCATGGCCGGCCATGGATCACACCCAGCCAAGGTTTGATCCCGAATTTTGTCTTTCATAATACTATGATACTTAATGCTATTATGCTTCGCAGTAAACACTTGATTTGCTGTTACTCGTATAGAGGACTACGGTTCATTAGTGCAGTACAACGCAAGTGGTTTTAAAATGATGTTGACCACTTTGATGAAGCAGTCAACATTTTTATTGGAGCTTTTCCACGTAATGTCTCCTCCGGAAGGTTCAAATAGATAACTTGATGTGGATTTATCACAAGCCACACAACCGGCAAAAACAACACCCGGATATCCAACAACTTTCAGTATATAAGATTTTCAGTATGCAAGCAAGTAATTTTTCGTGCCATGCATATAACAGAAAATTTTCTCTGCGGCACTCCAGGCGTCCGGTCGTGGATTTAATTACAATCTACCAAGCATACTGGTTATAAAACCTAAGTCAGCGCGTGTATATACTTGCGCATTCATGATGCTTCCAACAGCTGAAGTATAAGGAACCAAATTTTATTTGACCTGTTTCAATTTGGTTCCCCGGACCTTGAAATGTCCTAAACTTATCACCCTTGACTATCGTAGCACATGAAGGGAGAGCATTTATGTATATTGTATTTCTTCCGTATGCTCAAAGTATGCCTTTTGTGGAAGTTAGCTATCCATGTGCCAGAACCATGACCTAGTTTCGAGATCTTATGGGTTTCAACTCTAGCCTACCCCAACTTGTTTGGGAAAAAAGGCTTTGTTGTTGTTGTTGTTGTTGTTGTTGTTGCTCAAAGTATGCCTTTTGTGATAGTCCCATCATTCCTTTGCACCTATCTCGATGAATCTCAATGCCAAGGACATACGAGCCTTCACCGAGATCTTCCATATTAAAATTGGATGACAGAAAAATGTTGGTCTCATACAGCATATCCTTCGTCACCGCACGCCAACAATATTCATACACATATAGGACTAAGAATTGTGAACCTACTACCCTCGAAGTTAACATACATGCAATTGTCCACAACATTTTCTGTAAAACCAAATGTTCTAATAATCTTGTAAAAGCTTGAGGTATCACTGTCATGGAAATATCTAACAGGTAGACCCATCACGTGGATATAAAGGAGTCGACTAGGGTGGCCCATCTGCGTTCATGTCGAACAAGATACCGAGAGGCCCGTTAGGCAGCAGAAGCCCAAGTCGGATGACACGAAGATATGGCCTACCGAACAATGCCTATTGCTATTGGTTTGGAGTAGAACACATGACACTCTCGTTCGGGTTCGTTCAGAACTCCATGCCTGAATCGATTTAGTACATGCCTTGTGAGCTCTAGGCCGCCTCGCTAGATAAAGCCGGCTCTATGGTGTGACTGGGGTTTCTAAAAGGTTATTTGCCTCGCTAGATAAAGCCGGCTCTATGGTGTGACTGGGGTTTCTAAAAGGTTATTCGATACAGACTAATTGTTCTTGGTTAAAACTGTTTGTTGCATCCCCCCGACTCCCGTGTCGCCCCCGGCTGGGCGACCCGGGAGAACCCAGAAACCCTAGCCGCCTGATACGTCCAAAACGTATCTATAATTTTTGATTGTTTCATGCCATTTTTATGCTTTTAGCATTTGTTTTTATATTAAGTTTATTATTTATTTGGACTAACCTACTAATAGTTGCAAAAGTGCACAATGTTCTTGTTTTACTATTTGATGTGTAGAAATTATCAAGAATACAAGAGGAAACCTTGTTGGAGTCGAATTGGGACTTTCCTGAAATCTGTCTGAGAACTATTTTCGGAGTTTGCCAGTTTGACCCTCGAAGATAACGTCCAATGGAGACCTGGCCGAAAACAAAGTTGTCACAATTTTCCATACGAAGATTTTAAGTCCGAGATCAGCCCAATCGGAGTTCGGATGCGGCCTGGAGGCCCGTTTTGGTGGAACCCTAAAAGGGGGTGACGGAAATCCGAGAAGATATATAAAGGGAGGAAACCTAATTCGTGGAGGACTCCTCCACCCACGAATTTCTAGCCACCAAAGCCACGTTTTTGCCTCCCCCATGGATCCCATCTCCAAGGGGGAGGGCTCCCTTGAAGCCATGAAGGAAGGGGGCTAAGGGGCGGTGCTCCCCCATGGAACCGGCGGCGCAGGAGGAGCCCCCTGCGCCACCGCCGGTGCCGGTGCCGCCCTGCGCCTCTCGCTGCCCTCTCCGCCGTCTTCACCGCCATCTCCATCACCATCTCCTCCTTGTATTCAGTGGTTCATCCTCCCACAAACCTCTGTATCGTCCTATGTAAACATGGTGTTTGATGCTATAATATTTATCCTATGATCTATGTCATGTTTATGTAGTATATTTGTCTTTCGATTGCTTTGTTGAATGTCTATGGTTTATTAGAGTTGTATGTTGATATGGTACTGTCCTTTGGTGTCCATTATACTTGTGCGCGCATGGATCAACACCATAGGGTTAGTAGTATGTGTAAAGGAAAGGGGGTAGTCCTGCCGGAGTGACAGAAACCTGAGGGCTCAAACCGGTTAGTTGCATGTATGGGAGTAAGAGGACCATAAACTTAAGGCTATGGTTGGGAAAACCTTAATGCATTGTTAGTATTTACGGATGTTTGCTAACAATCCAATCATATAGTACTTGTAATCCCAAATAGTGGAGTGCATGTATATTTAGCCTCTCCCACATTGAAAACTGCATCAAAGACAATGAACTAGATGTCTTCACTAATTAATCTTGGACAAAGCCAACACAATTACCACCACTTTTCCACACTCATGGTACTGTTAGTATATGGTTACTTAGTATATTTTATTGCTGCAGCACTAACATTTACTTTCTTGTATTTATTATCTTGCAAAACTATCTCTCATACCCGTATTGCTACCGTAGTTTTATTTCCTAGATAATGCAAACGTTTAGTGTGCGTAGAGTTGTATCAGTGGTTGATAGAACTTGAGAGATTACTTATCCTACCTTTAGCTCCTCGTTGGGTTCGACACTCTTACTTATCGAAAAGGCTACACGCGATCCCCTATACTTGCGGGTTATCACCGCCGGGGGCTCTCCTCCGTCCCCCACGCCGCCACTGCCGCCGGCTTGGTCCGCGGTGGCGGCACACCTCGCTCCCAAAGGGGGTGGGGTCTCCGGCTGTCCTCTGGCGGCGAAGCTCGGTGCTCGGGGCGGTGGCTCCGGTAGGCGGCGGTGGGGGAGGCTCGGCCCAGCCCTCGACGACGCGGCACGGCGAAGGGCGACGATGCGGTGCGACGGCGGGCTCCCAGGGCGGTGCTGCTCCAGCGGCTCGAAGGCCTTGGCCCGGCGGCCCCTGGACAGTAGCGGCGGCGGGAAGGTCGGGACCTCCCGTCGGCCTGGCCGGCTTGGCGTGGTGGCGGTGGCAGCTCTCCCTCCAAGCCCATGGTGAAGCTCTACGACGACGGCATGCTCCGTGGCGGCTGCGTGACTGCAGGATGGGTGCCGTTTCTGGGCGGCCAGATCTCGGCTTCGAGGATTGGTGGTGGTCTGGCGTGGTGGTGGCGCGGCTGCCGCGTCCAGTGTGAGTGGTTCAGTGGCAGTGTGGGCGTGAGGTGGCTGTCGAGAAGCTCCGGACGGAAGTTCAGCCCGGCTTTGTCGGCCGGTGGTGGCGACGCCCATGGGCGCCGTGCTCCTCCTTGGAGGCATCGCCGTGGAGTCTGCTTCGACCTCTTCATCCACGGAGCAAGCTTTTAAGGTGAAAATCTAGACCCAGTGGGTCGGGTGACGAGCGTCATCCTCGACGTCGCTTTCCTCCTTTGGGGTGTCGCCTTGAAAAGCTTGCTTCCTTTCGCGCTTGCCGGTGGGCTGGCCGCTCATAGCTTTGCGGCCGGCAGTCCAGCGGGCAAAGTGGGTCTTCCGTGTGTGGCGTCAGGCTGGGCAACGACGATGGTGGCGGGCGATGGTCTGGTCGCGGCAAGACCTTGTTAGTCGGCTCTGCTCCGACGTGTCCGAGTCTTCTTGTTGGTCTTCCCAGGTTGTGAAGTCGGAGCTGCCATGTCTTCAAGCCTTCTTATGGGCAGCGTTACGATGACCTGCAGGGGTGGTGCGGTGCGAAGAGCTTCTTCGGCGCAAGTCTTGCATATCTCCTCTTCGGAGCCCGTCTTCAAAATCTGAGATGCTTGTCCCCGTGCGATGAGTCATCTGTTTGGCATAGGCCGGCGTGGGATTCTTGCTGCCGCTGCGGTGAGGCTTTCTTTGGTGGTTGCTTCGTTGGCGAAGTCGGAGTCGCTTGCTCGGGGAGAAGTGATGACGATGCCGCCGGTGTTCAACCTCGACGGCTGTCCTCGTTTTTAGTGGTGTGCGTGATGTTTGTGTTGGCAGCCAGGGTGGCTGAGTGTGCTCTCGAAGCGGTCGTGTTCCATGACGGCTTCCGAGAGCGTTTGTAACGGTTTTAGGCTGGCTTCCCGTTAATTAACCGGTCAATTCTCTCCTACTTTTTTAAATAAAATGAGGCAAAAATTGCCCGTTTTGTTCAAAAAAATTGTTCTTGGTTTAGGTCTTTCATTCCTCAACGAGAGATCGATCTCCTGTCAGCTGTGGTGGCGGACATTAGGAGAATGGTGGCGGTGTTTTCGTCGTTTTACCAACATCGTGTTAATAGTATTCTTAATGCAGCGACACACATTTTTGCTATAAGTTGTGATGTAACTAGTTTACATTTCATTTTTTATTTTACTCCGAATTGTATGCGAGAAGCTCTATGTAGCGATGTTATTTAAACAATAAATGCCGTATTCTCTTTTTAAAAACGTTGTTGCTTGCACCAGCTTGACTTTTTTTTTTGAGGAGGACGCACCAGCTTGACATGATGGCATCCGGCCATCCTCAACAAACAAACCCAGATTTTCGCCATAGCATTTTCTCCGAACAAAGGGAAGCTCAAGGCCCATTATGTGTCCACCCCCGGCCCGAGTGCGACCGCTGGCAATCAATCACCGGCTCAAAAGTTCCAACCAAAATAATCACAGAATTTGCAGGTCGAATAAAACGCTGCCGCGCACAGTGCGCGAATCAGTTCGAGATTCGTCCATTTCGGCTACATGTATATTTTCAGAAAGGGGGCTATCAGATACGGGAGTCCAATTATCACTCCAGTAGAGTATACACCAATGCATGATTAATTAAATGGAAGATAGTGGCAGGGCAGCCGCATGAATCAGAGTTAGCGGATGCTCGGCAACAAGATTTATCAGAGCATCTCCACCCGCGCTATCAATAGAACGTTCATTAGCTCTGCCGGACAAGTGCTATTGAGAATTTATAAATGTCTCCCTCCACCGTTGCTCCGAATAGACTTTTTTTGGAAAAAAAATCAAACGACGATATTTGAACGGAACTGGGAAATTTCATTGATAATTGATAGTTTTTTACAAAATTTGACGGAAATTTACACTAATCTAACCCTAAACCTAACCGCGGTGCAGTAGTAGCGGACCTAGTCTAACGCGTCCAGGTTGAACTCGGCCTCCGTCTTGACCTCGGCCTCCCCGCCGTCGCCTCCGGCCGGTGGCACGTTGTCGTCGTCGTCCTTGAAGACGACAATGCCAGATTCCTGCGTGGACCACTCCTCCACAAATTCCTTCGAGGTCGGAAGGACGGTCTCGAACGACTGCCGAGTGGCCTCGGCGATTTGGAGCTGGAACAGGGCCTCGGCCTCCTTCTCCGTCATTGGTCGGTGCTGTGACGGCGTGGCAGTGGACGAGGTAGATGCGCCCTCCTTCTTCGGCTTCTTGCGTCCGACAGCGCCCTGCGGCAGTAACTGCGCCTCCTCCTTCACCTTGGCGACGGATGGCGCCGGTGCTTGCTGCCGGGACGAGGAAGGCTCGCGGATGAAGATGTCGCCAGACCTTCTTCGCGACGATGAAGGCGCCTCTGTCTTGACCTGAGGCAGGGGGCCATCGCACGGGAAGAAGACGCCGCCCACGGGTAGGAAAGGAGGAGTGTGACAGAGCCTTCTCCGCGGAAGGAGGTCCTTACCGCGCCACCAATGCTGCCGCTCGACGCGGTTCCACATCGCTGGCGGTCAGACCTATCCATGTCCGTCATAGAGGTCAACAGCGGCTTGGCGCTCCGTCTTGATGATGGCCTCCGAGTTGCCGGAGTTCCCGACGTACTCCGGGTCCGCATGTTGCACCGGCGTGAGCCACAACCGGTGGTCTCGGATGGCGGCGCGCCGTCGCTGCTCGTTCTCCAGCAGTGGCGGAATGGCCAGTCCTCCCAAGACGACGTTCCAGTTGTGCAGCAGCCGCATCCCGGAAGGCATGAGGAGACGCGTATATAAAGCCTCCGGCGGGGAAGTGAAACGCGGGAACGTGGCGCGGGAACACGAGGGGCATCCATTAACGCCGGCACCGGTTCCCGAGACACAGTTACTTCGACGACACGCGTCGGGGAGGCGAGGCGCGATGTGTCTCCGCGTCAGGGGAAACCGCTTCGCCTTTCACCGTCCCAGTCGTCGCAATAAATTATGCTGACCTGTCCTGTGTCACTGACGGACCGGTCCCACCCATCAGGATCGCGTCGGTGTTTGCGGTTGTCGGCACTCCCACTCGCCTACCTACAGAAAAGACAAAATTAGAAATTGTAAATAGTGAAGAGTGCAAAATTTGAACTCTTTAAAATCTGTCATATTTTATTATTTTCTTGTCGTCTAGAATATGTGTTATTTTGAGTTCATATTTTGCACGTTGGTAGAATACAACATTATGCACACCCAGGATTTTTCCAGATTTTTATGAAGCTTGAAAATATGATTTTTGAATTTTCGAAAATAAAGAACTCCATGGAGCTCGGCCTACATTTGCACTTTCCAGCGATGGATGAATATATTTATGTAGCTAAGGTGAAGCGGTACCATTACATCTGTCTCACATAATAACATTTGATAAGTAATATCATGATTATATCTTTTTAGCATATATTCATACGGGAACTAGCATCCAAAAGCATCATAGCGAAATGGGGTAAGAATACGTGACTGTTGACTGACTGGTATGTCCATTATAGGAGTACTGTTTTTCTTGAAGAAAAGAAATGGAGTGGAGCAACGTGATTGAGGGAGAGCAAAGCGGGAGAAAAAGGTAAGAGTACTACGGGCGAGAGAAAACAACAGTGCATTTGTTGCGCACACGGGCTTTGGCAGCCATTCAATGACCCACCAGACACTCATCTCTTCCGCCCCTGCCTTTTCCTCTGCTCCTCACCTCCTCCACGCCTCCTTCCCTTTCCCCCGCTCCCGCTCCTCTGCAGCCGCCTCCGTCATGTCGTCGTCGTCGTTCGCGCACCACCATGGCTCCCTGGTAAGCAAGCCTCCCTGTAACCGAGACGTGTGCGACGGTTGTTGACGGGCTCTTATATATGAGGAAACTGACGAGCTACTTTCTGTGGGTGGGTGCGGTTTCAGGTTGAGAGGGAGGGGAGCATGTCCGCGCTGAGGAGTAGCCTCCGGCCGTACGAAGCTGCCGAGGAGGTATCGGCCGCCATGGTCGCTGGGCCGGCGGCGTGGGGAGCCGGGCTCTTGGGAGACGGTTTCTTGGTGGAGGACCTCCTTGACCTCGAGGAGCTCTGCGAGGTGGAAAAGGAAGGCGGTTTGCTCTGTGACGCGGCGCCGGCGGCCGAGGAGGAGGAGCAGAAGTGCAGCGACTCCCACGGCTCGTCGGTGGTCTCCTACGAGCTCATGCCGCTTCTGCCGCCGGAGATGGACCTGCCGGTAAGGACGTTTGACCTTTTTTTTCCCTTCAGTCGGCACCACGTTTTGCTACTAGGTTTTTCCGCAGTAGGATTATTTTTGAGTTGTTTACTGTGTTTTCTGTAGGCCCACGACGCGGAGGAACTGGAGTGGGTGTCGCGTATCATGGACGACTCGCTGGCAGAGCTCCCGCCGCCGCCGCGGCTACCTGTGGCGCCGTCAGCGGTGTGGCGTCGGCAAGAAGCCGCGGTCTCAACAGCTGTGTACCCTATGCGGACGCCGACCATATGCGCGCTCTCCACGGAAGCGCTTGTGCCGGTGAGGTCGAAGAAGCGCAGCAAGCGGTCGCGCGCCACCACCGTGTGGTCGCTTTCCGGCGCGTCCATATCCGAGTCGGCTTCGTCGTCTACCACCACCTCCTCCGGCTCCTCGTCGGCGTCTTTGTCGTCCTTCTTTCTACTGGATTCCCCTGCCTTCGTCGCTTCAAATCTCTTGGACGAGCCGCCACGCTCCAAAAAGTCCAAGCATGGCAAGCCCAAGAAGCGCGGGCGCAAGCCAAGGCACCATTTCCCGCCGCAGCTCTCGGGCGACGCCGCCTCCCCGCCCCTCCAGGGTGACCGCCACTGCGGCGTCCAGAAGACCCCCCAGTGGCGCGCCGGCCCCGAGGGCGCCAAGACGCTGTGCAACGCCTGTGGCGTCCGCTATAAGTCGGGCCGGCTCCTCCCGGAGTACCGCCCGGCCTGCAGCCCCACCTTCGTCGGCGACCTGCACTCCAACTCCCACCGTAAGGTCCTCGAGATGCGCCGCAAGAAGGACCCCGTCACCGAGGCCGCCGCGGCCGCGCCGACCGTCGCCTCGTTCTAGCCGCCCCCCGCTCAGCGGCGGATAGCTAGTGTACATTTTCTTCGATTCGGCCGTATCATCGATTAGTCTGTTGCCGTACCCTGGATTTTTCTTCCCGTCTTCTAGTATTTAGTTGTTGTGCTACTAGAATTCAGAAGGTAGTAGTAGGAGTCTATTAGGTCGTGTTAGGTACTAAGCTTTCCACATTTTAGCTTTTGTATGTTAGGGTATTGCCTTTTAGTAGTAAGAAGATGAGCTCTTCGCAAGAAAGCTTTTCGAAGTTGTTTGAACCGTGAGAAGCAGAAGCGGCAAATGTCCATGGTTGGTTGGTTATCTTTGGTGTGAAGCAAGAAGCTAGGTAGCTGCCTTGTTTTTCTTTAAAGGAAGCTGACTTGTTTTAACCATGGTTCTACTCTGTCTGGCAATGTCATGTTGTGGATTCCCTTCTTCATCATCACATTTCACCATGCCGGAACCAAATACATGTATGTACTACACCATGCCATGCCGACATCATTGCTTGTATAGTGCTATGGCCTAGTACAAACTTGTATATGCAGCCAGTAGATGATAAATGGCCACCGCACGTAGAGGTACAAATAGTAACTGCACCCTTTCCTTCAACGTACGACATCCAAATTACTTCTGCATTCAAAGACGAAGCAGTATTGCCGTAAAAGAAAAGGTGGAATCAGTAGGGAATGCGATCGATGAGGGTGCCAATTAGAAAGATCTTGGCTAGATTTCTGAAGTGTTAAGGGAGAAGAATGTAATAATTGTATTAGATTTGGAAAGCCTGTGTACGTGGTACGCACCAGTGGCGGATCTAGGATGAAATTGGCGGGGGTGCTAGTGTTAAAAAATTCCCTATTATACTTAGCATTGAGCAATAATTAGTCCAAATGTTTGTAGCATTTAGCAAGAATTGGTCCAAATATTAGTACCTAAATGAATGCTACATATTTATTGGGGGTGTCATGGCACCCATGGCACCCCCACTGGATACGCCCCTGGTACGCACCACTGCTGTGCACTGGCCGTCCTGTGTACGTTGCAAATGGTGCGCGATGAATTCGAAAGAACGTTTCATTGGAGCTATCTTGGCGAGGTCATGGTCAGGTGCCTTGAATTTTGCGCATCCCGCGTTTGAATACTCCATTCAGACATACTAGTACTCCCTCCGTTTTTATTTAGTTCGCGTTCTGGATTTTTTCAAAATCAAACTTTTCAAAGTTTGACCAAATATATACGAAAAAATATCAAACTTCACAAAGTTTGACTTTGACTAAACCCAGAACGCAAACTAATTGTAAATGGAGGGAGTAGTATATATGCTTTGGTTGTAGCGGACGCACTGGGATGCTGCTTCCCGTGATGTCCCTGCCAGTCCAGGTGCCGATAGTATTTGTACTCAGAGAAAGGATCTCATTTCTACAGAAGAAAAATATGGATACCGAATTGCCATACATAAAGTAAACTCATCAGGTTTTCTTTGAAATTCCTAATGTTCTTCTTAAATCTAAAATAACTGCATTTTCAATGTACAAAATCCGCATATCTCTTCCAAAGCTGCTGTGATTTTGAATTGTTTGAAATTTAACATGCCATTGCATTTGAATCGTGTGTCTTCATAGGTTTGCACACATTTAGATCATGTGATACAAAGAGGCTATCATCAATATTACAAACCCAACCGCTTGTTTTCTTTATTTTTATTTATGCGCTAAATGCAAAAATTCAAGCTGACACTATCATAAAACGAGAAATATTTTCTTCGGAAGGGTAAAATCATACTTTTAAGAGGACCTTATAATTTTCATGACTTTTGTTCTCCTTGAGTTTGCAATTGAACCTGTACGTATAATTGACTCAAGCATCCCAAAATGACTAGATTGTAAATTAATGGATATGTGAACTTATATAATGATGAAATCAGTTGGAGACATTTCTTATAGCATTTTATCCGAATTATTTCGTGTTAGCCAACATGACCTGAAGAAATTGAATACTGGAATATTTTCTCAGAGTTTTAAAACTAAAGGAATATAACAACACATATTTCTCGTGCCCACTTAAATCCTCAATGATCGAATATGCATCAAAGTATGTTTAACTGCACCACAAAGGAAAAAGGATGACTTTTTTAGGTAGGTTTTAGTGGAATGCATGGAGAATGTGCTTTCAAATGCTGGGAATTCTTAAGTGAAACTCCTATGAGATTAAGTTGTACATGTGAAGCAGCCAATATAGGAAAGATCCTAATTATTCCGATCCTTTAATGTACCTACAAAATCTTCCAAAATCCTTATGGGTGGCATAGAGAATGTAACAACTGCTCCCTCCCTTATAGTACTCCCACCACACTAGTGACTTTCCAGCCGTTAGATGTAGAAGAGATGGCAATGATGTGTTGATTGTTGCAAAAGCATTATTTTGTTTAACTTAACTTGTAGTTAGCCATTTTATCAAGTTTAATTTTTTTTTCAAGTTTTGTACATGAAACTTGGTGACACTTATCCAAGTTTAATGTATGCAACTTGATGGAACTTTTTTTTTTGCGAAAAAACTTGATGGAACTTTAATATGGTGCAAGATTGCTTTTGATAAACTACAAGATTCATATGTGAAACTTTTTTTTGCGGGTAAAAGGGGATTTCATTACTCATATAGGGTTACAGAAGACCGCTCGGAATCTAGTTCCTGTAGGAAAGGAACAGAACCAAGCCATAAATCAGTTCGGCGTTCTGCTCTCGCCAAGTTTGCGAGGCAGTGACTAACCCTAATTGGAGAGCGATCCACAAACTTGATGAAATTGTGATGTGTTTTCATATCTAAAGTTTGACGAAACAATGACAAACTTGATGGAACTATCTCAAACTTGATGAAACTTATGATGAGATTTGCTGAGACTGGTTGATTTTACAAACTTAGTAGCCACCGGATCCCAGCGAGGCAACGAGGTGGATGTCATGTTGATTCTGGTGACCCGCGGGGTTCGTTTTGCAAAGTGATCACAACTCCAAATAGATCATAGCCATTCTCCTCTCCATCCAAGGGCTAAAATTCATGGGTGGAGGGGCGAGCTACAGTATTTAACTAGTGTCAATTGAAACCGACGCCTCTCATGCAAATAGCCTGTAGCTACAGCCTAGAAATGAAATTGACACCGTAAAAAAAGCTTGAAGTTGGTGCAAATGGTCGTCTTGACACCGGTGACAATTTATCCTGGCTTCGCCCTAGTGCAGCCGGAGTACTCCATAGACGCGATTACTCGGATATGTTCTCGGTGGCATAGGAGCGATGGAGATCACACTACGGGAAACGCACAATACGCCGACGGCCGGAAGCCGTCGGCGTACGCTCGTATGCCGTCGGCGTATGGCCGTCGGCGTAGCGGCCCGTCGGCGTATCCGTTGCCGTCGGCGTACGCCCTCATACGCCGACGGCATTGTATGAATGCAATTTTTTATTTTTTTTTGAATTTTTTGAATTTTTTGTACTTTTTTGAACTTTTTTCTATTTCGAAATTTCTAACTCAGCTACATACTAAATCTCTAATTACATATTTAATCATAGGTCAAAGTACTTACGCTGGTCAAAGTTCCCGTTCGGTCACCCATCCTCAAATTGCTCCAGCCCAAGCACGCTTAACCTTTGAGTTCCTTCATTGTTAGATTCCAAATGAGAAATGATAACTTACTGATACTTATATCATATCAATCATGTTAACCCCTGATTTAGGATGTTACACTTTTTCATTGTTTAAATTTAGAAAATTCATTTGAATAAGTAACAATGATTGTAAAATAGTATATATTTTTAATAAATGAAATTATTTTTACTTTTATTTCCTTTTTACATTTAATATGGAATAATTCATATCTTTAATTCCGTTAATCGAAATTTGAAAAAAAAATGTCTATGTCAATTAGAAAAATGAGAGGAATTCAAATATGACATCCATATCATCCTTTGCATTGTAGACATGTAGTCCTTTTATGTGTACTAGTTGCTAGGAAAAATGATAAACTTGAGTTTTGACAAATATTTCAAAAAATGCTTCACAAAAAGGTCTATCATCTATAGACATGTATAACTTTTGTGTCAAATGACCAAGTTATGGCCATCCCCATGCCATAGTTTGTGATAATGTGTCCATATTTAAAACATAGGGGTGCCTTGGTATGGCAAACATTGTTGCCAAAAACAAATTCCAAATTATTTTTATAAATATCATTTTCCATTTTTTAAGTGTAAAAAATGACTTTTTAATTAAGCAAGTAACAAACATATGTTACAAAATGTCATGTGCACGGTGAAAAAGATTTTATGGATGTCATATTTGGATTCCTCTCATTTTTCTAATCAATTTAGACATTTAATTTGTTAAATTCCGATTTACGGATTTAAAGATATGAATTATTTCATATTAAATGGAAAATAGAAAAAAGTATACGCCGACGGCATTGCCGTCGGCGTATCAAATGTAAAAAATTGAAAAAGTATACGCCGACTCCGTCGGCGTCGTATCAAATGTAGAAAATTGAAAAAGTATACGCCGACAGCAAAAATCTACGCCGACGACCAAAATCTCTAGGCCGACGGCAATGCCGTCGGCGTAGCTAAAAAAAGAAAAAAAGATCTCGGTTGGCCTGGTCGGGGTCTACGCCGACGGCCCCGACATTTGGCCGTCGGCGTATGTCCTGGCCGTCGGCGTTTTGTGGATTTCCCGTAGTGTCATGCACATATTGATAGTCCAGATTTTCCTTTGATGGCTATCTAACGATGCTAAGATCCTAATGAACATGCACTCTCGTATTCCTTTCCTCGTGTGTCTTCATCCTGTTGGATTCTTTTCCTTGTCCCCAGTGTCGGGTTTGTTTTCTCTTCCCATCCCCACTGGCCGCTGCTTAGCCTGATATCGCCGAACACTATTCTGCGTAAGCGACCGAGGGCACTTTCAGATGCTATATATAATGCCAAATCGGTGGCGTGTTGTTAGTCGGCAACAATTGCATGACAGCGCATGTGCATCTCGATTCCACGTACGGTAGACGACGAGACGGAAGCTGCATGGGCAATTGGGGGCGCATGTCTGCTCGCTTGGGTCTGTTTAAAATTCTGGTATAGTGGTATTCCCGGGAACTAATGAGTTGTGAGTGTGACGGTGGGCTTGTTGGACGGATCATGCGAACAAGTCGCGGTCCTGGGCCTGCACGGCGATAGGGGCAGGAGACGAGAATATCGTGTGAGCCGCAGCGCACTGTCGGCGAGTTGGTTCGATTCGAACTGAGCACGCGCAGGTTGTAGGAAGCTGTGCTAATTGCCATGCAATTAGCCAATTAGGTCAAACACCGGTACGGTAGGCCAGCATCATGTCTTCGTTTTACCTTCGTACTAAGCTCTAAAGTTGCAATTTGGGCAGCTTAATTTGCAGCAAGGTCAGCTTAGGCGGCAGATTACTATATCCATGGTTCTGAAAATCATCCGCTTCCTTTATATTTAGAGTTAGAATACGTGTACGATAAAGTTAGAAATAGATTATAACTTCTAAACTTTCTTATAATCCAAGTATATCCACCTCCTTGTAACGCTATATACGTCCCACGACGGTCAGATCAATACAACACACTAGTTTAGGGTCCTATATATTCTACACGGTGTCAGAGCGGGTAGTTTCACGACGCCAATCCTAAGTTTCTCACCAATTCCGCATTGCTCGCTGCCCTTGGAAAATCAATCTTCTCTACTCGGGTACATGACACCCGGTTTAGATCAAATATCCGATCTGTTACATAGATAGATTAGATTAGAGGCCAAAATTACAAAACTAACCCTCAGACCAAAGTTTAACCCAAAATGAACCGACTTCGAACCTTTAGCCGAAACTAACCCTTTTTATTACCTCTCAACATACTGCGTTAAGGTTAGCTGAGTTACCGCCAGAAGTAGTGGCGGTAGGGTTCTGGAAAATTACATTAAGTAAACTTGCTACACACCAAGTTAAGATGGACCAGCGGCAGTGGACCTGTGCCTATCCTGTCGTGTTCTGGGTTTGAACCCCTACGGAGTATTTTTTTTTCGTTTACGCACTGCATATTTTTCTTCCGCTTAAAAGTTGTGAGAAACGGCGAGATCCATTTATTTGTGAAAGAAAATTTTCGAACGGTCGACCGAGTATAACGAATTTGACAAAATTTATTGACAAATGGTGCTAATTTCGTTCCAAAATTAAGAAGCTAGAATCGACGAAACTCGAAACCGATCACGAGAATGGAACCTAGTCGTCGACGCACATATATTTTGTCTATACTTTATCTCGAATCGAAACACATTAGAGGGTCTTTCGTCTTAACCCAGGTATTAAAAATGAAAACCAAACCTTATCAGTGTTTTGGCTTGAGTAGAACCGAAAGCTGGTTTCGGCCCGAGTAAAGTTGAAACTTGAAACTGTGTTCCCCTCTTAGGGACGGTCGTACTCTGGCCAACGGTGTATTATTTTTGGAATTGATTTAATTCGTGTATTAGTTTCCAAATTATGTATTTAAAAATATTTTAAAAAGTTCCGAACTTATGACCCTCGATGACAAATATCTCAAAGTATAGTTTTATATAAGGAGTTATAAAATTACAAAATATTATTAACCACTTGATGTGGATCAATTTCGAATTACCAATTCCGTAGGTTAGATCCACATTGACCAAATAAATCCCTAAATCACAATGACCCAAGATCTCGTCTTAAATCAGTGCAAGTACGGCGACACATAGTTCCTCGGGAAAATCTGTGCAAGGACTACCGCAAGACGCGCATGATACCAACAACAACATAGAACCCGTCCTTCTGAAGTTTCTCGGGATATCATTGCAAGTAATACTTCAAGACGCGCATGATACCGACGACGTCATTG
This sequence comes from Poa pratensis, assembly GCA_947311845.1. Classification (NCBI taxonomy): domain Eukaryota; kingdom Viridiplantae; phylum Streptophyta; class Magnoliopsida; order Poales; family Poaceae; genus Poa; species Poa pratensis. The sequence continues at coordinate 28,909,491 of CAMZMU010000107.1, read as the reverse complement.
ACCACGTTCGATGGCTAAGACTGCATCGACACACCGACATCACAATTGTGAAAGCCCCTACAAGCACGTACACAGTTCTGGCAAAATCGTTATCTGCTCGGTGGTTTTCCTCCAGTTTTTGGGCAAAACTGGTGGACCCACTTACGACCTCATCCTCTAACATCCAAGACGCTTCCGACGGTACCTCTCAAGGTGTAAAACGTCGGCTCTGACGGTACCTGTTAACTCCACAAGGTGCAAAACTTTCACAACTGCAGCTCCGTCATACACATCACACAATTTTTGCGCCTCTAGTATTGCGGCTACACCGACTAAGACGAGTGCTACATCGTCCACGGCTACACCACGATCGGCTACCTCGACATCGACATCAAGGGCAAAGTCTACAACAACTGTTCGTCAACAACTACAGTCAGCGGCGTCCGCTTCATCGGTAGCGTCCACGCCACTCCCATTTTGACTGCGGGAGGGAAGAATGAAAGACATGGGACGACACCAGAAGGAGAAGGCAGGCACCTCCCTAGGTGACGGAAGAGTCAATCAGAGGCGCAATTGATGAGGACGTAAAGGACGAGACGACGAAAGCGCAAGAATCAAATTCAGATGCAGAATGTTGCAATATGTGTAGGACAGGAGTTAGAAATAGAATAAAACTTCTAAATCTTCTTAACTCCAAATTTATCCACCTCCTTGTATAACTATATATATCCGCACGAGAGTCAGACCAATACAACACAATATTTTAGAGTACTATATTTTCTACATTTAGAATATTCATCTCCTTTATATTTATATTGTCAGACATGTAGTCCTATAGTGTCGATTAAACAATAAATATCTGGACAAGCAAAAGGATCATCGGGCTTTGCATAGACAGGATGCTTCCATGTGCACGAGCGCTCAAGAAGTGGAATTGGCTAGTTGTTGTGAAGCACTTTAATTATTAGGTGGTGGAATGGACATACCAACATGTTGACAACTTCTTGTTAAAAAAATGTTGACAACTTTCATATAGATTATTGCAACACCTACAAAGACACTAATTAACTCCATGAAAGACCGGTCGAGATAGATTACTTTCTTCCTTCACGACCGCGGCAACAAGGTATCCTGCATGGCGACTCAACGTCGGCAAACTGTAGAGCCTGGCCATCAAAGACACACTCAAGTACTCAACTAGATGCACATGTAAGCACAGAAAAAAGCTTTAGCTGGTTGAGATAAAAAACTCTCTACCTCTTTGATTCGCAAGATTTCGAAAACGTATGAATACGTAAAACACATGAAGGGGCTCCGAAACTACATCATTCAAAACATTCAAATAAGCATGGAGGGCTCCGAAACTCCCGGAGTGCCGTTGGGGCGGATCGGGGGCGATTCTGGGCTCTCGCCGGCGACCTTGCCGGTGAGGCGCTAGACTCAGATGATAGCGAGGAGGAGACGACTGATGTTGAGGAGCTCGTCGCAAAGGAGGACGGTGGCACCGCCGGAGAGACTGCTTTGCGGTATCTCTGTCGATCGCCGTCTCCTGATGTGGGAAGATCTCTTCATGATCGGCTGTCCAGGGAAGAAAAGCGCGTTCGAAAATGACTTGGGCAAAGGTATGCAGCGTTGGCCTTGTCTGTTTCCTCTCCGGAGCCGGTTGTTCGGCGTGGTCCTTTGATCTCCGGTGTGATGCCGGTGGCGATGAGAAATGTGTCTCTTCGTCTTCCTTTCGGCAGGTCGGTAGACCTCAAGGTACCAGTTTGCCACCGTCGGTTAGGGCTGACGATGGTGTGGGCATCTAGGAAGTCGTCCGGCGCCGGCGTGCTCGACATACCGGCGGATCGCCGCCGGAGAAGATGCGCTGCGCCGCGTTTCCTGGATCGCGTTTTTCAAAATTCAAAAATTCAGTCCGATACACAGAGAAAGGTCATGCGGGCCGCTCTGTTATGGAAACGAAACCTGGCTTCTCGGTAAGCCCAATTGGTCATGCGGGCAAGTTCCTGTTACGTCAGGAAAAACTCAAGGTCGTATTCATCTGAAACAAGTTCACGGGATACGTGCTTTGCTAGGGTTTATGAGGGCAAAACACTTTCGGTGGCCGCCGCCTGGTTCCGCCATCTCTACGATGGCGAATTTTGGCGGAGGAAGATGAGGCGCTGGGGATGGACGTGGCTTTGCGCCAGGGCGAGGTAATGCGGAGGGACGCGGTTTCGGTCCTGGCCGTGGCATTGGAGAGGGCCGTGGCTTTGGTCCTGGCCGTGGCTTTGGAGAGGGTCGTGGTTTCAACCAAGGGCGTGGCAATGGCGCTGGTGGTCCAGCGTTTCGCGGTGGAGCAGTGGGGCGTGGAAACTTCCATGTTGGCGGGCCGAGCGGAACGGCCGGACAGGGAGATTTCAGGCAGAACAACAACATGGCAGCAGGTCCAAGCGGGACAGCGGGTCATGTTGATCAGCGACAGAATGGTTTTGCAGCTGGGGGTCATGGAACAAGTTTCGGAAGCTTTAATGCAGGTTCAAGTTTTGGTAATGGAGGGCAGCAGCGGCAGTACTACAACCGTTCCTTTACATACCAGAGGGGTGGAAGGCCCGAGGGAAACAATGGATTTCGTGGAGGTTTTGCTGGGCGTACCGCGGACAACAATTCCATGGCGCGAATCAGCGAGGACTTACTCGCAAGGGTGGTGCGTCAGGTCGCTGATGCGCTGAAGCAGTCCGGGGGGGTCACGCCGGCGGTGAGTCAAGGTACCAATTCTGCTGCCGCGGCACAGAACTTGGGTGCTTCTTCAGCTGCGTCTCAACAGAAAAACTTGGCTGAGGGAGCTGTTCCGGCCAGGGAGCAGCCTAAGGCACAGCAGCAGAATCAGACTACAGTTAGGCCTGCGAGTGCTGCAGGGAGGCAGGGAGCTCAGGAAGGAATTGTGGCAAAGAAGGCAAAAAAGGCTGATAGATGTTTTCGTTGTGATGCTTCTGGTCATCACGGAAAGGAATGTGAGGCTCTGCTTTGTGACAATTGCGAAAGTCATGATCATGCTTCAGAAGAATGTCATCTTTTATCGGCACCAAAACCTCAGGTCATCATGCATGGTTTAATTAATGAGGGTTGATGTTTTTTGAGAAGCCTACTACAGAAACTTATAAACCAAAGATAGATAATGTGAGACAGGCTATGTTAACGGTTGAGGGGGTGAGCTCACAATTCCTCAATTGTGTCTCAGCTTCAGCGGCTCGTGCCCACGGATCAGTTTCATTGGGATGTGACACAAGTGGGGCACAATGTTTTTAAGGTGCCGTTTCCATCCAAGAATGAGTTGGAGAGGATGAAATTTTTTGGTCCATGTAAGGTTCCAAATACTACATGTGAGATTACGGTGGTCTCCTGGGAAGCTAAAGTAGAACCTTTGTACATGTTGCCGAAAAAGTGGATCAGGGTTTATGGAATCCCTAGCAGGGAAACAGGGGATTTCTTTTCTGTATGGAGCTTGGGGTCTTTGTTTGGGAAAACTATGAAGGTAGATATGAAGTTTACTCGCAAATTTGGGGTTCTGCGTATTCTTGTGGGATGTGTAGACTACTTTTTGATCCCTCCGTCTTGGACGATGTTCATCAAAGATGGGTTCTACAAACTCATGTTTAAGTTAGAGCACCCGGTTGATGTTCCAGATAATGAAGATGATGTGCCTATGTCACCACCTCTGATTGCGAAAGTCATGATCATGCTTCAGAAGAATGTCATCTTTTATCGGCACCAAAACCTCAGGTCATCATGCATGGTTTAATTAATGAGGGGTTGATGTTTTTTGAGCAGCCTACTACAGAAACTTACACACCAAAGATAGATAATGTGAGACAGGCTATGTTAACGGTTGAGGGGGGTGAGCTCACAATTCCTCAAATTGTGTCTCAGCTTCAGCGGCTCATGCCCACGGATCAGTTTCATTGGGATGTGACACAAGTGGGGCACAATGTTTTTAAGGTGCCGTTTCCATCCAAGAATGAGTTGGAGAGGATGAAATTTTTTGGTCCATGAGGTTCCAAATACTACATGTGAGATTACAGTGGTCTCCTGGGCAGCTAAAGTAGAACCTTTGTACATGTTGCCAAAAAAGTGGATCAGGGTTTATGGAATCCCTAGCAGGGAAACAGGGAATTGCCTTTCTGTATGGAGCTTGGGGTCTTTGTTTGGGAAAACTATGAAGGTAGATATGAAGTTTACTCGCAAATTTGGGGTTCTGCGTATTCTTGTGGGATGTGTAGACTACTCTTTGATCCCTCCATCTTGGACGATGTTCATCAAAGATGGGTTCTACAAACTCACGTTTATGTTAGAGCACCTGGTTGATGTTCCAGATAATGAAGATGATGTGCCTATGTCACCACCTCCGGATGATGATTGTCGTGGGGAAGTCACGACAGATGCCATGGGGGGTGGCTTAACTCGGGTGTGAGCCAGGCGATGTAGGGATCACAGAGAGGTAGCACACACAGAGTTTACCCAGGTTCGGCCTCTCTGTATGAGGTAAAGACCTACTCCTGCTTGTATGTATTTGGATCTTGATGGGGTGTACAATGGTGTGCGCACCAGAGCTTAAGGTTGCTTCTGGAGGCGATGGAATGAGATGAGTCCGCCTCTAGGGTTGCTCCTAGTTGACCTTATATAGGGAGTCGACTAGGGTTTACAGGGAAATGACGGGTGCCCATGGCGGCGCTAGCTAATCTGCTACAAGTGCGGCTTCGTAGAGCGCACTCTTCGGGATACGCAGATCATTATCTGATTCGGAGATCATCTTGCCGCCTTCCCCGAGCCGGCCTGCCGGGTTCTTCGGGAACCCGGTACCCTGGAAGATGTCCACCGAGTGGGCTCTGGGCCACCCGGTCCTATGGTCCGACTCGTGTTCCTGGGCCTACCCGGTTGGGCATCCCCCCATCATTAGCCCCCCGAGTTCGCCAGGGACTCGTTTCCGGCTTGGCCTTCGTCTTGCGAGCTGTCGGGTCGTGTCGTTGAGAGAACTCCTGAAACAGAGAGAGAAAAACAAAGGACATGGAGTGGTGAATTAGAGGCGCCAACGTCCGGTCTAACTCAAGTTTTGTTTGATGCCGGCTCGTGCCTGTTGGGACGCCTTGCCATGCCGACTCGCCTCCCTGCCGGGTTGTCTCCTTGTATTCTCCGGATGACGTCACGACATCTTTGACCGTTTGTCTGGTAGTGTTTGTCAGTCTGACGCCGAGTCGACTGATTGGACTTGACGGCGCATCGAATGCCTCCGCCTCGGGATGGAGCAGAGGTAATGATGACGCAGCGACCCGCACAGCGCTTGATCCAACGGTCGGAAAAAAACGTTTTGGATGGCGTGGCTCGATCGAGGCCGCAATTTCCAGCACGTCCACGCGGGACCCGAGGTGTCGCGCGACGTGGAGGTAGTGGGCGACGTGGGCGGCGTCATTTACTGCGGTAACCGCAGCGTTTACTGTGCCTATTTAAAGGGGAGGAGAGGTACCGAGTGAGGGCATTGCTCCACTCCTCTCCTTCCTCGCGTCTAGTGCTCCTTTTTTCCGAGAAGCAACTCTCTGCCGCGCCACTTGCCGTTCTTCCGCCGCCGCAATCGGGTACTCGAGCTCGTCGTTCTCCTCTCCGGCGACAATGGTGGCGCCGAAGTCGCAGTGGGAGCGGTCGTCGGTGACCACTCGCGCGTTGGAGCAAGCTACCGCCGAAGGGTTGCTGTCTCCGGCGACGGAGAATCGGTGGCGCATCGCCACCGCGGATCCCCGCCCGCGTCCGAAGGCCGGCGAGTTCGTTGCCTTCCTCGCCTTCCTCGAGCGCGGGTTTGGTTTTCCACGTCGGAGTTCTTCCGACGTTTCCTTGACTTCTATGGGCTTCAGATCCATGATCTGACACCCAACTCGATTCTGCACCTCGCCTGCTTCGTCACGCTGTGCGAGGGCTACTTCGGCTGCGCGGCCTTCTTCCCGCTGTGGCTGCGGATCTTCCACGGCAAGCTGGGGAGAGGCGGCGATATGCCGCCTTGCGGCGGCCTCAACTTCCAGGTACGCGGTGATGTCGATTACCTGGACCTCGGCTTCCCCACCAAAGTGTACTGGAGGAAGACGGGTTTCTACATGCGGGAGCCGGCACCAGACGGAGGGATCAGGATTCTCCCCTTCACCGGGTCGCCGAGCCGGCCCCGTAATCTTCAGGAGCTGCCGCAAGCCGCCGACATGCCGACGGTGAACGGCTAATGAAGCGACTCCAAGAGCTGAAGGATGAAGGATTGACGGGTCTGAACCTCATCGCCACCTGTGTGAAGAGGAAGATCGCGCCACTCCAGGCCCGGCCCAAGCTGATATGCGAGTATACGGGCACGAAGGACCCGCAACGCCATGACCCGGAGCTGTTTGAGTTGACGGAGCAATTTACGCTCCTGATGAAGCAGATCACCACGCACCCGGCTCCCGAGTAGGAGGTTGGAGGCCTCAAGGCACACTCCTCCAGGCGCCCGGCTCCCCAGGTGAGTCCTTGTCCATGACGAGTCGTGTCGCCTTTTGTTTCTTGGTCTTTTTATACCGATTTCCTCTGCTTGTTGGGCATAGGAGTTCCGGACGCTCATTGGGATGCCTCCGATCCGTGGTGACGCTCCTACGGTGCCCGCTGGGCCGAACGACATCGTCAAGCGTGACTCTGACGATGAGGCCGACGCCACCAGCCGATGTTCGTGATACCGACTTCCCCTCCCCGCCGATCCTCGTTCCATCTGGAGATGAAGGGGAAGGAGAAGAAGGAAGAGAAGAAGGCGTCGGGTCCATGAACCCGGCGTCTGATGCTGATGAAGACGGCGAGCCCCTCTGCTTCAAGAGGAGGAAGCGCAAGTCGGGGTCCGAGACCGTGAAGTCTGGGGCCAAACGCTCGAGGCCCGCGGCTGCGCTGCCGCCGTCCGTGGAAGGATCAACGGGCGCGCAGCGCACCGTTGCCGCAGAGCGCCGACAGAAGGCTCTGCGGGATATACCCGCGATCGCTCGAGCCGCTTCGCCTCCCGCGACTCGCTCGAGGGGAGCCCGTGTCTCGACCCTGCCTGCGGGTGACAGGTCTGTTCCGCTTAGCCGTCCAAGGTTTCGTTAGCGTCGTTATCTTGAGTTTGATCCTTGCGACTGTCGCAGGGCGGAGGATGCCTCCCTCAGCGACTTGGAGGAGGCGCTGGGCGATGACACACTGCTGGCGGAGCCCGTCACGCGGGTTGATGAGCCCGTCATGAGGGTGCTGACTTCGCCGCCTCCGTCCGGTGGCGCTAGTGAAGTTCCTGTGCCTCCCCGCCCGGAGGCCGCTGTCGACCCGCACTGCCACGGTGATGGCTTCGCCTGCTATGCCGGTCGCCCAGCCCCCGAGCTCTGTCGCGGGTGCGGGCGCTGCCAGGCCAGACTTCTGAACCGCCATCAAGATTGCGGTGGATGCGCACCAGGTATGTGAATTTTTTCCTTTACTGGAGCTTCCTTTAGCGTGTATGTAGCCCCCAAGGCCCGAGTCGCTTTCGTAGAGGGCGGCTTGGGTCTTCATAGTTTTATTGGATGCGGTCGAGGTAGCGGCGTAGCCCCCGGGTTGCCATATTGTTGAGGTAGAGGCAAACCGAGGCGCAGCCCCCGAGTTCTTGACTCGGCGTATATACTGTTTTGTTTTGGGGCTAGCCCCCGGGTTCGGCTGAAGGCGATGTAGAGGCGACCCGTAGCATAGCCCCCATGTTCCCTGGTGATTTTGAATAATCTGTGGTTGTGTTTGTCGTAGGAGCTGACCCGTCTTCTCGAGGCCGAGCAATAGGAGACCCGGCGCTTGCGCGCCGAGTTGGAGAAGGCGCGCGAGGGCTTTATCTCCACTGCCGAGCATCAGCGGCTTCTGGCCGTGCAGAGCGCCAGCACACCGAGGCGTTTGAAGCGGTGCAGGCCTCCTGCGTGCGGCTCAGCAAGGAGAAGGAGCAGGCTGACGCAGCCCTCACCCTTGCGACTAAGGGCTACGGCGAAGATCTCGAGAAGCTCGAGAGCAAAGCCGCGGGCGCCGAGCGCGAGATGAAGAGCTGACCGAGCCGCGCGCCGGCCTTGCAGTCAGCATCTGGGGTAAGTTCATCCATCTTCCTGTCTGTACTATTGCGCCATTTGCGTTGTTTTGCCGATGCTTGTGTTGATTCTTGTCAGGCGAGGATGCGGGTGGCCTGACCGCGTTGGAGCATGTCCACCGGGTCGGCGTCTTCTGCCGGACGTGCGCTCCCTAGCTGACGCCGTCGTCCGGATGCTGTCGCCCAAGGAGTGCATCCCCGCGCCCATCAGCCGGGTCCTGCGGGTTCTCCAGCTGATGCCCCAGGTGATCACCTGGGTGCGGGAGTCGTCCGCCCGGAGTGGTGCCTCCGTGGCGCTTGGACTCGTTCGTGGCCGCTACAAGCAGACGAACGTCGACAAGATCACGGCAAGCATCCCGACTGACGACATCGGTCGGGAGATCGACCTGGGGCCGGTGTGCGAGTTTGTCGCCCCTTACGCCTGCCGAGCCGCCAAGATGGTGGACCACGAAGACTTTATCTTCGACGTGGTACCGCCTGGCAATGACCTGGGCGAGGTGGCTGACAAGGAGCCCGCCTCGGAGTATCTCTTTGAGAGGGCTGCGACTCTGCCACCACCGGCTCCAGGGTCCGATGCGTCGACGTCTGCAGGTCGAGCGGCTCCCGGTCCTGATCCTGTTCCCCTGCTCTCAAAGAGGGTTTTTTATAAGTAGTTAGGTTTGTTCGCCTGTGTGCGATATTTTGTAATGAACAAGAATGCTAAGTGCCGGGTCGTGCATGCATATGTGCCTCCGCGGCTTTATTTGAAGCCGGCACTTGTTGATTATGTTCTGAGTTGTGCGCTTTTCGTCACTTGTTTGTTTTTCGCTTGTATTGAAGCTAGTCGATCGTGCGACCCCCAAGTGTGCCCTCGCGTGATGCTTTTTCGTGACGCGCGCGGTACCATGGTGACAAAGTCCGATGCCGGCTTCATTGTCAAGTTAGGTTTGAACCGGCTGCACTACTTGTTCACTTTGCGAGTTGCCGACGACTGGGGGAAAACGAAACATTTTTTGAGATTTTGCTGCGTGAGCAGGGAGTCCAGTGGTGAGTCGCGCATCGTGGCGTCCGGCTCTCTTTGACGACCCATCAATCATATAACGTGTAAGTAGGAAAGTAAAGACTCGAAAGCATGTTTGAGACGAAACGGTAGCCCCCGAGCGTGTGGGTGCGTACCGGCTTTATTTCCTTGATTGATTACACACATTACAATGAATACTATGTATAGTAGGGGCGAAGCAGGCTGATGTTCCATGGACGCTTGGTCTCCTCTTCCGACTTGGAGCTTTTGTTAGGCTCACGCAAGTCGACGAGGTGGTAGGAGCCGTTGCCCATCGCTTTGCTAACGACGAACGGTCCTTCCCATGGTGCCGAGAGCTTGTGCATCCCTTTCGACTTTTGGATGAGCCGAAGAACCAAGTCGCCTTCCTGGAAGGAACGACTCTTGACCCGGCGGCTGTGATAGCGGCGCAGGCCTTGCTGATAGATCGCCGTCCTGGAGAGTGCGAGTTCGCGAGCTTCTTCCAGGAGGTCGACGCCGACTGAGCGGGCTTCCTCGTTTTCCTCCTCGTTGTAGAGGGCGACTCGCGGCGAGTCGTGCTCGAGGTCTGTGGGCATGACGGCTTCCGCCCCGTACACCATGAAGAATGGCGTGTAGCCGGTGGAACGGTTGGGAGTCGTTCTGATGCCCCAGAGTACTGCTGGTAGCTCGTCCAGCCAACACCCTGGTGTCCTTTCCAAAGGTACTTGAAGCCGCGGCTTGATCCCGGCTAGCACTGTCTGGTTCATCCTCTCCGCCTGTCCGTTTGACTGCGGGTGGGCGACTGATGCCAGGTCAAGGCGGATGCCTTTTTCCTTGCAGAACGCCTTCATTCTCCCTCGGCGAAGTTAGTGCCGTTGTCGGTGATGATGCTGTGCGGGTAGCCGTAGCGGAAGATGAGTTCTTGGAGGAACTTGGTGGCGGTCTTGCCATCAAGCGTCTTGATCGGCTTGACCTCCACCCACTTGGTGAACTTGTCGCTGCGACGAGTAGGTGCGTCATGCCGCCACGAGCCGTCTTGAATTTGCCCACCATATCTATCCCCCAGACTGCAAATGGCCAGGTTAGAGGGATGGTCTTCAGGGCCGCCGCAGGTAGGTGGTCCTGGCGAGCGTACTTCTGGCACCCGACGCATCGACGGACGATGTCGACTGCGTCCTGGTGAGCCGTCAGCCAGAAGAAGCCGTGCCGGAACGCCTTTGCGACGAGGTTGCGGGCGCCAACGTGGTGACCGCAGTCGCCGGAGTGGATCTCGTGCAGGATGTGTATCCCTTCGTCGGGTAGGACGCAGCGGAGGAAAACTCCCGAAGCGCTGCTTTGTAGAGCTCGTTGTTGATGATTGCGTAGGCCGAGGCACGACGCACCATTTGTCGTGCCTGAACCTCGTCGGCTGGCAATTTTTGGTTGCCAGGTACTCGATGTAGGGCTCCCTCCAGTCGGCGATGCTGGAGATAGTCGCCACCAGAGTCGTATCTGGTGACGGCGGGTTGGCGACGTCGACTTCGGCCGTTGGCCTGATCGACGGGTTGTGGAGGTGGTCGAGGAAGACCCGGCGGGACTCGGTCCCGTTTGGAGCCGAAACGAGCGAGCGCATCGGCTGCCTCGTTCTTCCGCCTGTCCACGTGCTCGAGTTCCATGCCTGCGAAGTGGCCGCCGACTTGGTCGACGAGTCGGCGGTAAGCCGCCATGTTGGGGTCGTTTGCATCCCATGTTCCCATCGTCTGCTGACGACGAGGTCGGAGTCGCCGTAGCATTTGATGCGGCTGACTCCCATTTCCTTGGCCACGCGAAGGCCATGTAGGAGAGCTTCGTACTCGGCGACGTTGTTGGTGCAGGTGAAGTGTATCTGCAACGCGTAGCGCATCTTGTCGCCTTGCGGAGAGGTGAGGACGACTCCAGCCCCGAGCCCTCGTACATCTTGGACCCGTCAAAGAACAGGGTCCACCGGCCGGCCTCGTAGGTCGGAGCCGGCAGCTGCGTCTCCATCCAGTCGACGATGAAGTCGGAGAGTGCCTGCGACTTGATCGCAGTGCGTGCGGCGTAGTTGAGGCCAAAGGGCTGCAACTCGGAGGCCCACTTGGCGACTCGCCCGGTTGCTTCCCTATTGCGAATAATTTCAGCTAAGGGAGACGAGCTGACCACCGTTATCTGGTGGCCCATGAAGTAGTGTCGTAACTTTCTTGAAGCAAAGAATACACCGTATACAAGTTTTTGGTAGTGCGGGTATCGCTGCTTCGACTCCGTCAGGCATTCGCTGACGTAGTATACCGGCCGCTGGACCAGCTGCTCGTGGTCCTCCTCCTTGCGCTCGACGATGACCGCCGCGCTGACGACTCGGTTGGTCGCAGCAATGTACAGGAGCATTGGCTCCTTCTCCAAGGGGGAGGCCAGGATGGGTGCCTTGGCCAGCGTCTTCTTGAGAGCCGTCAAGGCGGCGTCTGCCTCGTCGTTCCAGGTGAACGTGTCCGACTTCTTCAGGAGCCGGTACAAGGGCATAGCCTTTTCGCCAAGCCGCGATATGAAACGGCTCAGGGCAGCAACACAGCCGTGAGTCGCTGCACGTCCCTGAGGTTCTCCGGCTTCTTCAGTGCTTCGATCGCCTTGATCTTCTCTGGATTGGCTTCGATGCCTCGCTTGGAGACGATGAAGCCCAGGAGCTTGCCCGCGGGTACGCCAAAGACGCACTTTTCCGGGTTAAGCTTGATCCTGTACTTGCGGAGATTGTTGAACGTCTCCGTCAGGTCGGCAATCAAGTCCGTCTTCAGCTTGGACTTGACGACGATGTCGTCCACATAGGCGTGGACATTGCGGCGATATGCTCGTGCAAGCAGTTCTGGATACACCGCTGGTAAGTCGCTCCGGCGTTTTTCAAGCCGAAGGGCATGGAGACGTAGCAAAACGCGCCGTAAGGCGTGATGAAGGACGTCTTCTCCTGGTCTTCGGGCGCCATCTTGATCTGGTGGTACCCGGAGTAGGCGTCGAGGAAGCATAGCCTCGCACCCTGCCGTCGAGTCGATCAGCTGATCAATCCGAGGCAACGCGAATGGATCTTTGGGACAGGCCTTGTTCAGGCCTGTGTAGTCGATATACATCCGCCATGTTCCGTTCTTCTTCAGAACGAGCACCGGGTTGGCAAGCCATTCCGGGTGCATGACCTCGGCGATGAACCCGCAGCTAGGAGCCGGGCTATCTCTTCGCCGATAGCCTTGTGTCTCTCGCCGGTGAAGCGCCGCAGAAACTGCTTCACTGGCTTCATCTTGGGGTCAACGTTGAGCTTGTGCTCTGCGAGCTCCCTCGGACGCCTGGCATGTCAGAAGGTTTCCATGCGAAGATGTCCCGATTCTCACGGAGGAAGTCCAGAGCGCGCTTTCCTATGCGATGTCCATGTGCGAGCCGATCACTGCCGCCTTGGAGGAGTCGCCCTCGACCAGCGGGATGCGCTTGGTCTCTTGTGCCGACTGGAACTTGTCGCGAGCGTCCAGGGTCGGCTTCTTGACGATGGTCATGTCGTTGGGGTCGACTTGCAGCTTGAGCTGCTCCAGCTGCTCGGTGGCGATGACGGACTCGGCGAAGACAGCGTTGCCCTTTTCGCACTCGATGGCGCGGTCGACGTCGCCGTGGACGGTGATGATGCCCTTCGGACCCGGCAACTTCAGCTTCAAGTAGGCGTAGCAGGGCCTGGCCATGAACTTGGCGAAGGCGGGTCGCCCCAGGATCGCGTGGTATGAACTGCGGAAGTTCATGACCTCGAACCAGATTTTCTCGAGCCGGAAGTTCTTGGCGTTGCCGAAGACGACGTCGAGCGCGATCTTGCCTAGCGGGTAGGCCTTCTTCCCCGGGATGATGCCGTGGAAGGTGGTATCGGTGGGAACCAACTGTTCGTCGCGCAGTTTCATGCGCTGAACGTCTCGTAGTACAGGATGTTGATGCTTGATCCGCCATCCATCAGTGTTTTGGTCAGGACGTAGCCCTTGACCTGGGGTGCGACAACCAGGGCGAACTTGCCCGGGTAGTCAACTCGGGGTGGGTGGTCATCGCGGCTCCATGTGTTCGGCTGCTCGGACCAGTTGAGCCACTGGGGCACATCCGGCAGGGTCGCATGGACGGCGCGTCGGATGACCTTCTCCTCCCGCTTGGAGTCGAGGCCGACGAAGGTGTGGGCCATGAAGCCGGCAGTTGGGGGCATGCCCGACTATTTATCGTCGTCGCCTCCGTCTGGGGCCCTCTTCTTGGCACCAGTTTTCGCCTTGATGATCTCGGCGGTCCAGTTGCACTCGTCAGTCGTGTGTGCGAATGGCTTGCCGGGTAGGCTGTGGTACCTACACGGCATCGCTAGGATCTCTGTGGCGGTGAGCTTCTTCCGCGGGAAGTTGCCGCGTTGGCTTTTGAAGCCGCGACCTCCCGTGGACGTGGCGGCTACGAGATCGGAGCCGCCGTCTCCTTTGCGCTTCTGGGGCTGGAGTGCTTGTTGGCCTTGCCCTTGTTCTTGCCACCTTTCTTGTCGTCGTCCTCCTCATCGGAGTCGTCCTTGGTGACATCGGACTCGGCGTACTTGTGCACGATGGCGAGTAGCTGGCCCATCGTCATGTCGCCCTTGTGAGAGCGCCTTAGCTTCTGCTTGAGCGACTCGAACGTGGTGTTATCCTCGAGGTGAGAATGCACCGTGTCGCGCTGAGGTGTTCTGCCGAGTTGATGAGGTCGGCGACTCGGCGATACCACTTTCTAGTGGACTCGCCCTCCTTCTGGACGCAGCGCTTGAGGTCCTCGACCGTAGCCGGGCGCTTGCATGTTCCTTCGAAGTTGGTGATGAAGAGCCTCTTCAACTCGCCCCAGGAATTGATGATGTTCCTGGGGAGGTTGTTCAGCCATGTGTGAGCCGTCCCCTCCATCATAAGAAGGAAGTAACGTGCACAACAGAGCGAGGAGGCGCTCTGGATGCTCATGGCGGCCAAGTAATCCTGGACCCAGGTCTCTGGGTTCATGGTGGCGTTGTATTTGGGGCCTCCCTTGGCCCTTTGAAGCTACTAGGGAAACGCTCGCCACGGATGGCGGGTCCGAAGCACTTCGGGCCAACATTGTCGTCGTCGCTTCGCGCTGCCTCAGCGCGCTTGTCGTTGAGGTGGAGGCGTAGATCTGGCGCGGCGAGGTTGGATCGCGCCTGAGCCTGGTTGTTGATGAGGATGTGCCGAGCGTCATTGCGGGCGAGCCGAGGCGGGTTGCCTCCAGCTTCCGCGTTACTCGACACTGTCGGCTCATCGTGGCAGCTGCGAGGCGGCCGCGGTGCAGCGTCGCGTCTCGGGGAGACTCCGTTCTCCTGGCTCCGATGTGGTGTCGAAGTCGCTCGTTCCTGACGGGCTGCCTGGAGTAGAGCTTGCCGTCGGACTGCGACATGTTCTCCTGGAGCTCCAGTGCCTTCTCCACTAGCCTGCGCCCCTTGTTCCAGAAGGGGTTGTCCTTGACTTGCAGCCTCTTGAAGAGAGAAGCCGCAGCGGTCATGCAGTCGACAGGTGTGTCGAAGACTGCAAGGTCGTTCTCATCCTCATCCCACGCTGTTGGATGCGGCTGCGTCCGCGGTGGAGGTGAGGGACGAGGAGCGGGTGGCGGCATCGTCGGCCGCTGCTGTTGCGGAGGTGGTTGGTTTGAGCCGCCAGGTTGAGACCTGTGGCACTCTTCACGTGCCTCTGCAATTCAGTTTCGCGCGCAAAGTCGTCGTTGAGCGCGCGAGTAGCTGCACCAGCCAGGAGTCGCGACTTGCGACTCTTGTGGTAGTTGGTGACCGCAGAGATAGCTGTGGTTTGGGCGTCGATAGCCTGCTCTTTCTTGCGGATCTCCTCTTCTGGCGGGCCATCTTCCGGCGCAGCTCCTCGAGCTGAGGCGCCTGGTTGACGGCGTTCACCGGCGTGATCGGGACTTCGAGCGGGTCATTGGGCTGGCCCGCTTGGCCCCTTAGCGCAGCGAGGGAGTCGCGTGCCTCCTGCTCGCGGCGCGTCTTGTCGCGTTGCGCCTGATCGTACTGCGCCTGCTCGCGCTGCGCCTTCTCACGCGCCTGATTCTGCGCGTCAGTGTTGCTGGCGTTAGCGTTGGTCGCTCCGCCAGTCATGTAGACGATGGCTGGGGTCGCCGAGCCGTCTGAGGCCAGATTGGTCAATCCCTCCGACTCGTAGTCGAGGATGGGCAAGATCGACCCGGCGTCGTCCGAGATCTGGACGGTGTTTGCTGGGCTCGCGGCTGGATCCGCGAACATGGCGTTGATGGCGGCGTCGTCAGTCGCCTCAGGCCAAGGGATGGCGCCGTTGTCGCTGCAGTCGTCAGCAACGCCTTCCTCTGCGGAACCGCAGAAGCCGACGTAGGCAGTGACAGCCGTCCCGAAAGGGATGACTATCGAGTGGGTCATTGGGGCGTATACATGTGCGCCCCAGGTGTGCGGGTCGGCGACGTAGCCGACCCCTTCGTGCTCGAAGTAGGTGCCGCTGACGATGTTGTCGCGGCCGAGAACTGCCGGCCCGAACTCGACGCCGGTGCCGGGTAGTGGACTCTCCGTGAAGTAAATCCCAGCGATCGCTGGCCCCACGGTGGGCGCCAACTGTCGTGGGGAAGTCACGGCAGATGCCATGGGGGTGGCTTAACTCGGGTGTGAGCCAGATGACGTAGGGATCACAGAGAGGTAGCACACGCAGAGTTTACCAAGGTTTGGCCCCTCTGTATGAGGTAAAGACCTACTCCTGCTTGTATGTATTTGGATCTTGATGGGGTGTACAATGGTGTGCGCACCAGAGCTTAAGGTTGCTTCTGGAGGCGATGGAATGAGATGAGTCCGCCTCTAGGGTTGCTCCTAGTCGACTTTATATAGGGAGTCGACTAGGGTTTACAGGGAAATGACGGGTGCCCCAGGCGGCGCTAGCTAATCTGCTACAAGTGTGGCTTCGTAGAGCGCACTCTTCGGGATACGCAGATCATTATCTGATTCGGAGATCATCTTGCCGCCTTCCCTGAGCCGGCCTGCCGGGTTCTTCGGGAACCCGGTATCCTGGAAGATGTCCACCGAGTGGGCTCTGCGCCACCCGGTCCTGTGGTCCGGCTCGTGTACCTGGGCCTACCCGGTTGGGCATCACCTCATCAATGATGATGGGCATGATTCGGAGGGTGCTTCCAGAAATAAGACTACTGATATGGACAAGGATGGTTCGGACCAGATGGCCACAGACGAAGCTCCGAATGCGTCGGAGTAGAAAGGCCAAGAGGGAGGACAGGTGCTTGATAACATGCAACACAAGACTGCGGGTGTGGTCTTCTCACCCATGGTGCAGAAGCAATTTGCGAGAGCTAGACAGGAAATGTTAGAATTAATGGCACGGGCAGATAAGATGCAGGAAGTGGAGAAGGTGCGTTCGGTTGATTGACCTTGTTGCCGCGGCAAAGGAGGCAATGGCCGACTCGGCTGGGCAGCGTGCTTGTACGGTGGATATCCCAGCGAGTAACACGTCTTGCTCCCGCGGCAGCGATGCGCTGGGTTTCTCTGCCCATCCATTGGGGACGCTAGAGGAGGAGATAACAGAGGTGTTCGAGGTGATGGCCACGACGGATCGGTCAGGTTCTGGTTTATCTTCACCTAGGACGCCTAAGACTACCGCCCTTGTCTCCACGTCAGTTTCATTCAGGCGAGATGAATAACGTGGACCAGGTGGAGGCTAGACCTTCAAGGGAGCAGATCAAGGCTTTCGGAGGGATGCAAGACATTGAGGTGCAGTGGAGTGAGCGGCTCCGAGCGCAGCCAAACGCTGATGTACCACAGCTGGAGCGGGCTGTGGAATTGGCGTACAAGAAGAACATGAACATCCCCACAGGTACTTCTAAGCTTTCATTTATGCCTCTTTCAGATTCTGAAATTAAAAGTAGAGCAGATCGGTTAGGAGTTTCGTTAGGAAAAACAAGGGAACAAAGGGAGTCTTCTATAGCGATCATTAGAGAAGTTGAACGTGAGAGAAACATCATTTTCCTTAAAAACTCTATGCCTCCTAGAGATGATGAGAACGAATCAAGTCTGGTAGTTCGTAGAGCTTCAAACCTGAGCGAGGATTTGGTTGATGATTATAAAACAGCGGAGGTTCACACGGACTTTGAAGCTGTACGTTTAAAGGCTACGCGTGGCCGAAAAAGGAAAAATGTTTACTCTCAGAGGGCTGTTAGACGAAGTGCTAGGATTAAGAAGTTAAACAAAAAGTAAAAGTTTTGTAAACATGAAAGGAATGATTTGGAACTCCGATGGTTTTGGGGATACGGCTAAACACTTGACTGTCAATGAGACAGTGAGGCGGCAGAAACTCGATTTTGTTGCCCTTGTGGAGACAGGTAGATCGTCTTTTTTTTTGAAGCACGACTGTAGGGCAAACGCCCCACAACATTTTCTATTTTCTCATCTCAAGTCTCAGCGAGCTGTACAAATATTTACAAGGGGAGGGGGGGGGGGGGGGGGGGGGGAAGGAGAGGGAATATATACAAACCAGGCCAAACAAACTTGGCAAGAATAAAGGTTAAAAACTATGTCAAAACATTAGTGTAGGCCAGAGATCCAAGCCATCAGACCTTCACGGTGCTGTCTCTTAATTCTGTATCCCAAGAGCGTCATATCATGGATGAAGTTGCTTTTCAATCTTGCAAAGGTAGGTCTCTCATTCTCGAATATTTTCCCATTTCGCAACTTCCAAATGTGCCAAGAAGCTGTTATAATCACCTCCATAAAAAAAGGTTTGCCAAAAGCTTTCCTGGCTGCGACAATAGCTTCATGCATCTCCCCACTGAATGACCAATCAATCTGTAAGTAGCTCCAGATTCTGCAGCTGAAATTGCAGGCAAAAAATAGATGAAATCTCTCCTCATAGGTCCTGGAGACACAGAGAACACAGTGAGTATCATCGGTGACATTCCAATGCCTCCGCTTCAGCATATCTCTCGTGTTTAGTCTATTCGATAACAGCAGCCAGGCGAACATTTTGGTCTTCATGATGCAAGCCGATTTCCATATCCACTTATAAACAACAGGAACCGACATCTGCGAGTGGATGAGATTGTAGATCGTCTTTTGCAACACCTTTTTTAAGATTTCTAGCCGGGGGTCTAGAGTATACGTGGTACTGTATACCGCCGAAAGGAAGATCAGGAGGGATGTTAGTCGGTTTTAATAATGCAACTTTCTCTGTCCAGGAAGTTGTGATTGGAGATTTTTGTGTTAAGTTTCATGTCAGGTCTAAATTCGATGGTTTCTTGTGGGCTTTGGTAGTAGTTTAAGGGGCACACTAGTGGGAAAACCCTTATAGGTAGGTTACATTCTGTGGCGCACCCTTAATTGGTGCGCCACAGAAATATATTTCTGTGGCACACCAGGCTTGGTGCGCCACAGAAAGTCATCTAGCCATGTGCGCCACAGAAATGTGACTTTCTGTGGCGACCAAGCCAAGTGCGCCACAGAAAGTCATATTTCTGTGGCGCACATGGCCAGGTGCGCCACAGAAAGTTATCCGGGGCGGGTTAAAATTTGAAAAAAATAATTCTGTGGCGCACCTGTCATGTGCGCCACAGAAAGTTGACATTCTGTGGCGCACCTGGCAGGTGCGCCACAGAAAGGTGACATTCTGTGCCGCACCAAGCTTGGTGCGCCACAGATTTTTTTTTTCAAATCCCAACCCCCCTGTGGATCGCCTTTTTAGTCTTGCAGGAATTAAAGGAAAATGATAAAAATTTCAATAAATAAAATCCTTTGACATGTAGTTAGGTTTGAGTGTCTAGTAGGTATAGAAATTTTGAAATATGAATTTTGACCTTTTCTGCAACAAACAGGAAAAAAAACTTGTAACGGCCATAACTTTTGCATATGACGTCGAAATAACGCAAATAATATGTCGAAAAAATCGTGAGAAAAATCCGAGTTCGAATCCACAGAACCTCCAGGGATTCCAAATGAAAAAATCGTGAGAATAATATGTCCTCAAATTCCAAAAGAAAAAAAAGTTATTTCAAACAGACGATTTTTCGCAGCAAAATCAAAAAAAATTCAAAAAATTCAAAAATTCCAAAAAAGACACAGAAATGTATAACAAAGAAGATTGTTGACTTTTCTTGACTTTTTTTATTTTTTTGGATTTTTTTATTTTTTTTGGATTTTTTTGGATTTTTTAGATTTTTTTGGATTTTTTGGATTTTTTTGATTTTTTTTGGATCTTTTGAAACTTTTGAATCTCCTTTTGAAAGTTTAGAAGTTTTTGAAAAATCTGAAATTTAAAACACACGTTTATAACATATACATAACATATACACATAGAAGACTTAAGAGGATTCATATGATATATATATCAATAAGAACTTGAGTAGCACAAGGGTAGGTGAAGTGGGTGGAACTTAGAAGTTAAGCGTGCTAGGGTTAGATCAATTTGAGGATTGGTGATCTAGCGGGAAGGTATCAGTTCAAAAAATTCAAAAAATCTGAAAATAATTCCAATAATTAGGATTTTTCATATTATTTCATATTTCGATTTTTCTGATTTTTTTTGAAACTTTTAAATTTTTGTTTGTAGTTTTTGAATTTTTTGAATTTTTTCAGAATTCTGTGGCGCACCAGCCAGGTGCGCCACATAAATGTGGATTTCTGTGGCGCACCAGGCCAGGTGCGCCAGAGAAAGTGGATTTCTGTGGCGCACGCCCATGGTGCGCCACAGAAAAAAAAATTTAGTGGCGAGGATTCTGTGGCGCACCCAGCAATTCTGGGGGTGCGCCACAGAATCCTAATTTGGTGGGCCACTGATAGCTGTTTTCCTACCAGTGGCAGCTCAAGATAACAAAAAACCAGATTTCTTGGCCGAGTTAGTGAGAGTTTGTGAAAGGGAGTCTTTACCTATGTTAGTCGGTGGCGATTTTAATATAATACGGAGGGAAGAGGAATAGAACAACTCAAATTTTAATGCCCGTTGGCCTTTTATGTTCAATGCTATTATTGAAAGTTTAGACCTCAAGGAGCTGCAGTTATCAGGAAGACAATACACATGGGCTAGTAGAAGGGAGACGCCAACGTACGAGAAGTTGGATCATTTTCTAGCAAGTGGGGAATGGGAGCAGAAATTCCCTTTGGTTATGGTTCATGCGTTGACCCGAACTGGGCCAGACCATACACCATTGCTGTTAGACTCGGGAGAACAAGCTCATTTAGGAAATAAAAATCATTTTTCATTCGAACTGTCCTAGATGCGCCAGGATGGCTTCTATGAGATGATCAAGCGGGAATGGAACTCGGTCCATTCAGGAAGTACTCCTATTGAGCGGTGGCAAAACAAGATTAGACATATTTGACAATTCTTGAGAGGTTGGGCGAAAAATTTGAGTGGAGAATACAAAAGGTTAAAAGATTTTTTTTACAGTTGATTGATGAGTTAGACATAAAGGCAGAAACTGTTCCCTTAAGTGCAGCTGAGCGGGCAGCCAAAAAGGAAGCAGATTTAGGGTTGGCAAAGCTTATGAGGGATGAAGAATCCAAATGGGCCCAAAGATCTAAAGTCAAGCATATTCAGGAAGGGGGAAATAATACGCGATATTTCCACATAATTGCAAATGGCAAGCATAGGAAAAAAAAGATTTTTCAGCTAGAGCAAGACGAGGCAACTATAGTGGGGGAGGCGAATTTTGAAGGTGTTCATTTCCAAGTTCTATAAGAAGTTGTTTGGGGCACCGGCTCCTAACAATTTCTCTTTGGATGAGGCTGTTATTAGTGACATGCCTCAAATTTCTTCCGAAGAGAACAACATTTTAACATCCGAGTTCACGGAGAAAGAGGTGTTTGAGGCCATTTCTCAGATGGAACTCAATAAAGCTCCAGGACCAGACGGGTTTCCTGCGGAGTTTTACCAATTTTTTTGGCCTGTTATCAAAGTTGATTTGATGGCATTGTTTGCCCAGCTGCGTACGGGTGACTTGCCTCTCTATAAGCTAAACTTTGGAATTATCACTTTATTGCCAAAAAAAGAAGATGCGAGTAGGATTGAACAATATAGGCCAAATTGCCTCTTAAATGTTAGCTTTAAAATCTTTACAAAGGTGGGGACAAATCGGATAACGTCTATTGCGAGTAGAGTTGTGCGTCCAACTCAAAACGCATTCATGCCGGGAAGGAACATTTTGGAGGGAGTGGTGGTTCTACATGAAACAATATATGAGATGCATAGAAAGAAGTTAGATGGTGTTTTGTTTAAAATTGATTTTGAGAAGGCGTACGATAAAGTTAAATGGTCTTTCCTTCAACAAAATCTACGCATGAAAGGATTTGTACCTCAGTGGTGTGAATGGATTGCTAGATTTGTTCAAGGTGGGAGTGTTGGAATTTGAGTGAATGATGATATTGGGCACTACTTTCAAACGCTTAAAGGATTGCGTCAGGGAGATCCTATGTCTCCTATCCTTTTTAATCTTGTTGCCGATATTTGGCTATCCTAATTGCACGGGCAAAGGAGGATGGCCAGATTGGAGGGTTAGTACCGCACTTGGTTGATGGTGGGGTCTCAATTCTTCAGTATGCAGATGATACCATTCTATTTCTAGAACACGACATTGCGAAAGCTGTGAACATGAAGTTGATATTGTCCTTTTTTGAACAACTGTCGGGGTTAAAGATAAATTTTCACAAAAGCGAGCTTTATTGTTTTGGCAAGACTGTAGATGATCAAGAGGAGTACCGGAATATTTTTGGGTGTGAAATCGGATCACTCCCGTTTAAATACATGGGCATTCCTATACATTATAGAAAGCTTCTTAATAAAGAGTGGAAACCGGTAGAAGATCGTTTTGAGCGAAAACTGGGATCTTGGGTAGCTAAGATGTTGTCATACGGAGATCGTCTTGTGCTTATAAATTCGGTTTTGACTAGCTTGCCAATGTTTTTATTTTCCTTCTTTGAAATACCTAAAGGGGTACGTAAAAGACTGGATTTTTATCGTTCTAGATTTTTTTGGCAAAGTGATCAGCAAAAGAAAAAGTATAGACTCACTAGGTGGAATATAGTATGCAGACCAAAAGATCAGGGAGGGCTCGGTATAGAAGTTCTGGAAACCAAAAACAAATGTTTATTGGCTAAATGGTTGTTTAAGATACTCCATGAGGATGGGATATGGCAGCAGCTTCTGGTTAATAAATATTTGGGTGACAACACGTTGTCACAAGTTCAAGTTAAGCCGTCGGATTCACCTTTTTGGAAGGGGTTAATGGGAGTAAAAGATGACTTTTTAAAGCATGGTTCTTTTATTATCGGAGATGGGCATCAGACATGTTTTGGGAAGATATTTGGATGGGAGATACTCCTTTAGCGCAGGAGTACCCATCGATGTACACCATTGCGTCTAATAAACACATAACGGTAGCGGCGGTTTTTGAGAGTACGCCTATTAACTTGCAATTTAGACGGCACCTTGTTGGAAATACTAGAGAATCTTGGTTTCACCTAGTTGAGCGTCTTATGCGAGTACACTTGACGAATGAACCGGATAGTTTTAGATGGAGACTAACGCAATCGGGTGTTTTCTCTGTTAAGTCATATTATACCGAGCTTCTTAATGGTCATACAAGATATTTGCGCAAGTATCTGTGGAAGTTGAAGGTTCGTCTTAAGATTAGGATTTTCTTGTGGTTCTAGCATAGAAAAGAGTTGTTGACTAAAGATAATTTGGCAAAGAGGAGGTGGACCGGATGTAAGAAATGCGTTTTCTGTGATGCAGATGAGTCTGTGCAGCATCTGTTCATCTCTTGCCCTTTTGCCCGTGATATTTGGCGTTTGGTACATTTCACTTTTAACATCTATCCACCGACTAGTGTTGCTAATATGTTTGGTACTTGGTTGAATGGGATTGATGCAAAGACTAAAGCACGTATTAGGATTGGCGTAGCGGCCGTCTTATGGGCTATCTGGAATTGCCGTAATGATGTGGTGTTTAATAAGACGCAATCTATTCATTATTTGCAGGTTATAAACAAGGCGACCTACTGGATTCACATGTGGTCTTATCTTCTCCCTGCGGACCAGCGTGGACTCATGGATTCCGGATGTACTCGAATGATGATGGTCGTACGGGCTATCTTCTGCCGGGGTGGGTGGCTACAACATAAGAGGATCGATGGATAAAACTTTTTTTAAGTGGTTGATTTTTGTATTCACTTTGAGTGATCGTTGAATTGTAACTGAATATTTACTTGATACTCTGCAATAAAATGCGGCGGCTGTGTGCATCATTTTGATGCAGAGGCCGGGGATCCGCACCCCTTTTCTAAAAAAAAAGTAAAACACATGAATATAATAGGATTGTATGCGTTAAACAAATTATTGTAAAAACATAAGAATTTTATAAAACTGGGTGTCTAATTCGCAGGAACACGGAAAACACAGGAATCTAAAAAAGCATATTCAAATTAAAGTTAAAATAAATGCAAGATAAGATTCGGTCATTATCATGCAACATATGACCTTTGTCTCGATTCTTTGTGCATACATGATTGTAAAAAAAGTGGTTGTAGTGGATTGTAGAGTTTCTTTATTTTCCTTTTGAAAACTAAACCAAAGGAATAATTTCTCCATTTCTTCTATACTCACCAAAGGAAAATTTCCTATTCATATGTTTTCCTCCAATATTCCTATGAACCAAAAAGCCCCTAGTGAACATGCAACCATCCATATCGGAAAATTGGTCCTGACAACCCCTTCAAGTTGCATACATGCCACAATCACCAATTTGCGGTCCTCCTGGCGCTAAAGAGTAGATCAAGTAACCAGCCAAAGCCAATGTGTACATAAATACATGAGCAACACATGAGACTTAAAATTCTTTTGTACAAAAACAATATCATTACGGCTAAACCATTGTGACAAACATAGAGCATATGAACAAACGAGAAGATATTTAGTTATACAAATACCAAAATCACAGTGTTGTAAAGAGAAATACATAAATGATACCAAACTTTATAAAATTGTGCAAATTATCGCAAAGATATTTGTTGCTCTTGGGAAAAAATGTTGCTTCCCCACAACATTGATTGATCAATTAATCTATTAGTTCATGCAAATACACATCCACGTTTTTTTTTGACGCCAGATACACATCCACGTTCAATCTACACCATAAGAAATGCAGAAGGGAAGTCAACAACTGTTAAAAATCTGCAATTAATAAAAACAGAGGAACTATTCACAATATATATATATATATACAATTTCCTATTCATATGTTTTTGCTAATTTTTTGTAGAGCAGTTCATCATATCATATTTTATTTCATTGAAAACATTCCGATATTTCCGTGATTATTTGCATTATATGTTGTTGGGGATGGTATCATATAACGCTTGGGATATACTCTCCTGAACGAACATATGTATCTGAAAGAAATTTCGTGCAGTTCCATTTATGGGCAAGCTTCTCAAGATATGGTCACCAAGTCCTCATCCATGCAACGGTGGACCCATAGCTGATGTTTTGTTGCCACCACTCCACGAGGTCTTCTCCGGTGTTATCAGGCTCTAGGTACTCAAGAACATTTCCAGGTGGAGCAAACTCAAACCAAATAGACCTTTTCTTTTCTCTGCAACAATAAATCACATATCTTCTCTACTGGTACAATTATTGTTACGGGTCAGCTGGGCTACGGTTTCAATTAATGTTCCTAAATACACACGTCGTATCACGTTCGTTATCCGATGTGTGTTCTGAATCTTGGACGCAGCCTTCACAAGGAAGCCCGCTTTGGAATTGGAAGAGATGCCAATTAGTACTCGGATTCAGGAGCATGATCATTCGAAAGGCCCGCACTTGTACCTGCCTGCCTCCAACGTAATCATTCGAGTTGGAGTATACTTGCAGGGAATGTTTGAATATTGTGGTCTTTTCTTCTTTCTCTTGAACAACTGCCGCCGAAAGATCATACATCATGGCGGAAAGAAACCTTGGGTATGGACCACGGGAGCGGCTCTGCCCTCCCCCTTGTAGATTACACTACTAGTCCAGAGTCAAGTTGGCAACGGGCACGGGGATCACCGGTATGCCTCCGCCATCCCCGCCCCGTTCCCCGCCATTCCCTGTACCCGCTATCCCCGTGAAGCCTCGCGGGGGCGAAACTGTCCCCGTCCCCGTTAATGGCGGGTACCCGCCCCCGTCGGGGACTCCATGGGGAGTTCGGCGCGGCACCGCCTCCTCATCGTTGGTTCGCCGGAGTACATCTCACAGCCACAACTGCTCACCTCCTTCCTCCTTGCTGATGCGTGCTGCTCTCTCACAACATCTGGCTTGTAGGTCGAGAGCGACTTGGAGGTTGGTTGGCTCCCTGATGCGTGCTGCTTCAACTGGAGATTGGGACGAACGGACACGAAGCGTGGTCGCGTGGAGGTGCTGCAAGTGCCGAGGCGGCAGTTGTGGACGGAGAAGAGGGAGATTGCGAGAGCAGCATGCGGAATGCTTGTGCGTCCTGTGACTCCTGTCGGTGGGAACTAGGAGTGTGTAATTGTTGGGGAGAGAGAGTTCAGGGAGTGGCGGCTGCAGATGGGAAAACTTGTGGGCGTGAGTCAATTTTAAGGTTACAACTCGTGTACTGTACTGTATGGCCCACATGTCAGATACTTATCGGGTATCCATGGAGGCTCCATGGGGCCAAATCGTACCCCATCCCCATACCCGCCCGCTAACGGGTACCCGCCCCGTCATCCCCATGGAGGGAAAATGGCCCCCATGCCCGCCACTAACGGGCGAGATACCCGTGGATACCCGGCTCCGTGGGGAAAATTGCCAACTTGAGTCCAGAGTCCTGCCTGATCTTTCGAATGTGCTTTTGAATTTGACCGCTTTTCTACCAGTATATACAACTTTGGACTTTTGTGTGTGCGACGAGTTGGACGTATACTGAACGGCCGAACCGATTCTGAGCTATCCGGCCGGCGAGTGTATAAAATATCTGGGACAATCTTACGTGGCATGCATCCACAAGAGGATCGATCGCAGCTTCAGGAAGCCTTTAATCATTTTCCACTAGGAATAGAACCCGAGATCCACAAGTTTTAACGTGTGGCTGTAATTCGGTTGTGAAGATAAATAGTCGGCCAAATGAGATCGATCCAGTTGATTGCTTACACGTTCACGTAGGCCCGGGCAATCAACGTAGACAGTGCAATTGTTTTTTCCTTGACATCATTGTTGTTGGATAAGTACGCTCGTATGAAGAGTCTAATCTTGTTCCACATGGCAGACGCAGGAAACACCAGGTGAAACGGTCCAAATAGGTCGTGATTAGTTAGTTACTCTGTGTGTGTGTTTAGATCACTTCAGAGAAGAGGATAAGAACATGGTTCCCAGTTTTAGTGCTTTGATCTAAACCAAGCTCGCCCTTTTGCACAGGGACATGCTTAATTGGAAAATCTAACACGTCCCGCCGTGAACGACTGAGAACCGTGTTATCCATGACAAGCAATAAAACGATGACGATGAATAAAAGTAAGATCACACGCAGGGACGCAAAATTTTAACGTGGAAACTCTTCAAAGAAGGAAGACAAAAAAACCATGGAATTGTTCGACTTATCTCAAACCGACGGCTTACAAGATGTATTTGCAGTGGTGATGACCCAATCCAGATCAGTAATGATCCGTACGGTTGGGGTTTCGGCCATGCACCCACCAAGCGTCCCAGGCAGGTCGCTCGGCCCAAGCCTCGGCGACGGGCCTCCCTTCGCTTCAGCAAAAGTTAGTCTTCATCTTGATTGAATTTGGATCAACTACTACCAAATGAATCTTGCTTGCACGAGTTATGAAGCAACCTCAGCTCGGGATTTCCAGTGCATGAACACAATAAGTCAGGCCTCTGAACGCAAATTGGTCAAAGCAACTAGTAGAGTTCCTGACTTCCTGAGACTTACAAGGCACATGAATACAGTCGATCTGAACGCAAATTTCCAGTGCATGAATACGGACGATCTGCACGCAGCTTGCAAGGCACATGATCGTAAGCAAACCAGGAATAATACTCCAGTTGATTGAGTGCACCCACGCTACGGCCAAACGGACGGAAACACATCTCTATCCGATGCCGATGCCGACGCCAGCCGACGGCAACTAACTAAGCTCCAGGTCAGGTATTTTTTGCCTAATCTGGCCCTTTTGCCGAACTAATGACGTATCTGGCCGCTCCCGGGAACTAATTGCAAATCTGGCCCCCCGAGGTCGGCGCCAACGCAAATGGAGCCGACCTTGTGTAGGTCGGCGAAATGCCATTTCGCCGACCTACACAAGGTCGGCTCCATTTGCGTTGGCGCCGACCTCATGGGCCAGATTTGCAAATTTTGGTTGGCGCCGAACTGCACAAGTTCGGCTCCATTTGCGTTGGCGCCGACCTCAGGGGCCAGATTTGCAATTAGTTCCCGGGAGCGGCCAGATACGTTATTAGTTCGGCAAAAGGGTCAGATTTGGCAAAAAATACCCAGGTCAGGGCGTCGGCGATCGAACCAGAGTAACTTGTCAGTTAACTAATTCTAGCTGAGGTCGCTCGATCACGACGATCAGGTAGCTCACCGGCGCAGCCGCACTGAGGTCAATCCGACGTCAGAGTCGTCGCTGCGATGACGCACCGAGTTTTAACTTTCATCCCTGGGTTCAGCCAGGGTAAGTGCGATTTGCTATCTGTAAATTTGGAAATGGAAAAGTTGGGGTCAATATCTCTGACGTTCAGATTAGCTTTGAAGTGCTCAAGTTTCTTCCACCTTTTCATCTCGTGACGCTGCGTGTTTGTGCTTTGGTTAAAGCTCGGTGGTCCACCACTGACACTATCGATAATCACGCATAGTGGCTTTACTGACGGCCACACACACACACAGAGCTACTGTGCTACCCTGCAGTTGTTTACTGCTGAAAGTGTCTCGTCGGCGCTGACGCCATCTAGATTCAAAGGGATGAAACGCGTTTAAGAAAACTCAGATATACTGTACCATGTTTACCATCTGACGGTCAGAACGTAGTTGGGGGTAAAAATTACACTGCAGCTTGCACTTGTTTCCTGCTGAAACTTCATTTTTTTTCGAAAATGTTTTTTTAAGTGTAATAAAGCGGAACTGGCAATAGGCCTAGAAGCCCAAGGCCCAAGTTCATGTTGTCTCGAATTGGTAAGCCCATGTAATAAAGCACATAATGGCATTTCCCTATACCCCCTCTAAGCTATGAACGTTGATGCGGTAGGTGCTACTAATAAAGCACATAATGGCATAGTGGAGGTATTCGAGAAAGGCTTGATAGAGCTCTTGCTAACGAGTCTTGGAAAAATAGATTTACCGATGCTGTTCTTCAAAACCTAGAATACGGCTGATCACAGGCTGATTCTGATGTGTATCGATGTGGAAGCCCAGCAAGAGCTAAACGGGTCATTCGTCCTCCGATTTGAAGCGAAGTGGCTGAAGGAGTCTAATTTCCAGCAGGCGGTTGAGGAAGCGTGGGCCAGATCCGATGAGAGAGCTTCAAATGGGGATTTGGGGAAAACTGGCCGTGGTCCATGAATTACTGCATAAGTGGAACCGTACTACCCTTCAAAGCACTAACAAAAAAAAATTTAAAAGTAGCACAAAGAAAGTTTGAATCAGTGGTTTCGGGGCCGATATCCGATGAAAGTATTGCATGTCTAAAGGAGTTGCCTGCGGAGATTGAATTTCTCCTTGAGCAGGAAGAAATTAGTTGGGCTCAAAGAAGTCGTCTCAATTGGTTACAACATGGTGATAAAAACACCAGTTATTTCCATAACTTTGCAAACGCCAGGCGAAAGAAAAATATGATACATAAGCTGAAGAACGAGACTGGTGCTTGGAAGGAAGGATGTCATGAGCTGAACCCGCTAGTTTCACAGTATTTTGCGGGCTGTTTTCGACTGAAGTAGAGGAACCTGACCCATACATTTTGGAGAAGGTAAATCCGAGGGTGACTGACTTAATCAATGAGGGTTTACTCAAACCTTATACAGCGGAAGAGGTCAAGAAGGCTCTTTTCGCTATAGGAGATATGAAGGCACTAGGACAGACGGCATGCATGCTATCTTCTTTAAAAAATGCTAGAATATGCTTGGTAATGACTTAACATCCGACGTTCTTGCAGCCATCAACCAGAGAGCAATTCCTTCCGGATGGAATGATACGGTAATTGTTTTGATTCCGAAAGTAAATGATCCAGAATTGATTACCCAATATGGGCCGATAAGTCTGTGCAATGTTCTATACAAAGTTATTTCCAAGATGATTGCCTTTAGACTGAAACAGGTCTGGTTGATATTATTTCCCCGGTACAAAGTGCTTTCGTCCCTGGCAGGTTGATCACAGATAATATTCTTCTGGCCTATGAAAGTATACAACACACTATTAAAAATAAGAAGAAGGGGAAGTGGGGATACTGTGCTGTTAAACTTGATATGCACAAGGCATATGATCGTGTAGAATGGAACTTTCTAGAGAGCATGATGATCCGTCTAGGGTTTGATCCAAATTTTGTTGATCTTCTGATGACATGTGTGAGATCTGTCAAGTATAAAGTCAGGTACAATAATCAAGAGACAGATGAATTTATACCTAGTCGTGGCTTACGCCAGGGAGACCCACTGTCTCCCTATTTGTTTCTGATTTGTGCAGAGGGACTCTCAAGTCTTCTGGCTCATATGGAGGTGGTTCGTGGCATTGAAGGAATTAGGCTTTGCAGAAGTGCACCATCAGTTTCCCATTTACTTTTCGCTGATGATTCCCTAATCCTCATGAAGGCAAATTTGACTAATGCAACCTCATTGAGACAGGTTCTTGATCAATACTGTGCAAGTTCGGGACAATTGGCAAGTGAGGCTAAATGTAGTATCTTCTTAGCCCAAATGTAAATGTGGAAACAAAAGCCGAAATCTGCACTGAACTAAACATCTTGTCTGAAGCTCTTTCTGACAAGTACCTGGGTCTACCGGCTATGGTGGGTCTAGACAGAAGTGATAGCTTTATCAATTTGTTGAACGATCATCAAAAGATTAGAAAACTGGAATGAGAAGTTGTTATCGTTGGGGGGGGGGGGGGGGGGGAGGAGATTTTACTGAAAGCTGTCATCAATCCATTCCGGTGTTTGCTATGTCAGTGTTCCAAATTCCAAAGAAATTATGCAAGGAGATGATTGATGCTATGTCTAGCTTTTGGTGGGGTGACACGGAAGAAAAGAAAAGGATGCACTGGATGGCTTGGTGGAAAATGTGTGTACCGAAAAAGGAGGGTGGTATGGGGTTTCGTGACCTGCATACCTTAAACCTAGCTATGTTAGCAAAGAAAGTCTGGAGGCTAATTACAAAAACTGACTCGTTATGTGCTCAAGTGTTGAAGGCAAAATATTATCCTCACTGCGACATTCTGAAGGCTTGGCCAAAGGCGGCTCCTCATTCACTTGGCAGAGCATTGTGGCGGGGTTGGCCACATTCAAACGAGAATATATTTGGTGAGTGGTTCAGGTAATAGCATTGATATATGGGCCATCCGTGGATTCCGGGGAGCCCGTCCAGGAAAGTTATAACGCCTCGAGGAAACAGTTTATTGAAATCAGTGGATGAGCTTATTGATATGGACACTCATACATGGAATTTACGGAGGCTAATTTTACTTCAATAGATGTTGAAAGAATCAGCTGAATACCTCTTAATGGAAACATGACAGAGGATTTCATAGCATGGCACTTAACAAAATCTTATTCCTTTTCGGTTCGTTCAGCCTATTTTGCTCAATGGTACCTTTGGTCACAGTGCTAATTTTAGTCAAGGTTCTGCGGGATGTAACCCAGTTTGGGAAATTCTGTGGAAGTTAAGGGTTCCAGCAAAGATCAAAATTTTCATATGGAAGGCACTTCATGGTACTATCCCTGGCTTAGCTATTTTGGCGAATAAGGCATATCAAAACTACTGCCCAATGTCCGATCTGTCAAAGCGGACCGGAAGATATAAAACACTTGATGTTTACATGCTCTCGGGCGAGACAGGTTTGGAGCTCCTTGGGTCTGCTAGATGCCATTGAATCGGTGGTCTGGATGGATAGATCAGGTTCGGTGGTGTTTGATGACCCACAAGTATAGGGGATCGCAACAGTCTTCGAGGGAAGTAAAACCCAAATTTATTGATTCGACACAAGGGGAGACAAAGAATACTTATAAGCATTAACAGCTGAGTTGTCAATTCAGCTGCACCTGGAAAAGCACTAGTAACAGGGGTGATGTGAAAGCAGCAGTAATATGAGAGCAATAGTAATAGTAACACAGGCAATGGCACACGAAATAGTTGATGCGTGTATGTGGACGGAAAGCAATGATGATGACAGATGGACCGGGGTTCCCAGCTATCTACACTAGTGGTAACTCTCCAATAACAAGTGTTGGGTGAACAAATTACAGTTGGGCAATTGATAGAATTGAAATAGCATTAAGACAGAACATCCAGTCTATTAATCATGTAGGCATGTTTTCCATATATAGTCATACGTGCTCGCAATGAGAAACTTGCACAACATCTTTTGTCCTACCAGCCCGTTTGCAGCGGGGCCTCAAGGGAAACTACTGGTAATTAAGGTACTCCTTTTAATAGAGCACCGGAGCAAAGCATTAGCACTTAGTGAAAACATGTGATCCTCATATCAAAACCATCCCCTCCAGTTATCCCAGTTGCTGTCACTCTGGGGCCTCGGGTTCCGGACAAGGACATGTGCAAACAACTTGTAGATACAATCTAAGCAATAATTATAGAGCTTAAATCTAAGATCATGCCACTCGTGCACTAGTGACAAGCATTAAACACAACAAGATTGCAGCAACAATAACTTCACAAACTTTAATAGATAGACTGATCATAATGTAACAATTCATCGGATCCCAACAAACACAACACCGATTACATCAGATGGATCTCAATCATGTAAGGCAGCTCATGAGATCATTGTATTGAAGTACATGGGAGAGAGAGTACCAACTAGCTACAGCTAGAACCCGTAGTCCATGGGGGAACTACTCACAAACCATCATGGAGTCGAAGTGGAGGCGGCGTGGTCGATGGAGATGGCTCCGGGGGTCAATCCCCGTCCGGCAGGGTGCCGGAACAGGAACTTCTGACCCCCGAAACTTGGTTTTTGGTGGCGGCGGAGCTACGGAACTCTTCTGGAGAAATCGTCGATTCTTTTAGGGTTTTTGCATCGGGAGGAATAAATAGGCGAAGGGCGGCGGCTGGAGCGACCCGAGGGGCCCACACCCCACCACGGCGCGGTTGGAGGGGGCCGCGCCGCCCTAGGGTGTGGCGCCCTCCTCGGTCGCCTCCGTCTCTCCTTCGGACTTCGTGTACGTGTTGGAAAAATAGGAGGTCCTGTCCAGGTTTCGTCCAATTCCGAGAATATTTCCAGAACAGCTTTTCTGAAATACAAAAACAGCAGAAAACAGGAACTGGCACTGTGGCATCTTGTTAATAGGTTAGTCCCAGAAAATGCATAAAAATGCTATGAAGTGTATGTAAAACATGTAACAATTGGTATAATATCAACATGGAACATCAGAAATTATAGATACGTTTGAGACGTATCAAGCATCCCCAAGCTTAGTTCTACTCGTCCTCGAGTAGGTAAAACGATAAAAACAAAATAATTTCTGAGGTGACATGCTACCATCATAATCTTGATCAAATAGTATTGTAAAGCACATGTTATGAATGAAGTGATCCAGGTCAATGGTCTATAGTTTGCTAGCAAGTAGATAATGAGCAAACAACTGAATCATATAAGCAAAAACTTTTCATGAATAGTACTTTCGAGACAAGCATCAAAGAGTTTTGCATAAGAGTTAACTCATAAAGCAATAGATTCTAAGTAAAAGGTATTTAACCAACACAAAGGAAGATTTAAGCTTCAGCAATTGCTTTCAACTTTCAACATATATATCTCATGGATATTTGTCAACACAAAGCAATATAATAAGTGCAATATACAAGCATATAAAAATTGTTGCACCAAAGTTGACACTAGTGTTTGCTTCTGAGATAGAAAGAAGTAGGAAAACTGACTCAACATAAAAGTAAAAGAAAGGCCCTTCGCAGAGGGAAGCAGGGATTAAATCATGTGCTAGAGCTTTTTAAGTTTTTGAAATCATAAAGAGAGTAAAAATAAGTTTTGGGAGGTGTTTGTTAATTGTCAACGAATCAGAAAATGGAAAAGTACAATATGACCCCTGCCAACCAGACTTTTAAGAGCGGCTCCCATGAAGGACGTTATTTCTACCAGCAAGGCAGATCATCCCTCTTCTCTTTTGTTTACACATGCAGATATTTCACTGTTTGTCATTGCTTGACTGATAAATCAGGGCAAAAATGTGAAGAGAATTAAGCGGTTAAAGTTGTAATTAATTGGGACTGGGCACCCCATTTGCCAGCTCTTTTTGCAAAATTAATGGATAAGCGGATGTATATGCCGCTAGTCCGGTGGTAAAGTCTGTTTGACAGGTGACATAAAGACATCCACCCCGTCCTCATGAGCTTGGTAAACATTGACAAAAAGGAGTAATAATTTTTGAATAGTTTAAAGGTAGCACATGAAAAATTTACTTGGAGTGGCAAGGAAATACCACATATAGGTAGTTATGGTGGACACAGATGGCATGGATTTTGGCTCAAGGTTTTGGATGCACGAGAAGCATTCCCTCTCAGTACAGAGTTTAGGCTAGCAAGGTTATTTGAAGCAAACACAGGATATCAACCGACACAGCAAGACTTATATGAAAACATATTGCAAGCATTATAAGACTCTACACTGTCTTCCTTGTTAACCAAACCCTTTTACTAGAAAATATCTAGACCTTAGAGATACCAATCATGCAAACCAAATTTCAACGAGCTTTACGGTAGTTCTTCATTAATAGGTTTTAACTACATGATACAAAAGCTTAAACATGAACTACTTGATAACTCAAAACAATTGACAAGTATCAAATTATCCAAGACAGTGATCTACAAGAATATGTAAGCTTTTTCCATTATACCATCTACCACACGCAACATTTTCTGAACCAACTCATCAACCAAGCAACTCTCCAAACAAATATAAGTGAAGCAAGAGAGTACTTTCTACAAAAGAACTAATAGCTCTGAACAAGAGATATATGAAAACCAAGAGCTAGAAGCTAAACAGTGCGAAAACTGAATACTCAATAGATATAAGTGAAGAACAAGAGTATTCTATGAAAAAGCGGAGCGTGTCTCTCTCCCAAACAAGATAGATAGGATCCGACATTGATATGATCAGAGAATAAAAATAACATACTGAAAATAAAAGCACACAGACGCTCCAAGAACAGCACATATGATGTGAAAGAATTAAAATATAGTTTCACTAGAGATGACCTGATAATTTTGACGATGAAGAAGGGGATGCCTTGGGCATCCCCAAGCTTAGACGCTTGAGTCTTCTTGAAATATGCTGGGGAGATCCATGGGAGCCTCCCCAAGCTTAACTCTTCACTCTTCTTCATCCTATTATATCACTCTTCCTCTTGACCCTTGAAAACTTCCGCCACATCAAACTTCTCATAAACTTCATTAGAGGGGTTAGTACTCAAAAACTTTAATCCACTTTGGTTCTGTTGTGACACATTGCAAGAACTCAATAAAACATTAGCTACAACCCTCCACGTCTAGAGAGCCTTGCTTAAAGCCCACAAGAGACAATGCAAAAAACAGAGACAGAATCTGTCAAAACAGAACAGCCAGTAAAGATGAATTTTTCCGAGGCACTTCCGTTGCTCAAATCAGAAAACTCGAAACTAATGAAAGATGCGTACATATCTGAGGATCACGCACAAAAATTTGCAGATTTAAAAGATTTTCTGGTGATTTTAGAAAAGTGAAACGGTGAACAGCAGAAATCTGTTCCTGCGCAGAAATCCAAATCTAGCATCATCTAATCATTAGAGACTCTTCTTGGCACAACAATGCGATAAAATAAAGGATACAAAGGGATTGTTACAGAAGTAAACAAAACCTTGACTCAAATAAAGAAAAATTGCAGAAATAAAACAATGGGTTGTCTCCCATAAGCGCTTTTCTTTAATGCCTTTTAGCTAGGCTTGATAGTTTTAATGATGCTCACAAGAGAATAAAAAATGAAGCAAAAGGAGCATCAAGAAGCAAATTCGAAACACATTTAAGTCTAACCCACTTCCTATGCATAGGAATCTTGTACCAAATAAATTCATAAAGAACAAAGTGACAAGCATAGGAAGATAAAACAAGAGTAACTTCAAAACTTTCAGCATATAGAGAGGTGTTTTAGTACCATGAAAATTTCTACAACCATATTTTCCTCTCTCATAATAATTTTCAGTAGCATCATGAACAAACTCAACAATATAACTATCACATAAAGCATGCTTTTCATGATCTACAAACACATAATTTTTATCAAGCTCAAAATAGTGGGATTAAAACTTTCAAACCCACTTTTAACAATTTTATAACAAGATGATTGATCATTCTCAAGAGGTATGGGACTCCATCTAGATAAAGTCAAGACCTCTCCAATCCCATTTTCATTAGTAGAATACATAATATTATCAAGCAATATAGGACCATCATCTAGAGCTTTATCATAAACATTTTCTAAACAAACTTTCTCATTACCATGCATTTCGAAATTACGCACAAATAAAGGATTATCATAAGATTTATCAAAATAGCATGGATTATCATAAGTAACAGTAGCATAATCATTTCCACAAGTTTCATTCATAGGGAATACTTCAAGAGAATCCACAGGAACATAACATTCATTCTCCTTTGGTAAGCATGGAGGGCAATCAAATAGTGTAAGAGATGAAGAGTTACTCTCATTAGAAGGTAGGCATGGGTAGCTAATCCATTCTTCCTTCTTTTGTTCATCACTCTCCTCCTCTTTTTCATCCAATGAGCTTTCAGCTTCAGCAGTTTCTTCTTCCACAGGTTCCTGCAAATTGTGAGTACATTCTTGTGCATGAATGAGTCTCCCTTTATAATCAATGATATAACAATTATTGCTGAAATTTTCTAGGCAATAATCAAGGATAAAAGAGACCGTTTCTTTAAGTTTATTACAAGCAACACAAGTTTCATAATTTTTAGCCATGAATGAATCTATTTCAGAAGCTCCCATAAGTAAAACAAATTGTTCTACTTCTTCAAATCCAAGATGAATATAGTTATTCCAATGATAGTTCATAATTAAAACTTCTTTACTGAAGCCACATTGAAATTTAAGATGTTTAGTATCCTGTTCAGAGCAACAATTTATATCATGGCGTTCAAGCAAAATTTCAGCAATTTGATTTAACTTTTTTAACATGCCTCTTATGATTTTACCCTCTCTTGATTCTCTATACTTTATATATGATTCTTTAGCTTTCATAAACATAGAGGTTCTAGCATGTTCTTCCATAGCAACAGTTTTTTTTTAGATTTTCGGTTTTTAAATTTTTATGGATTTTCGGGTATATAAGAAAAATAAAACTAAACAGAAATAAACTAGACAGAAATAAACTAAACAAAATAAACTAAGCACAATAAAACTAGACAAAAGTAAACTAGACAAAACAAAATAAAATAAAAACAGAGAGACAGGTAGAGTGTACTCCCCAGGTGAACTTATGAGTAGAGCTATGCTCCCCGGCAACGGCGCCAGAAAATAGTTGATGCTATTTTCGTTAGCGTCTTGACGGGAGAGTATTTGATGATGAAGATTTGTAGTCCCCGGCAACGGCGCCAGAAAATAGTCTTGATGACCCACAAGTATAGGGGATCGCAACAGTCTTCGAGGGAAGTAAAACCCAAATTTATTGATTCGACACAAGGGGAGACAAAGAATACTTATAAGCCTTAACAGCTGAGTTGTCAATTCAGCTGCACCTGGAAAAGCACTAGTAACAGGGGTGATGTGAAAGCAGCAGTAATATGAGAGCAATAGTAACAGTAACACAGAGCAATGGCACAGAAATAGTTGATGGCGTGTATGTGGACGGAAAGCAATGATGATGACAGATGGACCGGGGTTCCCAGCTATCTACACTAGTGGTAACTCTCCAATAACAAGTGTTGGGTGAACAAATTACAGTTGGGCAATTGATAGAATTGAAATAGCATTAAGACAGAACATCCAGTCTATTAATCATGTAGGCATGTTTTCCATATATAGTCATACGTGCTCGCAATGAGAAACTTGCACAACATCTTTTGTCCTACCAGCCCGTTTGCAGCGGGGCCTCAAGGGAAACTACTGGTAATTAAGGTACTCCTTTTAATAGAGCACCGGAGCAAAGCATTAGCACTTAGTGAAAACATGTGATCCTCATATCAAAACCATCCCCTCCAGTTATCCCAGTTGCTGTCACTCTGGGGCCTCGGGTTCCGGACAAGGACATGTGCAAACAACTTGTAGATACAATCTAAGCAATAATTATAGAGCTTAAATCTAAGATCATGCCACTCGTGCACTAGTGACAAGCATTAAACACAACAAGATTGCAGCAACAATAACTTCACAAACTTTAATAGATAGACTGATCATAATGTAACAATTCATCGGATCCCAACAAACACAACACCAATTACATCAGATGGATCTCAATCATGTAAGGCAGCTCATGAGATCATTGTATTGAAGTACATGGGAGAGAGAGTACCAACTAGCTACAGCTAGAACCCGTAGTCCATGGGGGAACTACTCACAAACCATCATGGAGTCGAAGTGGAGGCGGCGTGGTCGATGGAGATGGCTCCGGGGGTCAATCCCCGTCCGGCAGGGTGCCGGAACAGGAACTTCTGACCCCCGAAACTTGGTTTTTGGTGGCGGCGGAGCTACGGAACTCTTCTGAGAAATCGTCGATTCTTTTAGGGTTTTTGCATCGGGAGGAATAAATAGGCGAAGGGGCGGCGGCTGGGCACCCGAGGGGCCCACACCCCACCACTGCGCGGTTGGAGGGGGGGCCGCGCCGCCCTAGGGTGTGGCGCCCTCCTCGGTCGCCTCCGTCTCTCCTTCGGACTTCGTGTACGTGTTGGAAAAATAGGAGGTCCTGTCCAGGTTTCGTCCAATTCCGAGAATATTTCAGAACAGCTTTTCTGAAATACAAAAACAGCAGAAAACAGAACTGGCACTGTGGCATCTTGTTAATAGGTTAGTCCCAGAAAATGCATAAAAAATGTTATGAAGTGTATGTAAAACATGTAACAATTGGTATAATATCAACATGGAACATCAGAAATTATAGATACGTTTGAGACGTATCAGTGTTAGAAGAGATCACGTGGCACCATAACCCAAGTGTTCCCATCCTGGGGGACCTGGGTATAAGGAAGCGATTGCGATAGGTTCCTGGTACATTTGGTGGCAAAGGAGAGAGGCTGTTAAGGTTGTTTCTATCGACAACCCAGAGCTACATTTTGGGGCTTGCTAACAACTACCAAGGTGCGGCTTCTCGAGGGATCCCACATGAAATAACATGGTCAAAGCCACGGTTCAATTCCTATAAGCTCAATATTGATGCTACATTCTTCCCTAATGGGGATGGGGCGGTAGCAGCTGTTCTTCGTGATCACAGAGGTGCTGCGGTTGCGGGTGCTGGATGACCTGTTTCTCATATGTTGGACGCTGCTACGGCAGAAGCCATTGGTCTACAAAGAGCCAGCTTTCATCGAGCAGATTGGCTGCTCCCCTGTCATCATTGAAACAGACTCACTGGAGCTGGTCCAAGCGTACAATGGGGTGGTGGAAGTCTGGAGTCCCTACACTGCAATTCTCGTAGACTGCTCCACAAAAGTCATAACATTGGTTCGGTTTCAGTGCAACACTGTAGACGTGAAGCTAACATGGTGGCGCACAATCTAGCTAGGCATGTGTTCGATTAAATTCTGCTATTTTTTGGGATTCTGATCCCCTAGTTTTATTAGGCAAGATGTAATAAACAATGTATCTATGTTTGTCTGAAGCAGCAAGTACCAGACGCACTCTTTTCCTATGCGACTGGAAGGTTTTTAATGAGACATCTTGCTGACTTAATAAAGTGGTGATGAATTTTAAAAAAAATGATAGATTACATATCTCCTTGTTATTGACGGAAGAGTGGTATTGCTTCACAATTTTTTTTCTCGTGATTTGGTAACACGTCGTGTATTTATGGTAAGACACGTACTCTCTCTGTCAATAATTACCCTGCATTCTGGATTTGGTCAAGTTTAAACTTTGTAAACTTTGACCAAGCATATAGAGAAATATGTCAACATCTATAATATGTATATAATATGAAAATATATTTTATGATAATTCTAATAATATTTATTTTATTTATAAATATAGTTATTTTTTCTATATGTTTAGTCAAAGTTTACAAACTTTGAATTTGACTAAACCTAGAATGCTGGGTAATTCCGGACGGAGTGAGTATGTAAGCCCATGTAATAAAGCACATAGTGTTTTTTTTGAAACGGAGCACATAATGTCATATCCCTATATCACCGTCTAAGGCATAAACGTTGATGCGGCACAAACTACAAGTGATACTTTCTTTTGAAAAAACAGCGTAGATTAGAACATGTAGACTGCATATTGGAAAAGTAAGATTGCTTCAAAAAAAATGTTTTGCTCTATGTCACTACAACATACGGTAGGACTACCAGAAAGATGAACTTTGGAAGGTCAGTTCAAGCAGAGCTGCAATGTTGTTGTACTGATACGTGTCGCACCGAACCGTTCTAACATAAAAAATATTCTTAAGTTTTATCATGTATTTTGTGTGCTTTCCCGGTTGATTTCACGTGTAATTACGTTGTACTGCATGTACATCGAAGGGCAATGCACGTGCATTTACCGGTGCATTGTGTATACTTCAAAATGCAGTATTCGTGTAGTTACCGGTATAATGCACAAATAACATTACACTTACACTTAAAAAAGTACTCTTACAATATGCTAGTTTTTTAAGTATGAAAAAACGGTTCGTTGAAACCTATTAATATGGAATATAATTCGAAGATCTCGACGTGACGAACACAACAGTTAGAATAGTTCGTAATTTGGACGAATGTTTCTAATTAATATTTTGTTTTAAATTTTGAATTCCAAAAAATTCACATACAACATGCAACTTATCGCGAAATAGAGAAGCAGAGCTAACCCTTTGTAAATACCGTCTATTTAAACTATTTGCCCTACAAGCCAAACAAAAAGAATGTCTTTTAGTTTTTTTTTGACAACCGAATGTCTTTTAGATATGACCTGGAATCTTCACATGTGTAGGTTGGGCCTGGCCTCTTAACGATCACAGATTACTGAAGCATCTTATGATAGAGCCTGGGGCCTCGGCCTTGTTGCGAAGTCCGTCTCGGTATGAATAGTAGAAAAAAATATCTATATTTGATTTTGATTGCTGTAGTGAGCAACTACACCGTATAGTTCTTTGTAAGTGCGTTTTAGTTTTGCCTGTTAATCTCTATCTTTTTTTCTTCAGGGACCTTAATCGCAATATGGAAGACAGTCAGCGCATGCAGTTGGAGTAGAATAATATCTCCATGGCACAAGATTGAGATCACGAGATATCTTAAGAAAATCTCGCTAATCAGAGCAACGGGACAAAAGTTAACTTTATGCGCCCGATTCCAGGAACGGAGCACATGACCAAGATCAGGACATAAGATTCTTGCGAACCAACAATTATTGGCATTGGATAGTTTTGGATGCGCTGTTTGCTTGCGTTCGACCACCATTGTGAAGCTCCTATAGGTCTTTAAACTTAGCAAGGCATGCCGTTTTCGGCAGTGTTGCAAGGTGCATGTTATGTTACGGTTAACCAATTTGTTCTTCTTGGAAACACGCCAGGTAAAGAGCGGTCACCCAAAGATTGATGAAATCGCCGGGAAAGTCATTTTGGCTCCCGATTTCCAGTACCTCCCTTTATTTGAAAAAAAATCATGTTTATAAGTTTTTGAAAAATTCTTTAAAAAATCCTGCATGTTTTCAATGATGTATGCCACAAACATGTAAGATCTTGATTTGAAATATTATATTCTTAGCTACACAAAAAATGATAAATTTTGTATATTTCGGAGATTTCAAAGTGCTTACATTATATCCACATATTTGTCATTTTTATGTAGCTCATAATATAAATATTTGAAATAAAAAAATTGCGTGTTTATGGGATACATCATTGACAACATACATCATTTTTTAGTTTTTTCTAAACTTATAATATATTTTTGATTTTTTTGTAAATGAAGAGATCACTGGATCCCGAGAGTCATAAATCTCGACTCAGAAGTGTTCCGTTATTCAGGGCTACAATGATTTGTCACCACTGTTCGATAGAATATTCAATTATACTGTATATGTTAGTTGATCTTACTTCTAGGTGATTTAACGAAAAAAATTCTCACGGGAACCTCCCGAACGCTGCCTGATGTGACATTACCATTTCGCTATAATTTCGAGACTAGTACGTGTTGGCAAATCCCTATTGGCAGTAACCAATTGGTTTTCTTTTTGCTTGCCACTCTACGTGTCGATTTGACAGTAGAGTACAAAACAAAAGGACCTGAAGATTTTCATGCTAGGGGCTTACGGCTTAACGGTCGTTTTCGAGACTATATACAACAGAAAATTTCATCAAACACTCATATCTCTACAGAGAGCCAGGAGTATCTAGATAATATACGAAGCTAACATGGTTGGTCGTGTAGTGTGCCACATTGCCTGTCCACTAGTAGGAAAAGGTCTATAGGGGAAAACTACCTGTGGCGCACAGTACATGTTACCTGCGGCGCACAAGGTGGGACCCACGTCAATTACATGCGGCGCACAAATTGGATTACCTGTGGTGCACGGAGCCCATATACGGGGGGGGGGGGGGGGGGGGGTAAACTTACCTGCGGCGCACTGGTAAGTGAGCTAAATAGCTAGCTATTACCAGTGGCGTGCTAGCTGTGGCGCGCGGTTTGTATGCCTCAGATAGAAAATTCGGTGCGCCTCTGGTAGGCTTTTCCCTACTAGTGGTCATATCTGATATCGGCAATAAAGCGCAACGCGTGCCCACACTACAGGAGAACAGAGTTTTGGTAACACAATGATGTAACACATGATAATATGTGTTACAGAGCAACTTGGCAGTAACACTTCACGCGTGTTACAGAGTCAAGCTGTAACACAAACGACATAAGGTCCAAAAATGTGTTACAAAGGCAGTCCACAGGAACACATAAATATGTGTTGGTGGGTAGGTGTTACAAAATTCATCTTATGGGCACACATGCGTTTGTGTTACTAAAGAGTGTTACAAACCATATATCGCCGACAGCTCTTGAAAAAAGTCAAGAAAAAATGAGGCG
This sequence comes from Poa pratensis, assembly GCA_947311845.1. Lineage (NCBI taxonomy): Eukaryota > Viridiplantae > Streptophyta > Magnoliopsida > Poales > Poaceae > Poa > Poa pratensis. Next base: position 28,866,978 of record CAMZMU010000107.1, on the reverse strand, counting down.
AAGATAAATATGTTGGTTTACTTGTGAAAGGAGAGGTAGCTAAGTGTTCGAACTCAAAACCTCTTAATATTTCGGCATGCCTCTGTGCCATCGGAACTGACAATACTTATATCTAAAAAGAGAGAGGTGTTGAGAAGTCTAGAAGAACTATTAGCACTGAAGCAGTGTATATCAACTGCTCTTATGCCCTGCGTTTGATCTGAAACAGCTCGTGTAAATATAAACTCTGCCATCTTAATTGATCTCAACTTCTACTGTAAATGCACAGACCTTACCCACTTGAATTTAAATGTTTTTTTCTTAATATGGACAAAACTATTATCTTGAACAAAAGAAGTCCATTATTCTAAATTAACTTAAAAACATAGCGTTATTTATTTCTTGGCTTTCTCCTCATGTGCTCATTGCATCACTGTATTTCAGTCGTTTGTTATTTCCTAGGCTTGAATTTGTAGATGTCTTTCATAAGATGAGCTACATACATTTTCCATACAATCGCAAGCTTCCATAATCATGTGGCCAAAGTGTATTATTTAGCATGACAAGCAAGTGTGGGTAAAATAGCAATAAGGAAAGAACCAAGGTGGCAAGTCTCAGACGCCTGCAATTAGCGAACTGTTGTTCAAGTGCACCTCACGGTCTCTTGTACACACAAACATTCCAAGTGGGAAATGGGCTAGCTATTATATATATAACCAATCGAGACAAATCAAGTCACATGACAATAAGATGTCATTCCCCTTGCACACCATCTGGTTACATATGATTTTCACATGGATTAAGTAACAACAGGTCTGATACACATCCAAAGAAGTTACATAATACAAATTGCGAATATCCATCGCAGGTGTCACAAAGCCAAGACAACACGCTCAACGGTGAAATGCTAGAAAAGCCCCCATGTCGGCAAATCTGGAAACCTTAGGTTCAACAAATTAAACGAACTCCTCGACGTACAATTGAACATAGATGTGCGGCAACCATCTAAACTGAAAATATCACATATCAAATTATTTAGTTATAGTTACTGAATTCTATTTCATTTTCAGATGCGGAAGTAATTGCCATGAATATTGTTCAAACAACATGCTACAGAGAAGATTGTTACCATCAATGAAAGACAGCTAGCTCCGTTTGCAAGATGTTTTGGCAAAAGTGGAAGCATTCCCTGATAAAAAAGAAGTACATGAGAATAACATACACTAATTTAAGTATGCCATGCCCATGTACGGGCACTACCAACAATAGATGGTTAGAAAAATTATCTACGTCTTCTTTGTGCATGTGCACTCCTGCAAGACACATAACTTCTGATACTTAACAATGAAACATATGCTACAGGAATAAAAATGAATGCAAAATCCTCATGCTTTCTCTCTCTGGTGTACGTGGTGCTTAATGAAGCACAAGGACTAGAAAAGCTTGGCAATGAACAGCGCTTGGAAAATCTGGCTTGAAGCCCAAAAGCAAACAGGTAGCCAATATAAGCTGGTGGAGGGCAACACTAGTACCCAAACTGACGAGTAGTTACAGAAACTTAAAGTAGTACATCCAACAAGCTGAGTGAATATTGATGGGTGGAGAATTCAGCCAATAGAGTTCATAATTACACATACATGAACCATAAGAATTTTAGAAATTGCGCAGCTAACATGGTTTTAGTTGCATAGCAATATGGAGGCAATTAACTTGCTCCAAGCCAACGCTAGCTACACACTTAATGAAATTCAGAGCGGCGCTCCACCCTAGCAAGATTTGCAAGATGGTGGCTAACCCTAACCTGACTACGTTCCACCTTTACAAAAGAACACTCCTATTACCTGAAAAAAAATGTTTAACATCGGAAACTAAGTGAAGAAGAGGCGATCGATCCACTACAGTAGAGGAGAACATAGCAACCAATTGAGCACAATCCGTCTCGACTCTGATCGGTAAATGTGAATAGTTCAGCGCCATAGACTTGATGCTATATATGTACTTACTCTTTGAAGCAACAAAAAGCACTGGGATTATCAATCTCACATGAATATGTAAAGGAAGCCAGCTAAACAGATTCATGAAAGTGAAGCTATACTATTTGGAGAGCTAATCTGATAGGGTCGTCTCCCTGGTCATCAGCACAACATCTAGCTTGTCTCAGACCTTAGCATGCAGAAGCAGCCTCCGGAGTGCCAGAATGGAACATCACATAGTAACCAAAACTTAAATGAACAACATTTAGCAATTGCAAAAATTATCACTTCGGTATCATGGGTAAGGCTTAAACAAGTACATCAAACGGAAATGTATAATTACACTATTTTCAACATCAGCAAAAAGCAACATCAAGTTTGGGGACATGATGCATGCTCTAATTGTTAACCAGGAATTAAAAGAGAGACGGATCCATGCTCTAATTGTTAACCAGGAATTAAAGGTGTTTTGTAGTCAATTATAGGCTTCTAGATAATGGGCATTATTGACGAACCAAGTATGATGATGTGTTGTTCTGACCAGCAAAAATCTCGTCAAGCGCTAGTATCTGGCATTGATTTAATTTAGGTGTTGTTTCTATTCGTATAAATGTTTTGTACCACCAACTTTATTGTAGTGCCTTCAATCCGGAAACACACCGTAACTTCCGATCATAATATTTTTCTTTTCAAATACGTGTGATAGGTTATGTCATAGTGTGGGGCTCTAGCTACTAAGGAGAAGATATAACTCAAGGTAGAAATTTGACTATTGGTCAGCCACCACATCAAAAACAAGATATGTCGTTCAGCTATTGTTATCTTTTTCTTGCGTCCATTTTAAAAGATAATAAATACACAGTTGTCTGTAATCTTTTTCACTAGCTACTTTGTTTTTTATGACAGATTTGGCAAATGAACTATGTAGAATTGGTCTTAGTGTGCATAGATGAACCTACTATTCCAGAAAATGAGTTAGTGAGTGAAGTATGTGATTGCAAGACATTTGATGATGCTAATTTGCTTCAGAATTCTTAATTGCTTGTCATTCAACTTTCTTAAGTATAACACCCAATTTTATTTTGCAGATGCTGAGGAAGGGTGATTGAGCTGTAGTTGAATTCTCCATAGCTGCTGGATCAAGCAACAAATTAATTTTGAAGATTCCATTTATGAAGAATACTGTAGTTTGCACCGATGTGTTGAAAAATGTAATATTGTTCACAACAATGCTTCTCGTTAGTACAATTGATTCAAATGTCAGCCAAATCGATATGAATGTTATCGTGTTGCTCGAATATGAATGTTACCGTGTTGCTCGAATAATATTGGTATTTACTTCCTTATTGTAATGTATATGTGTCCTATACTCTTCTATATTCATAATATATTGATCTTTCAATTTTTCAATGTGTCGTGCTTCACTTTCTATGTTATTTTCATGTCCATCATCAATTCATTTAATAATAAATGAACTAATTAAACAAACAATGATTGTTAATTAATATATTCCATAAAATGGGTTCCTAATTTTGTTTTTAATAATTAAAAAACATTTAATTATGCTATTAAGCTAATATAATCGTGTTACTATAGTTGCGCAACTGTGTTACTAGGGTAGTTGACAACCATCAATTATAGTGTTACAATGTTTGGAATGTTATGTTACTGAATCTAAAATAAAGTGTTACCAATGGTGTTACTGTAGTTAGGAAAACGTGTTACTAACGTGTTTAGTAACACATAAGATGCATGTTATTATAACAAAATTGTAACACAACTTTTGACATATAGTAACAACTATTATGTGTAACAATGGTCATATCCTAGTAACACGGCCTAACGTAACACATTTGAAATTGTGTTACAGGATGGCTCAGTAACAGCTTTTTGGACCTGTAGTAACACAAGTCTGTGTTACCAAAGCTCTGTCCTGGTGTAGTGCCATGCCTTGGCAGAAAAGTGCACAAGAAAGTGTTGCGTCTTGAAATGTACGCCTGCCTTTGACTTGTTTAGTGGTGGCTTTCTCCGTTCAATTCCACTATACTTTGTGGCTGAGTTTGGTTCTTCCGGTGCTTTTCATGAAATCCAATTAGGAAGAGGGAGCACACTCACGAGCTCAGTTATTTTTACCTTCCGATGGTGCGTTTTGGTCGTTCCTTACCGTCCAATGTGCCTCTTCTTCCACATGGGCCTCTCCTGAGCCGAATGTCCCGGGGAACGCTACTCTGGAAATCAAATCGCTGGTCTCACGTTCGATCCCATATAGGCGGTCCGGATGTGTCCACTTCTGCATAAAAAAAACGGAGGTGACTCGAATAACGCCCTCCTCGACACCGCACGCTACCCGCACCCATCCTTTGGCCTGGGTGAAACCTGCGACGCCGCCGGCCTTGTCGCAGAGAGAGAAGAAGAGAGAAGATAGGGAGAGGGTGTCACTGGATATTGCGGAGTTTGGTGTCGGTGTTTCCTCTCCATTACTTTCCTAACTTCGTGATGATACCGAGACCTCTGGGGCGACCTTCCCACCGCCGCCGCCTCATCGCGTGTGTCAGATCCTCTCTTCCTCATTTTGGTGATGCACGCCGTTCAAGCCATCCGTGAGGCCATTCCGCCCCCATCAGGGAGGGAATCTAGAGTGTTTCCGGGCGAGATCCCACATCAACATGCTAATCCTGACCCTACTCTTCCCCGGATGGTAGGGCTCATGCAATCCTGTTCTGAAGCTTCGTCTGCAAACAGAACCCTAAAGAAACATGGCTGTTGGTCAAGCGGTAGCACATGGTTTTATTCTTCCCCTTCTTGGTTTTAATCTCTATTGTTTTGTTACATTTTCATCTCCTCCCTAGTGTCTTTTCTAATCATGTGTTTGTCGATTTGTGTATCCCCAGCTGGTCTTTAATGATGACCTTAATTATAATGCTTTGGGAATACATGGCCTCCAATATCTTCTTTCTAATGCTTTGGGAATCGATGGCCACAGATCTATGAAGTAGGGTTCAGCTGCTATGGCGTGCATGTGTTTGTCAAAGGCCTCCAGCCCCAGAACTACGGTTGGGCTTGCTAATGTGGATATGTAGGTGGGAATAATGGATGTGGCACAACATATGCTTTGCTGGTATTACCTCGTCTAACCAGGTGAATCAAACAAGTACAAACTTGCAGCCTGGAAGTTTGGTGCACTATCTCTGTTCCTGGTTATTTTTTTCACCTTAGAAATTTGCAGTGCTATGTATCATGAATATCAGGGATTCATGGAGTTAACATTTTTTCTTGTGCCATCTAGCTCTCAGGATCAATTTTAACACATGTATTGACATTTCACATTGCAAACTTTTGCAGGAACATCACTGATTACGGCCTCCTATGCGCTCATGAGAAAAAATGGAGTACGCTCTTAGTGGAAGTTTGAGGTGTGTTTTACAACATATCATCAATAAAGTAGTCTTTTGGTATACTTGTGCCCCTTAAAGGTTTTTTTTTTTCATATTCCACAACGCCATATAGTTTATGAATAAAAAAAAAGATATCTGAGTGTAATGCGTCAGTCAATATTAAACCGTGATGTACAGCTTATATGTGCCCGTGAATGCTTGTATATTTTATGAATATTTATCAGAGTGTAATGCTTCATTCTCATCAAGGCGAGAAAAGGTACAGATCAATAGATTGACCCCTGAATTTTTGTCTATAAATTGGGTGAGCTTTGCTATGCTAACTAATTGTGACGTTCTCCAGCTCGGTGTGCCATTTCCGCTGACCAGTCTTCATCAACTCGCACTTTCAAGTAAAACTAAAAAACGCGAAGAGATTTTTTTTTAGAAAAGCGAATTTTATTAATCCCAGCCTCTGCATCGAGTGATGCACACAGCCGGTTATTACAAAGTTTGAGCGTAAATTATTCGAGTTTATATCTCAGGAATCACCAAAGATTGAGACATGCCTCAACCGACACTGACAAAGTAAAGCACAACTACGAGAGTCGACTAATATGTTGCCACGTATGTCGGGAGAAAAAATCCTGTGCCACCAGTAAGAGTCTCGTGCACCCAGCCACCATAAGATCCCGCTGGTCCGAAGGAAGTAGGAAAGCCCATAACTAGATCCAGTGGACCGCCATATGAATAACCTGTAAGACATGAAAAGTATATTTCCTGTTAAAAACAAGATTGTTCCTACAATTCCAAATAGACCAACAAATAGCTGAAACGCCTAGACTAATCCTATCTTTGGTCTCTTTGTCCATCCCACGCAACCAATTCCCAAACATATTTGTGACATTAGTAGGAGGAGGAATATTGTAAGTACAAAAAACAACACGCCACACAAGTTTCGCAGAAGGGCAAGAAATAAAAAGATGTTCGATACTCTCATCACTCCCACAAAAAGAACAATGTGAGCTACCGTGCCAATTCTTCTTGGCAAGATTATCTTTCGTTAACAAGATCTTTCTATGAAGAAACCACATAAATATTTTGATTTTTTGCGGTATTTTTAATTTCCAAAGATACTTTTGTAAATATCTAGTATGTCCATTCATTAGGTCCTCATACATTGATTTCACTGTAAATTGTCTATTCTGAGTCAATTTCCAAATAAAGATATCAGGTTACTTCCATTAATCTCAGGCACAAATGAGACCACATCTCCCATTTATTCCCAACAAGGGCCCTTCTAAAACCTAAGTTTAGTGGAGGTGCATTGTGAAGTACATCATGAACCGAAATATGCTGGTGCTGCACAATGTTGTATAATAATGGATATTGGTTCATTAATGGGGAATCACCCAACCAAGTGTCCTCCCAAAACCTTCTGGTTTCCCCTTTGCCAATTTTAAAGGACCCTCTATTGAAAAAATCATCCTTGACTCCATGAGTCCCTTCCAAAAAGGAGAGTCCGCTGGTTGAGCTTCCACTTGAGCTAAAGTACAAGAAGAGAAATGCAGATCGAAGATGGCAAGTACAAGAAGAATAAGGGGAAGAGGACTACATCCATGTCCAAGAGAGGACTAGGACAAAAGGATAAAAGATGTCATGGTTTGCCTTGGTCTCCTTGGATCCAAACCTAAGAAAATAAAATAACTTAAATCATTTATTTCTAATTTATTCTCTCAAATTTTTACCTACTATAGCTTTGGCTACGATTTTGCATCGATAACCTTTGTTGCTTTGTAACTAGCACTTTATCTGTAAATGCTCTATTGCCCGCTGAGTCTAATTGTACAGTATCAAATCATCTTTGCTGCGTGTTTCGGTTGTTCAATGTAATTAAAAAATGCTTAGTGCCAAGTATTTCCATGGCACTTTCAATTAGTTGTGTTACCTGAAATTAGTGGTCTGACAGTGCGTCCTTCTGTCTAAGTAACAACTGTATGGGTGCCTAAAAATAGCCTCAAAATCTCATGCTTATTTTGCAACTCAAATGTAATGATTTTAAAATTAAGAAATAATAAATTACTTCTTAGTTATTCATATGTTAGTGTAATAGTTAATGAAGGCATATATAGAGTTATATTTCGTTTCCATTTCAGTGCATTCTTAATTTTTAGAAATCTTGGCATGTCCTTTACCTTCTGTGATGTACCTATAGATGAATTTTATTGAATTACACATGCATCAATTCCTCTCTCACTACAATGATTCACGGAATTGACATTCAGTTTCTTTGTCATCTTTGAAGTCATCCTATGTGAGAAAAAGATCAGAACATATGAACAATATATAAGAGTACAAAAAATAAAATGGATGATCACACCTATTCTCTCTTTGTTAATCTTCCAAGCTATCCTTCCAAAATACACCACTAATTAGCCTATGAGAAATGTTAGCTTCAGATGAAAATAAAATTTTGCACATCAGAGTACCAAGTGCTTTTAAGAGACCATATATTATCACCAAAACATGGCCCTATACTTCTGAACGGTTTAAAATTCAAATATATTTACATCAACTCCTAACAATCTATTTTTCTAATAGACGGGCACGGTACCGCACGCCTACATGATCTAGTTATGTGAATATGACTTCACAAAAAAACTGTCAATAGATCTACTCCATTGAATATGGGTCATAGATTGGACATGGGAGGTGATAGAATATGAAAGAATGCACTCGGAGGAGCATATGCTCTCATTGTCCAAAAAGCACATTTGAAAATGTCAAAAAATTCCGAATTTTTTTGGCTGTACATATGGACATCCTATTTATCCCCATAATTGTTCACAAAAATATATTTTATGACCTGTATAAAAGGCAAATAAAATATCTCGTGAAAATTCATTTTGGACCACTGAAATCTGTCTTTTTACACAAGCCAGAAGGCTTATTTTTTTTACTAAACTTTATGTATCCATATAGAATGTCCGAATATATGCGCGATATTTGTTTTTGTATTTAGTTTTACATCTCAAAACAAATTTAAAATGCATTTTTCGTAATGAGAGCATCTCATCTTCATATGAGCCAAAATGGCGCCACCAGCTTGCTCTCTCTCTTCTAATTTAGAGCTTGTGTAGAGGTTGTTGGTACATCTCCATTTCTTGCCACGTCACAATAAATCATACATGACAATTTTTACCGGCTATGATGAAAGCATTGTTGAAGGCATGAAGATAAACACAAACAGTTCACACCATAAGCATATCGGTCTAAAAAGAAAGGGAACATAAGAAACATCTAACCTGCATACATATAACTATGTATAGCCAACCATTATCCTTACTAAGTAAAAATAAATGTAACTTTCTGATCAAGCTCCTATTGGGTGTTACAGCGTGGCATACATATTCAACTGACCATTTCTGTGTGTATATATTTCATGCTTGCATAATTCCTACTAGCTAGTTGGGTTGATTTTGTATTTTGTGTCTAATTAATTTTGAACATCAAATTAATTTAAGCATGAGTTATACCACATCACTATAATTAGATTTGTAAAAAATCCAATATTATATCTTATTATACATAACTTTTAATTTTGTTGGTCATAGTTAGAACCAAAATACAGGTAGGCCTTGTATACCGAGATGAACATATAGCTATACGTACCTGACTAATGGGGATATGCTGCTTGGATCTACCATGGCACATCACTTTATGTGTACTCAACCTAGCTAAATTTGGATTATCCTAAGGATGCATGGAGCTAAGATGTATGGAACCAGGTACAGTCTATATCCAGCCCACTGGGCACACATTTGGACGACATTTTCTGCTAATAAATTTCGCGGACTAATGCCCACAAACTCATGGGTCAAGCATGCATGGTTAGAGACCAATCAATACCAGCTGGATATCGCTGAAAAGGTACCACATGAAAGTGATCCAAATCATTTAGATAGTTCTCAAAACTCAACATTTCCCCTCGGTGAGCTCCATTTGATGTACAAATTGTTGTCGCTGTTTTTCCACTGCTACATGGATATCTATGGATTGTTGGTATCTAATGGGCGGCATGCCTGGACATCAAGGCCGGTCCAAATATATTTTGGAGTCGGGCGGCTTAAAACTAAATATATTTATACAAAAAATATACTTATTTTTGAATTACTTTGATCAAACTATAATGTTAATGAGTACATTTTTCTATCAATTAATTGTCAAGTTAACCATATTTGAATGTTTCTAATATTAATGTTATATTTCTTATTTATAATATTCCAATTTATATCAATAAAAAATTGTGTCATGAGGACTTTAGCCTTTTGTTGTAAAAAACTCCATGATTTTTTTCGTATTTACATAACTTAGAGAGTGCTTATTTTTAAGTGTGTATATGCGCCATGTGTACGTGTACGAGTCTATTTTAATTTCCTTAATATCATGGTAGAGATTTCTTAAGTGTATGGTGTAACAAAAAACATATTAATAGTGTTTCTCATCTATGATTAGGTAAGCACATTTTTATATACTTTTAGGATACAAATTGAAACATCGGTAATAGTCTTGCAAGTTTGGTTTGGTGATAAGTTGAAACTATGTGCATGCTTTGCAATATTGAAATATCATCGATCACACTAATGTGCAGATAATCTATTTTACATATGATTTCATTATCATATATGATCATATGCAATGCGCTTGGTATCATGTGGTGTATGCAACAATCATATCTATTTCTAAAGTAATAGGTAAGGCAAAAAATCAAACATGAAAATCTTATTAATACGGATTTGAGTTTAAAATATCCACATGCAACCCTTTTTCAATATGAGAGACTAACAATCTCACTAAAACATGTTGTTACTGATCGGATTGGTATATTATTACGTGTTACATTATATTAGACCATTGTGTTAACATGGACTTACAGTTGATATTTTTGAATATTCAATATTGTTTGGAGGTAATTAAAAATAGTACAATGGTTACTAATATTTTTCAATATTTAGGGGCCTTTCTTCTAAGGCCCGGGGCGATCGCCCATTTTTGCCCTACCTATGGGCGGGCACTGAGGAAACGAGTATACTCACAGATATGAAGCCGTCTATTTGGGGAACCATGAATGTGTACCCGACCCATCGTCTAGGAGATCACGTAGAGAACAACGGGCACACTGTTCATATTCTTCTCCCGATAGACTAGGCCCTAGAAAAACATCACGTTGTTTATATACTCTGTTCATAAAATAATCTTTAGAACTTTTGGGTACATTGAGAGCCATTCCAATTATTATTGGATCGGGAACGAGTTATATAAATATAATTGCACTAATTTTTATACTTTATTATGAGTTTAACAAATGTATGTTGTATACTAGCTAGTTAGTTTGCATTGTTAACGATGCAACAAATTTACTCCATTGTTTTCCATTTGTATTATTGCAATGTGTATTATTGGAAAGATATATGAGTTGCGCACAAGTTTTTTTTCCTTTGTGATATGTTGTCCTTACTAAGATACAGAACCAACTTAAATGTGAAAAAAAGGAAAACACAAGCCTCCTCTATTTGTTTTTTTACAATCGGTGAATTAAATAGAGTATATGTATATTATTGTGCGACTACTTTTTTATATTTTTAGTATTACTAAATATTTGATAGAGATTCCAAAGCATACAACCTAACAAATATCTTATTAATAGAGGTGTGTAGTTTATGGTTATGTAAAAACTATATAGAAACTTATGAAGTATAAATTGAACCGTTGTCATGATCATTTTTTCCTTGGTTAAATGTGTTTTACAAGTTATTATGAATTCAATTAAGTTGATAATATGTTGATAATTTATTCTTGTTATTTAAGTAGCATTGCTTATAGTAATCACCAACGAAATAAAATATTATGGGTTCTACTATTTCGACACACAAAATTTAATTATTATGTATGCTTATCAGAACTGCTCCTATTAGTTTATCAAATATGAAGTTATGAATGAAATTAAACATTGAAACTATGTGTAGCAAAAAAAAAAAGCATGTGTAAGGCATCCATCGAGGAGATTAGCCATTGCTGATATAAGTGGATTATTCTTATGTGGTACATTATATTGTTCTATCGTTTGCAATTGTTCACGTAAACTGGGGTTAAGTTTTTTATTATTTATTAAATGTTAATACTCTCTTATACGCGACAGATACATAATAATGCAAGATTTCATATATACTTTAGTATTTGAGGGTCTGCTCGTCCCGGGCCCGGGGCGGTCGCCCTGTTTGCCCGACCTATGGACCAGCTAAACCCGCTCCATTGCCACCTTTAAACCGCCATCCGTAAAGCCATAATTTCGACTAGATAGATATATTTGATTCAATTGTCCAATTGTAAAAACAAAAACACATTTTAAGTTCTTGAAATGTGATAAAAGCTATACGTGCCAATGGATACAAGCATGTCCATATTAATTTTGTTGCAAAACTAGACCATTTGCTAACTATGCAAAAGTTTCGTATGTTCTGTTGTAGTTCGGTCCTATCAAGTCACATATCGAACAATTAACTTGCATGTCCTTTCACCGAAAACAAAAAGTTTAATTGCATGTCCTTTGATAGATATATCTTTTTAAACATGGACATATATTATATATAGGTCGAAAAATTAACTATGGATCTCGTTCCTGCTCCCGCGTTGCAGCTGGACACGCCGTGCCGCGGTGCTGACCTCGCAGCTGCCCATGCTCCCAGTGCCAGCCGGTCGGGCAAAAGGGACGCTAATGCGGCCAAAAATGATATTTTTGGTGCACTTTTTCTCCCTTTTCGGACACGCCACTGCGCTCGCAAATCCCCGCCAGCGATTCGCTTGATCTCCTACGCGCGACCTCCCACTGGCTTGCATTATTGGCAAGTGCATATTATTTCTAGAGACCACTCTATCGCCAGCCGCGCGCCTTCGATCGGCGTCCTAATCCCATTCGAACAAGTGGGGGTCAAGAAATTCAACACGCCGTCCCAATAGCTTTCTGCGTTACTAGTGTTAGAAACGATTTTGGATTTGCATGGTAGTCGTGCTAAAACATGGCGGCAGCTTTTCGTCTTCACTCTTAAATGTGAAAAATGTCTTACCGTATCAAGAACACAGTTACAGACGACCGCATAAATGACAGGTTTTTGTATCCGGTCCTTGGCGGCATCTAGTTAGTGATAAGTCGTTGGACGGACATGTGATGATGCTAGACATTGGTGGAGCTAGCATGTACCGGTTGGGTTCAAATCAACCCAATAGATTTGTACTAATCAAGACTAAACTACTACTTAGCACTTTGTATCACTTACTTTGACCCTATAGTTTTGTACTGATGATCCCAATGCTTATTTGATGTAGCTGCGCCTCTCATGGTAGAAGTATCGGCATTGAGTTTACACACTTCCGTGGAAAATTTATGCCTATAAGATGTATTGACACGCGCTTGCGTCGTGCCATTGCTGAAGGCGGTGACTCAAAAATCGTTTTTGGCGATATAAAATACAGGTCGGCCCTAAGTTGGACTCGTCATTATCGGTGCACGTGTGGTGTTTTCTTCCTGCAAGCGTTGCCTATAAGGTGTTTTTTCTCTTTGTTTTTATCTTTATCATATGGTTAGTGGTCGCCTGGTGGAGGTACTATCGCGAGACATGTGGTTTTAGCTTTATTTTATTTATATCTTTCTAAATTTGGCTAAAAGAACGGGGTGCATCGTTTTGATGCAGAGTCCGAGTATGCTCCCCATTTTGAAAAAAAATGTGAGCCAACATACGTACGTTGTTTCTACAAGTATCAGTACCAATAGAAGAGATATACTCTGAAATTCACTTTGGCTCGCCAGACAAGATGCACCCATATATATATATATATATATATATATATCAAAATGTAAAAAACAAAAAGAAAAAAATCTGGTGTACATCCGGACATTTTATGTTTACACGTAAAATTTCATGAAGAAAAGACATATTTTTGCCTATATAAAAGTCAAAAAATGTCCCGTGAAAAGTTATTTTAAAGAAGCCAAATTTATCTTTTTATATAGAAACCAAAAAAAACTTTTTTTCATGAAACTTTGTGTATAGGCCAAAACATCGTGTCAAGATATACTCCACTACTAGCTGATGGAAAAGCGGTCATGTGTCGTCTAGCTAGCATGGCAATACAGAAGAGATAGCCATCAATCCTCTCCCAAATTTGGGAATGCAACCTTTTGCAGTTTAGCGCGGGCAGTGATGCAATAGCGACAGTTTCTGCTAGCGTGCTGGATTTGGCTGTTAGAGGAGGAGCGATAGCATCTAGAACGGTGGTTAATGGCACCACAAGAAAAATGCAAGTTGAAGAGAGAGGCGATGAAGAGGAGGCGCATGCACCAAATTGAAGTCTGTCTTTATTCTGTGATGAGCAGGTGGTGCCCATGCTGTCGTGCCTGCCCTCGGTTGTCCATCACTTGCCCATTTCATGCCCATCACGTCTAATCCGGCATGAGTTTTCCTCATGCTCGGAGACTCAGGTGATTATTCGTAAAAAAATCCACTATAAATCCGAAAAGGTGCATATTTGTTAGGGCATATACAATGGCTGGGAAGACTGTCTGCTCTTATTCACTTAATTTCATCCTAGAGAAAAAAAACATGTTATAGAATGGATTAACTCTTAGTGTTATCTCCAATAATTATTGTTTATAGATCCTAAATTATGGAATAATTAAATTTTAACTAGAATATGTTTGCCTAATAGAAGACAATTGTACAATGGGCAAAGTGTTCCATCTTTCTTAATAAGAGACCATCACTCAACGGTTATTTTACGTGGCGGGGCTAGGATATGACCAATTTTACACGCCCTTAGTCGTTCTTCCATTGCAATCTTTAACCGGTTTGAAAGGAGGATTCGAGTGGCACACGGGTTATTCGTCTAGGACTACTAAGGCTCTTTTAATTCATAGGATTTTTCAGAATGCAGTAATAAGAAAAATGCAGAATTGGGATGCCATGTGTTCTTCAAATCCTATACGATTAGAATACTACATGATTTTGGATTTGGATGGACCGTGCCTATCGCTCAAAAGTTGCGATTCAGTGAAAAAAAATCTCCTCGATAGTTGTGGTTATCTAAAAACTTTCCTCAATTATCATGATATATTATTTTTAGTAGGGAGTCCCAGATTTCAGTGATGACTGACGAGCTAAAAACTTATTTTTAACCAGTTTGAAAGGAAGGATTCGAGTGGCACACGGGTTATTCGTCTAGGACTAATAAGGCTCCTTTGATTCACAGGATTTTTCAGAATGCAGTAATAAGAAAAATGCAGAATTGGAATGCCATGTGTTCTTCAAATCCTATACGATTAGAATACTACATGATTTTGGATTTGGATGGACCGTGCCTATCGCTCAAAAGTTGGGATTCAGTGAAAAAAAATCTCCTCGATAGTTGTGGTTATCTAAAAACTTTCCTCAATTATCATGATATATTATTTTTAGTCGGGAGTCCTAGATTTCAGTGATGACTGACGAGCAAGCTCACTATGCCACTGTTTTCTTATTTCCGAAAACGAGGACAGCCATAGTATGCCATATTATTGATGCAACTGTTGAGGTAGTAAATCATATGAGAGTCTCTGGCTCTACGCTGATTTCAAGCTACTTTATTCTCTCAAGATACCATAACTAGATCGCATCCGGCCGTAGGCCTGTCAGGGCGACTAAACTAGAACTAGACACCATAAACTGCAGAACTCCACAAGAGGCCAGAAACAGTGACCTTCTTACGTAAGACAACACAGCACCACAGAACGACGACGGAGTTCTTTTCACTCAGCCCAACAGTTTTACACTGGGAACCGTCGCGAGAAGCCATACAAACTCCGGCACATGTCCGCAGCGGATATGGTAGATGACGAAGAAGTATATGAAAAGCTCCCACATGACAAGCATGGCGCGGCTCACCCGGAGGAAGAAGACGCAGCGCCTACCACGTCGTCAGGTCGGCACAGTAACCGACCTCGATCGCTTGACTTAATCGCCCATGCTTAACGCACAAATCGCCTCGCGGTGACCGTATATAAACGCGCGGCCCCTCACGTCTACCTTCCACTACTGCCTCTCTGCTACTAGCCGTGTACAGTTTCTTCAACACCGGTGATCCATTGCCAGCCGAGACCATTGACCTGCATTGATCTCGTGTGGCGATCGAGAGTCGTCGCGAGGAAGGAGGAGACCGATCGACCATGAAGGTGCAGTGCGACGTGTGCGCCGCCGAGGCGGCCTCGGTGTTCTGCTGCGCCGACGAGGCCGTGCTGTGCGACGCCTGCGACCGCCGCGTGCACCGCGCCAACAAGCTGGCCGGGAAGCACCGCCGCTTCTCGCTGCTCAACCCGTCGTCGGCGTCGTCGACGCAGCTGCCACCGCCGGTCTGCGACATCTGCCAGGTCAGAAATCGTCAGAAACATGTATAAGGGTTCCGCTTCCGGCTTTCTGTTCGAGTGACGGGA
This sequence comes from Poa pratensis, assembly GCA_947311845.1. NCBI lineage: Eukaryota > Viridiplantae > Streptophyta > Magnoliopsida > Poales > Poaceae > Poa > Poa pratensis. Next base: position 28,851,133 of record CAMZMU010000107.1, on the reverse strand, counting down.
CGTGAACTGAAGTCTGTGTGCTCTTGTCGATCGACGGTGGTGGGCTGCAGGAGAAGAGGGGGTTCTTGTTCTGCAAGGAGGACAGGGCGATCCTGTGCCGGGAGTGCGACGTGGCGGTGCACGCGGCGAGCGAGCTCTCCATGCGCCACACCCGCTTCCTGCTCACCGGCGTGCGGATCTCCTCGGAGCCGGCCGCTTCCCCCGCGCCGCCGTGTGAGGAGGAGAACACCAGCAGCTTCGGCTGCAGCGGCGACGAGCCCGCGTCGAGCCACGGCAGCAGCATCTCCGAGTACCTGACCAAGACGCTGCCGGGGTGGCACGTCGAGGACTTACTGGTCGACGATGCCACCGCGGCGGCTGCCTCCGCCGCTGCTTCTTCTGCAGCCGGATCGTATCAGGTACGTTGGTGCTACTGAACATTGGTGCAGAACAAGTAGAGATGTTCAGAATCGAGCATTCTTGGCGCGTTCCGGATCGAGAAAACTAGAAACGTCTGCATCCACATTACTACATCCAGTACAACCATTCCATTATGGGGATGGTTTGTAGTTATATGCTCATGTTCCGCAGCTTGCACACGCTGGTCCAGGGTGTAACGACAACATCTTTGCAGGCCCACCTAGATTCACCATTTTGGACAGGATCGACTAGTAAAATTTACAGCATGATAATTCGGATTTCGCAGTAATAATCATGGAGTTATTAGTTAGACTAGCCTGAAAATTCATTTGAGAGTACTGTAGTACTAAAACCAGTGACTATTTATTTGACAGTACTTCTGAAATATGGGAAGCAGTGACTAACTTGGCTTTCGGTAATGCCTGTTTGAGCAGGGAGTCACCCAGAACGTTGGGCTGCACCAAGCCGGCTACCCAGCTGCGTGGATGGCGCAGGAGCACTGTGTTCCGCGGATGTACGCGGAGCTTGGAGGCAGCAAGAGGCCCCGGACGTCCACTGGCTATCCATACTGGTGAAATTAACTGTTACCGCGACGTCCGTGTTATGCATCGGATCGGATGTTGTTTTGGGGGGGCTTAATTACTGCGTTTTGCACTTCTAGGCGTCCTCATTCCTCTGGATGTTTGCGAGTGTTCGTGCTTTTTTGAGGTGGTGGAGAAAATCTCCGCACCTTTATATGCTTTGTACACGTTTCAATCTGTTTATTCCCTCATACGCAGCAATGTCATACTTTCCCCCTTTGGTAACAGTAGTTTTAGAAGCTGAATTTATTCAACTGTTCTGGACTTCTGCGTGTGCTTCAGTACAGGTTGCATAACACTCTCTATCCTAAAATGTAGTGCATATTAGTCTTAACTGGTTTCAAACTTCGTAAAATCTAACCAAATGCGTAGAAATATATATATCTTTATTTATAAAATCAAATACATAATTTATTTGAGGATTTCTACGGTTACCCTTGTACTCCGTGAGAGAGATGGGAGCTCCATGAGAGAGATAGGAGCAATATGGACTTTTCCGTGGATCCAGATGTTCGCGATGTATGGAGATTGTTGAATATATAAACAATTTAGCAATTGATTTAATCCACAAAAACAGAAAACAATTCATGACTAGAATAACAAGTATTAAACTAATCATGCGATCTACTAAAACAATAGATAAACATAACGAATCTACAGAAACTACTACAATCAGAAACTCTAGCAATATCTCCAACAGATAGATCAATAATATGTATGGTGCAGCAGCAGCGGAACCACTGTCGCCCATGTCGTCGATGAAGAGGTTGACGATGTCGGGGAAGAAGTCGTCGTCGGGGAAGAACTCGATGCCAGTAGTCGCGCGAGTGCGCTCCCAAAAACCTGATCACTCCTCTCCCGTACAGGATCACAAGAGGCGGGGTTCTAGAGGCCTACTGTCCCTTCAACCGGTGCACGCCGAAAGACGGGATGGACAAGACTTGGAAGATGGCGGCGTAAAGTTTTGGAACGGTGGGAGACCATATCACAAGGAGGCACAAACGGGCCAAGGATTTATTATCCTAATGCCCAGATTTTATTATGTGTCCTTTAGAGAGGGTTACCCCTCTTAATATAGTCAAACAAAGGGATAGACTCTTTCTAAACTAGCAATGTGGGACTAAAGTTATGTCTCAACTCTTGCCTTGCACTAATGGGCTAAGTGGGCCTGTAGGTTTTATATGGCCTGAGACTTTCAGATTTTGGTTGGGCTTTAGACATGGTCCAAATACAAAATCCCAACAATCCCCCACAAAGTCTCATTGGCTCATTTCATCATTTAAGTTCAAAACATTGTTTTATATACCGGTGCTTAGTGGAGACTGTTAAGTTGAACTTCCACTCAGAAATTTATGCTACACTAGATCCCAACTAGGATAGTGGGCTAGGCGCCTCAATAACTCCAATCTACCAACCTACCGCACCCATTATCTCTACACCGAACCTCTCACTCTCCCTCCCCACGTCCCATCAAACAAACCACACGATGGATCCGTCGCCTCCTCAACAGCCAAGGATGAATATTCCACCAAAAATTCAGCACCAGCCGACCTCGCCGTCACCATCACCGGCCGACTTCAGTGGTACGGGAGTCGGCAGAACTCCTCCATCCCATAGATTCAGTGCTGCCGGCCACCGTACCGCAACCACGGATGAGGAAAAACAAACCTTGGATTTGGACGAAGAATACTCCTCCTCCTCGGATGATGTTTCTATGGCATCTTACTCCACCGACGATGCAGAGGAACTCGCTAGCATCACCGACGATGACGAACCGCTGAAGCACGTCCTGGCGAAGTCGTTACGGTCCGAACGGCGCGCTGACAAGCAGCGACGCTGGGCTATCGGCTTATTCGACGTCATGAACACGGACAATGTACAACGCGGCCTACGCCATGACGCCGAGCACCAAGCACGAACACGTCGATGGGAGAGGGAGGAGCGCCGCCAACGTGTCTTCCTGCGTGGACTCCGACGTAACTCCCAGCAGTAAATCAACGCGTCAGAAACCGAAGGTTCCACTAATGGCGCAACGAAGTTCAGATCAAGTCGTCTTCCAGGGCCATTAGCGTAAGTACGTTCCGTTGCTCCTGCGCGAGCGTGTTAATTGCAGCTTGTCGTAGTTACCTATACCTAGGTTACACGTACGCTCTTATTTCTGTTAATCGAAACTATATGTACTATATGCCACAAGATTCTTAAGTCTGTGTCGAATTGATATAAAGTTCTGTCAATATTTTATTTCTTCATGAATCGCGCCGGCTCCCTGGAGTCGGCATGAACTTTCTGGCCACCTCAACCGCTGAACCTGACAGGCGTGAAGCTGACACGCGCAGGCCCAAGTTCAATCCTGTTAGTACGGTTTTGTGTGGTGGAGAAAAGAAGATGAAACAGAAACCGGTTCAGATAGGGGTGGACAGACATGATCAGACAACGCATTAAGATGAAGATGGTTCCGAGTATGTCGGTTGGGCCACTGGATCCGGCAGGCTACCAGTGGGTAGGAAACACGCGAGACAGAAGCCAAAACCATCCCAAACCCATGGATCTTCCGGATATGAAAAAACGATGGCTGAATAATAAACGAAATATACGGCTGACGGTTGAGTTCACTATAGCATCGTGTATGCCGTGTTGTCAACAAAGGGCACCCCTACCCAGCGGGCATGTTCTTGAATAGAGGCTTTGGAATCGCTGTCCCAAGAGGCATTGAGGTTGTTTGACCCCGCCGGCTCCCTGGAGTCGGCATCATTGATATCGATGTGCATAGCTTACACACAGTACTCTTCAATGCGATCCACAAGTAGAATCACCGTGTAATTACTATTCGTATCCCTACACATAGCAGCTTGTACACACTTTTCCAGGTTCAAGTAAGTATCTGTTTCCCTCGGGACACTCAAGGAGTCGGCATGACTGACCTTGTCCGTCTCACTGCTCATGGATCCCGCCGACTCCAGGGCGTCGAATCCTGGGAACCGGCAGGACTGACCTTGTCCGTCTCACTGCTCGTGGATCCCGCCAGTTTGAGCATGTCGGATTCCTGGAGTCAGCTCCCACATTGTCAAATCAACCATCTGAACACGTCGACTCCAGGAGGCCCGTCTTAATGCACCGTGCAGGACTGGCCTTCTCCGTTTCACTACTCGTTGATCCGCCGACTCCCTGGAGTCGGCGTGACCTACGTTCTTCCGTCAACTCAGTGGAAAAGACAGCCGAGATGATAGTACGCTGGACCCACGGTATGCCGACTTAATGCAATAGCATATTAAACCAGCGACGGCACAACACGAAACAAATATCCAGACTCATCGGATAAGTAGACGGTCAATAAATCGCCGTCTACAACCAGATCATGTAAAAAGGAGGCTGCGATAACCCTCGAATCCAAAACGCGAGCTATACACCCCACTCCACCCCGGTACTATAACGTGGCTTCAACGAATCAACACGAGCAGATGAGAGGAAGAACGATAATAAATGGCAGAAGGCCGATAACAAACACGACACCAATGGCAAGACGGCAGGTAGTACATGACAAAACGGGCGTTGGCCGGCTCGACTGACATGAGCTTCTCCGTCTTAATAAACCTTCCGACACGCCGACTCGCTGGAGTCGACCTGGCCAGCATCCCTCCGTATTAATTGCAGTGGAACATACCCGCGGACGAACGGCAAGACGCCAGCTAAGACGGAAAAGAATCCCCAGAATATCTCCTAACAATCCGAACAGTCCAACGTACCCGACGAAGCTAAGACGACGAGACACGAAATATATTGACAGGCACATCGATTCCTTAGAAAGCATTGGATGTACGTTCCTTCCCTATGAAGCCTCCGAAGTAAAAAACCTCTCTTTTCTTGATCTGGGAGGACTAGAAAAGCTAACCTATGGAATACCATCGTGCCTTATCTTGTTGGGAAAAGGAACTGGTGCCCACAGCAACATATCGAACATATGTTCATGCCGACTCTAGGGATTCGACATCATCGGAGGGTACGGAGGTGCGAACTAGGACATAAAGGATGACCAAAAAGCTAAAATCGCTGAACACAGCACCAACGGCGAGACGCCAGCTTCAACACGGCAAAACAGGCATGGGCTTCTCAGATTCAATACACCCGGCCGACGTTTGTCGCGCTGACTCCGGGGAGTCGGCGTGATCTGATAGTGTATTAAGACGGATATGGTTCCAAGTAGTTACTGTAATACCCCAGCATTTAGGAACTAACGAAGGGTAGAAATAGGAATTTGTGCATCTGCATGCATGCATCTGAAAATCCCGAATAATTTTTTCGTAAATTAAAACCCTAGAGTGATCGAAGTTTGATCATCTTCATGATTTAAGCTTTAGATCATCTTAAGTGAATTTGATAATTTTCGACATGACCTTTAGGAATTTGCTTGTTGTAGGAATTTGAATTCAAACATAATATTCAAATAATTGAATTCATAAAATAATTCAAATTAAAACATTAAAGTAACAAAAATAACAATTAGGTAATGATTTAATAAATGTTTGAATAAATCAAACATTACAATAAATATTACAACTTATGAATTCTTGTATAGACAAACAAATCATTTTATTGATTGAATACAACAATACAATGTCTTTACAAATTTTATTACAACAAATTGAAAGTTCAAAAAATGAAAATTACAATTATTTCCTAAGCTAAAATGTCTTGTATTCTTTTCTTCTTGTTTTTGATCTTTAATCCAATATTGTTTTCCTGCAAAATAAATAAGAAACAAAGAATATACAAAGAGGGGTTAGGGGTTAGTATTACTCTCAGTCTAGCAATAAGATGTATTCCTATTTGCATCATCGAGTTTAATTAGGCGACTAAGTATAGTATCTGTTCTTAAATCACCTCATTTAGCCTCAGGACACCCTCATTGGCTGGACTGTCACAAAAATCCACTTGGCATGCAAAAGAAATGTATCACACAGGGATAAGATCAACCAGCCGAAGCTCCAGTTCACAGAACCTGGGATAGCACATAGCACACAGCACACACACCTCAGTGCTGTCAACATCACAGTGCAATAGACATGTGAAGAACAAGGCCAAAAGGGAGTCGTAGAACACAAGCCTCACAACACTATTTCACCCACCACCACCATCACAAGTACCACATAGCACAACAATTTCACTCCCAGGTGGAGGATAAGAGCAAGAGGCAACCGTAGCAAGCAAGCAACAAAGCTCATTTCACACACTCAAGCTCACAACTCAAGTTCATCATCCACAACACACAGCTCATCACAAAACCACCAATCCATCCACTTTTCACCACACAATCCTTGCCAAAAGCAAGAGCAAGATGGAGTCGAAGCTCAAGGCCAAGCAGGAGCAAGGGGAGGCCAGAAGCTCGAGGGAAGCAACCTGGAGCTGGAGGAGCAGGCCAGCTAGGAGAACAAGGAGGAGATCTACAAGTGCTGTTGATCAAGAAATCCAGAAAAACCACAAGCAACACAACACAACCACCACCACACCTGACAAGAGGTTGACTCTCTACTTCTCTAGCAAAATGAACTGCTAGTTATATATGGAGTAGGGTGGTGTTTTCCCTCAGATAAGCATAGAAATGCTATGCTAAATCGTCACAGGGATTTAAATCACAAGCAAGCATTTGATCTTATCAAAATATTTGCCTCAGCCTTTGCACCATAGGCTCGGCCAAGAAATCAAGTATAATATATGTTCTTCATTCCAGGAGATGGAGTAATTCATCTCAAGCAAGTAAATCAAGTCAGCTAAGTAAACTTGCTATCAACACCACATCAAACACTAAACCACCAGGACTGCACACCCTAGGTAAAACCTGGCAAACAATCCCAGATTCTTAGTGTTTAAAATGTTATTCTGCTCTTCGACTTGGCATAATCCTGTATGCAAGTTCATCATTGAGCTTAGCATCCATTTGATTAACTATCAAATTTGTCCAAAGGCTGGATATCCACACTTTGCACCTCACAAACACAACTGTATGGCAAGGTCATGTATATACATGATCAACAACTGAAGAAATGCCCAAACAAACAGAGTCAAGCATGAATTGTGTCTGCTCTTATCAAAAACATGTATGGCAATGTTCAGTAACACATTAATCACAAAAGAAATCATTCACAAAGTTATCTCGATAAATAAATCATCTAGAATTCCTCTCTGCAACTAACTGACCGTACCAACAACATTTAACTGACAGAAATAACTGGGTGTTAAGGGCAACTGAAGATTTTCTTCGGTTAAACGACTGGCAGTGAGGAACACCACACGAACACCACCGCCACATTCCAGAGCAAGGGGAGGAGCAGCTAGAAGAGTAGGAGACCGGGGAGCTCACCTCAAGAAGTTGTAGCCGAGGCAGAACCGTACTTGGAGAAGCCGCAGTCGATGCCGGGGTTGCGGTCACAGCACCATCCCGCCGGCATCGGAGATGGAGGAATCGCAGCAGCAACATCCAGAGCTTCACCGCACACCCGCACTTTGACCACCATCACCACGGCAGCACAGGGGTGAACCCTGCACCAAGCCGTGGCGGAGCACTCGAGGCAACACAAACTCGGCGGAACCCTAGTTTGGGTAGGGGTTGCGCACAGCCGCGTCAGGCAAGGAGAAGTAAATCGCCGGGGTAGGGTTGAAGAGGACGGTGGGGCGCGACGTTTGCGCCATACACTAGTAGGGAAGTGCCTTTCTATGGAACGACCTTTTGTGGCGCACCAAACTGGCAATGCGCCACAAAAACATTTCAGTCACTACTAGGAAAACCCTTATAGATAGGTTACATTCTGTGGCGCACCCTTAATTGGTGCGCCACAGAAAGTCATATTTCTGTGCCGCAGGTAGCCATGTGCGCCACAGAAATGTGACTTTCTGTGGTGCGCCATAGAAAGTCACATTTCTGTGGCGCACATGGCCAGGTGCGCCACAGAAAGTTATCCGGGGGGCGGGTTAAAATTTGAAAAAAAATAATTCTGTGGCGCACCTGGCACGTGCGCCACAGAAAGTTGACATTCTGTGGCGCACCTGCCAGGTGCGCCACAGAATTGTGACATTCTGTGGCGCACCAAGCTTGGTGCGCCACAGAATTAGTTTTTTCAAATCCCACCCCCCCCCCCCCATGTGGATCGCCTTTTTTTTCTTGTAGGAAGTAAAAGAAAATAATAAAAATTTCAATAAATAGAATCCTCTGACATGTAGTTACGTATGAGTGTCTAGTAGGTATAGAAATTTTGAAATATGAATTTTGACCTTTTCTGCAACAAATAGGAAAAAAAACTTGTAACGGCCATAACTTTTGCATACGACGTCGAAATAATGCAAAAAATATGTCAAAAAAAACGTGAGAAAAATCTCCTTTTGAAAGTTTAGAAGTTGTAACGGCCATACCCGGTCAGGAATTCACAGATTCCTCAAATTCAAAAAGAAAAAAAAGTTATTTCAAACAGACGATTTTTCGCAGCAAAATAAAAAAAAATTCAAAAAATGCACAGATTCCTCAAATTCAAAAAGAAAAAAAGTTATTTCAAACAGACGATTTTTCGCAGCAAAATAAAAAAATTCAAAAAATTCAAAAATTCAAAAATTGCAAAAAAGACACAGAAATGTATAACAAAGAAGATTGTTGACTTTTCTTGACTTTTTTTTTATTTTTTTAGATTTTTTGGATTTTTTGAAATTTTTTAAGTTTTTTGAATTTTTTTGAATCTGTTGAAACTTTTGAATCTCCTTTTGAAAGTTTAGAAGTTTTTGAAATTTAAAAACACACGTTTATAACATATACATAACATATACACATACAAGACTTAAGAGGATACATATGATATATATATCAATAAGAACTTGAGTAGCACAAGGGTAGGTGAAGTGGGTGGAACTTAGAAGTTAAGCGTGCTAGGGTTGGAGCAATTTGAAATGTGTATAATATGAAAAATCCTAATTATTGGAATTATTTTCATATTTTTTGAATTTTTTGAACTAATACCTTCCCGCTAGGTCACTCATCCTCAAATTGCTCCAACCCTAGCACGCTTAACTTCTAAGTTCCACCCACTTCACCTTCTGTGGCGCACCAGGCTAGGTGCGCCACAGAAAGTGGATTTCTGTGGCGCACGCCCATGGTGCGCCACAGAAAAAAAAATTTAGTGGCGAGGATTCTGTGGCGCACCCAGCAATTCTGGGGGTGCGCCACAGAATCCATTTTTGGTGCGCCACTGATAAGGCTTTTCCTACTAGTGAGTGGCGCACTGAGCACAATGCGCCACAGAATACTGTGGCGCATGCAATCTGGCGTGCGCCACAGAAATATGGTGGGTCCCGCATCAACAAAAATCTGGTGACATTTCTGTGGCGCACAGGACTAGATGCGCCACAGAAAGCATCGTTTCTGTGGCGCATCCAGTCCTGTGCGCCACAGAAATGTGGTGGGCCCCATCCAACGATTGCCTGGGTGCTTATTTTGTGGCGCACGGTTCTGGATGCGCCACTGAAAAGAACATTTTGTGGCGCATCCACAGCCGTGCGCCACAAAAAGTATTGTGTGTATACCACCGACACCTCCACAGAAAAATCTTTTCCCCTTTCCTTTTCCATCCGCATCGATCGAGCACTCCCCGCCGCGCCGTCCGCCGTCGCCATCGACCACCACCGCCACCTCTCGCGTCGAGCCCTCCACGCGCCGTCGCTGTCGACCACCACCGCCACCCCTCTCGCATCGAGCCCTCCCCGCGCGCGTCCGCCTTCGCCGTTGACCACCACCGCCTCCACGCGTACGTCCGCCGTCGCCGTCGACCACCACCGCCACCTCTCGCATCGAGCCCTCCCGCGCGCGTCCGCCGTCGACCACCACCGCTACCCCGCGTCGAGCCCTCCCCGCGCGCGTCCGCCGTCGCCGACGACCACCACCGCCACCTCTCGCGTCCCGGTACGTATTCCTCCTCATCGCCGCCCTGCAGTACCAAAATCATAGTTTTAAATCATAAGATTAAATTCTTTGTCATAAGATGCATGTCTTCCACTGAAAAAATTATAGTTTTAAATTATAAGATTAAATCATAAGTTTTGATAAGAAAGAAATTTGTGGGGTTAATTTGGTTGACCTAATTAATGTGGGGTTAATAAGAAAGAAATTTGTGGGATAAGAAAAAATTATAGTTTTAAATCATAAGATTAAATTCTTTGTCATAGGATGTGCAAAGAACATAACTATGTTTTGATAAGAAAGAAATTTGTGGGGTTAATTTGGTTGACCTAATTAATGTTGAACTCAAACTTGATATTTATTTTGTATTGGCTAAACTGGAGCTTGAGTTGTTCCGCTTGCAGGACCTGATCTTTTTTTATCCTTTTACCAATGTTCTTGTATATGTACTATAGGCCGATGATTTAAACTATGTCATGTTAAAGGGAAAAGAGTATCTACAATACCTTGTACTATATACAATTTGAGTGCTTGTATTAGAACATGGTCTTGTAGGTACTCTTTTTGCCTTGTTTTGACAATGATATATGAGGCCTCTATTGTATTACACCGATGACTCTGATTCACAGTATAGCTAGGTTGACTCTGAGCCTGAGCATGACCGAACCTATAGAACGAATGTAAAAAATGGGCCAAAGATCGACGGCGTCGCACCGTCGGTCTGTAGTTTCTGTCAAGCTCAGGCTCAGGGCCACGCTACTGTTCTCTGAATCAGAGTCATCGCTGTGAAACATCATTTCATAGGATAGCTAGGTTGACTCTTACACTTGGAAGTTCCGACACTTGGAAGTTCTTGATGTGCACTCTTCATATGAGGCACCTTTTTATGTATGATCTTTGCTATTGGTACCCCGATCGAGAAGTTGTGTGTGCTTGTGTTGATCTGTGCTACCACGACCATCGTGTCGTGGTTGTTTGTGCTCCGACCATCGTGTCGTGGAGATGCCGGCCGGAGATGTGGATTTTTTGTGAAATGTCTGCAGGTACCCCGAGAGGCCCTTGAGTTTGCCGGAACGTCGATTAACTTCCGTTACGGCAAATTCGGGTACTCCATATGTCCCTTTTTTAGCAAAGGTCATGCCAAATTTTTTCGTGAATTTTGGCATCACTTTGCTAAAAATAGGACATATGATTTGTGAAATGTCTGCAGGTACCCATGAGACCCTTGAGTTTGCCGGAACGTCGATTAACTTCCGTTCCGGCAAATTCGGGTACTCCATATGTCCCTTTTTTAGCAAAGGTCATGCCAAATTTTTTCGTGAATTTTGGCATGACTTTGCTAAAAATAGGACATATAGTTGTGTAGCTTAGATTGTAGATAATTTTAGTTGTGTTCATTGTTGGTTTATATTGTGTAATTTTCACATTGCTAAAAATGAGTTTGAAAATTGTGTTATTTGATAGTTGCTACGAATTTGTACTTTATTTAAATTTGCTTGCTGGACCAGAGGGGCGATGTCACTGTTGGACCAGAGGGGCGATGTCCGCGACTGGACTCCACCGGGCTGGCACTGGGAGGTGCTACCTTCCGGGACGCGTATCTTGGTGAGGAATCCGGGTGACGTCGTCGACCCGGATCTTATTTGGTGGCGGTCGCGTGGGCCATGCTCGGTGCAGAGGGAGCCGGCCCCCGAGGAGGTGGTACGTCGCCGTATCAGGGAGGAGGACGAGCACGTCCGTCGCTACATGACTTTGTTGGATAGGCAGTACAACAATGGATGGTCGTTTCTTCAGAGGGTTCCTCGTCACGTGAGCTATGACCCTGTGAGGGTTCCTTATCTTTGGATGCGCAGCGCCCGCGGCTCAGGACCCGGTCGAAGTTAGTTTCAGAGGTTCATGCATGGGAGAGGAGATGTATTAGTGATATTATTCGCGATGTATTAGGGTTAAATAAAAATGGACCAAATTATTCATGGGATCAAGATGTATTAGTTATACTTATGCATATTTGATCAATGTCCCTACATGCATGAATATAATTTTGGCATGACTTTGCTAAAAATAATTTTAGTTCTGTTCATTGGTTTATATTGTGTAATTTCCACATTGTGTAGTTTGTAGTATATAGTTGTGTAGTTTTTTGATTCTAATGAATTTGTTTTTAATATGTTTTAGTTTCACGGAATGGCCGGGTTTAAGGGTGTGAGGGCGTGCTATAGGAAGAAGCTTGGTCGGTACGTGTATGGATGTCAGATCCATATCAACAAGAGGAAGCACTGGGCTGGGCAGTTTAATACAGCGGAGGAGGCGGCGCGCGCCTATGATTATTTCGCCGTACACGAGTACGGTGATAAGAAGAAAGATAAGGATCTGAACTACCCAGCGGATCGCCACCGTGTGAATGAGTTCATACCGGATGGGATCAGACAGGTGGAAATGGCCAAGGAGATGGAGCACAGGTTGGCTGAGGCGCAGATCGCACGTCGCAACGCACGCCCCCAGGACGACCCGTATGTGAGGCATCTCCTGCAGAACGAGCCAAACTTGATGTCCTACCAGCAGTTCGGCGCTAGTCCTTTTGACGGTGCTGGTCCTTCGTACGGCACCGGTCCTTCCCACGGCGCCGGTCCTACTGACGACGACATCACTTCTCTTGGGATCTGGGCGGAGGAGGAGCAGCAGGAGGAGGAATGGGAGAAGGACTGGGATTCCGACTCTGAGCAGCAGCGGCAGCAGGCGTCGGAGGAGCGGCAGCAGCAGCGGCACCAGGAGTCGGAGCAGCAGCTATTGCGGATGTTCGGGCCGCCGAACCCCGATGCTTATCACCACAACGACCCTAGGCACTGGGTCGAGGTGAATAGGCGGGACGGCATACCTCCGTTCCGCACTCTTTCGGGTCAGCCGTGGGGGAGCGAGGACACTGATGACCCCGCAGATCCGATGTACTGGGCTCAGCTGGATAGGCCTAGGGACGACGACCCATAGAGCGACTTGTCCACTTCTTTCCGTACTATGTTTTATGTTGACTTGTCCACTTATCTATGTAGACTGATGTTTCCACTGTACTTGGTTAAGACTAATGTTTTATTTTCATGCATATGCCAATGTTAAATGCATATGCTTGCACTACGACTTATCCCAATGCATATGCCAATGTTAAATGCATATGCTTGTACTATATATGTATGTATCTCGGGCTCTAAGTGGTGATGTACATATTTATCTGTCTGTTTTAATACTGTGTCAAAATATATTACTGTTTCTATTATTTTCTGTAAAAATTCTGTAATATACCTGTATTATTGTCAAATACAGCAAATAATCGATAATACAGCAAATAATCGATAATATATACGGCAAATAATTTAGTGGCGCACGGTAAATAATTCTGTGGCGCACCATATTCTGTGGCGCACGAACAAAGTGCGCCACAGATACATTATTTTCAAATACAGCAAATAATCGAAATTCTTTCTGTGGCGCATGGACAATAATTTAGTGGCGCACTCTGGAGGTGCGCCACAGAATTGTATACTTTCTGTGGCGCATGGTTCCGTGCGCCACAGAAATAATATTTTTGTGGCGAGATTCTGTGGCGCACCGACCATGCGCCACAGAAACAGTTTTTGGTGCGCCACAGAAAGACACTTCCCTACTAGTTATAGCCCGGCAGCGGATTCTGCCGAAATCGGCCGGAATCGCTCGGCGACGGTGGAGGCGAAAGGGGAATGGCGAGAGCACGAGAGCAAGAAAAGGGAAGAGATAGAGGTGAGCGGGGAGTGGCTCGGTCGTGTTGACCGACCCGATCCAGTCCTAGGGTTGGGTTCAACCAGTTTGGACCAGGGGCATTGTGGTCATTTCCTATAATAAAAAATAATTCCACAAATACTTTAAATTGAATAAACTTTGGAAATTCCTAACTATTGCATATTAAATCAAAAATACAAATAATATATCAAAATGAACAGAAAAATAAATCTATCTGTTTGTATAAATCAAATACTTGTTTGACTAAAATTGAATTACTCTAAAATTGAAACAACAATGTACTTATTCATTTAAATATGGAGTTAATTTGAAATGCTATATTGAATGCATTTCAACTTCATTTAAAAATGCTTCACATGTTTAAAGTTCAAATTTGAAAATGTTATAAGTATTTCATGTCTTACATTGTGTGCATTAAATGGTTAATTAAAATAATATTTTCTATAAGAAAAATAATTATTGAAGGATGTTTACATAACCTAAAATTGAACTCTCTACTTAATAAAATATTCTCATTATTATTATTATCATTAATACTTGGATTAATTTTTGTTATAAACTATTTCATTTAAGATAATATTCTAAAACTTAGAAATGAAACAGAAAATGGTGTTACTTTAATTATTTCTTTTAAGTGTGATACTTAAATAATAAAGAAACTTAAAAGTGGTTGTTTTTAATATTTGTTAATACTTCTTCATTTAAATAAAAGTGAAACACACTTAAGACTTAAAACTTGCATTCTGAAATCACCAATTGAATCAAATCAAATTCTAAAATCTTAAACATTCACTAATCCCAACTCATTATTAACGTAAGCACTTGTAACAGCACCTAAAGATGATAAAATAATCTAAGCTAAATTTATGATGTTATCGAAGTATCATTTTAAAATAAAGCTTACCTAGTTAAGCTTGGGTATGATTGGGGGTATTTTGCGATGCATTTCATTACTATGCATAATAGCATCTTGACAGAGTTTTCTGTAGTCCTTATCGGGATTACATTGCTATTTTTCAGAACTCGGGGTTTTACCGCAAACCCTAGAACCCCGAAGGGTTTGAACTGTATATCTATCCAAGGCAAGTTCACTCTTGCTCATGTCCTACTTGATTATGTTTATCAAAGTAAATGCAAAATACTATGGTTTATCATTGCATGAAAAAGAGAAAAACATATTTTCGAATGATGTGAACTGATATATATATAAATATATTGTTGGCTGGCAATGGAACCATGGTTTGATGTTGTGGTGGAGGATCCATTTGCACGGGAAAGTATTACCTAGGACTTAATAACCAATGCCATCAGTGTTCTTGCGCCATAAATGACGCGTTAACCATGAGGCCTGGTATGGGCCGGGGAACTCATCTGTGACCTTCTTCCTTTCACATGTCAACGGACAGCCAGAGCCGTACGTTGTAGATCTTGCGAGACTACATGCACATGGGTGGGACCCCTTAATGCCCACGGACTCTGGTGTCTAGGATGGTCTGCAAGGGGATGCCTAGGTATCTACCGTGAGGGGTAGAGTATCAGGGGTGATTCTGCTATGCATGAAGGGGGTGGGCATGTGGGGTTGTTGAAGAAGCACGGCGAATGGCTTGGATCATCGACTGGGCCCCACACCAAATAGAGTGTGGACGGGAAAGATCGCCCGGTTGTGCAACAAGGCGTTGATCTCTTATGGGTAAAGTAACGCACCTCTGCAGAGTGTAAAGAATTGTGACATGTTACTCCCTGTTCCGGGAAGGAGCTGCGAACGCTGCAGGAAAGGAACTCCATGAAGTTCTAGCACCTATGAATGGATGACGGGCATAGTTTTCTGAAGATAAAATGAATCTTTTCCTAAAAATGTTTTACAAAGATATGCATGTTTATCCATGACCTTTTGGTATGGATGGTAGCTAGTGCATAAAACACCTTATTCCTACTATATGAACTTGCTGAGTAACGCTCGTGTTGCTCACCCTTTCCTCCGTTGACCCCCTGCTTAGATTATTGGAGACAACAGAGGAATGACAGGAATCCATCACAATGTTGGGGAAGGTCTTCAACGAGGAGTCAAATCAACCTGGTGGATCCTGAAGGAGTCAACCTCTACTTCGCCAACGGATGTGTGGCGACAACAGTGTAATGATGGACATGATGACAACAATGCCTATGGACAAGACAAATATGATTGGATGGAGAAGCACAACTCTAGACAATGATATCCCAGGTGGATAGATAGGGCTGTGACAACAGCAGTAGTGGATTAGGAGTGAGAAGTAGAGCTGATATCCAGCTTAGTGCTACGACTTGAGTTTTTCTGGAGTTTTATTTGCACGAGATCTACTTCTGCTTGTAAAGGAGGTTCTCGAGATTTTGTATTGAATAGTATTGTAATCCTATAGTGTTACCTTGGATCAGCTATGTTTCTGTTGTACCACTCTGAGGGATGTAATATTTACAGAAAGGTCCTTCTGTGAGTAATATATCAACTACTTGTACACTACAACATGCAGTGGTGTGGGTGGTCACCACAGTTGGTATCAGAGCGAACGACCTTAGGATTAAAACCCTTTTAGGAGACTTGTAGGTTGGTAAAACTATAGGGAGTTATCATCTTTACCTGAACTCTATATTTCTACAACTATGATGGTTATTCACTTGAGAATAATACTGTCATACTTGAATACACATTTCCTTACCCAACTAGAGTAGATATTCTTAGTTACTATTCCATAAATATAATATTCATCTACCTTATTCTTTTCAACTTGGTACGACTAGTTAATACTGTCCAGTATTAGTTGATATACCAAATAGCTTACATCCTAGTCAGTGTTACCTACATGGTATCATTGATAACCCTATCCTATGAAGTAGAACCCTATCATAAGTTCGTGATGGAGGAAGTCAAGAGATGTTTGATGATAGTGAAGAATCATCGACATTCAAATATGGAAAGTATCTTAATACCCTAATGATACAGATCAATGGGGATTCACCTGAGTATAGTCTAAAGTTTTAAGGAAATTAGGAGATGGCATAAACCATGACGGAAGCTACACTACTACTTCTGATGTACCATGAGTAACTACATGAAGGATCTGGATATGTTCGCAAACATTTGTTCTAGCCAGATGGAAGATTCAAGCTACATGGAGTTTAGTTCCATAAGAAACCAAGCCATACCACAACTACTCTTAGAGTACCTTTTCCTAGGATTACTCCGTTGCTAATGGGCAACTTGTGTATATATTGAGGTAAAAAGTTGGTTTAGAATAGAACTATAAGGTGACATATACCTATCATGTAGTGTATAGCATCTAAGCCTGGGTACTTGAGATATTTTTACTCAAAGTACTACTTATTTTACGGGCTTATGCTGCATGATTGATATATAACTGCATTTGCGATTTATTGGATCTTTTTGGATTTTTGATTGGCTAGGTTGGTACATGAAGTTAGAATTTGATGTACAATGGCATGATTGTCACATTGAGTTCTTTTCTTGATGTTACTGATCTAGAGGTAGATAGGATTCGTGTAAGGGAGAGACATGTTCTCAGAAGTTTCAAACAACAAAGAAAGCTCATGAAGAGAAGGAAGTCAAGATGATCGAAGTAAAAATGCAGATAAAGACTGGAATGGACCACAACCCACATCATATTGAATTTGGAGGTCTATATCATCAGAACATGGAAGGATGGAGGAACTATGTAAGTTCGAAGAAGAGTACCCTCACAATTTGGAAGAAGGTTTACTGACGATGATGAAAGGAAAGCTACAGGAGGAAGTCTGTAAAAGTGCGAGAGTTATGAAATTTGATGATCACATCATAATGTTTTCGCATGAAAAATCCTTGAGATTGGACACACAAACTTATAGCCTTATACAAGGATGAAGATTATTGAGTGAAGGACATCGAGTAGGAACTGAAAGATGCTGGATTATGAAGCTACAATATGTAGTCATATATAGTTGGGAGTTGTCGTAACTTGGTGGAAGAAGTGGTGTTGGAGGAAAATCATAAGGCACAACTGATATTTGAAGAAAGTTTGAGAAGAAGTATATGGGACTTGTATGTCTAAAAGAGCCGTGAAGTTGATGGTAGCGGAGTATGAAGCAACAATCCAACACTTAGCGGACAACCAAAAAGTCTGATATTTAAGCAAAAGATAGTAGTATCATTGAGATCGAGGTATATGACTTCAAGGTCCAACGTTCCAAAGGACACACATCAGGACCATGGGAGACGAGTTCCTGGATTGTCGATAGTTCAAGGAGTTAGTTCAGTTATATGAATGAAGCCGATAGAGACATGTGACGTCGAGGTACTGAAGTTGATTACCTTGGATACAGAGGGGTAACTATAGAGAAGGATAGCCTAGGTCCAATGACTCAGATGGAGGTTGAACCAACATAAGATGGAAGAGTTACATCGTCTGATTAACCAAATGAAAGGTATCAGTTTCAACAACATACAGATGAAAGAGTTGTTATATCAACCAAGTTTGGACTAGATGACCAACAACCTGTTCTAGATTAGAGTTAAGATATCACCAATTGCAACCAATTTTGCGATGATTTCTTTCTCTAGACCATAGGTGAGCCAACTGGAATGCTAATTTGAATGACTATCTGATTTACCGGGAGATCTTATAGGTTGTTCACGTCATGGTGGACTTATTAATTGTTCTCCGGGAAGCTATTGGATGTTGGAAAGGATAACTTTTAAACCGGAGAATGACTGGGGAATCACAACCTTGTGGAAGTACCCTGTATTCTTCGAGAAACCCTTACATATACTTGGTAAACGATTGAGTAGAAAGGTGGATAGATCCATTCAGCAGTATAGATTTGGTTGTTACTTGAGACTGAACGGACACAACAGGATGGAGATCGACTAATAGATGGTCAGGACGATGGAAGCCCTAGAACTTTCTAAAGGGGAAGAGTGGATATGTATCTGGATAGTACTTGGAAAAGACAAGGTGAAAGTAAGAATAAATACATTGGCTGAGACAGAGTTGACTTGATTATAAGCGCTTAAGAAGTTCTTTGAAATAGAGGAGAATTTTCAATAATCTTTGAGAGATTCGTAAGTCAAAGGGGTACTTAAAATCTAGAAATTAAGAGTCACAAGGAATCAGATAGGCATAGGAGTTGTGACTAGAGGATCTTTGATAGTCCTCGATGAAGTCAGAGGAGATGGAAGAAACCTGATCTGGATGAAAATCGAGAGCTCCATGCGAGTATTGAGACTACAGCAACTGATCGAAAGATTGCTCAATGTCAACGACAGGTTAGCCCAATCAGCAACAGATACATACCAGATTTGGACCATGGATCAACTATATCCAAGACCACAACAGAGGAAGTTTAGAAAAGTGGAAGTTGGAAGAAGTGCTTTACACTCATCAAAACGTGAGGGAAACCGTAACTTCGGGACGAAGTTTTTGTTAAGGGGGAAAGACTGTAATACCCCAGCATTTAGGAACTAACGAAGGGTAGAAATAGGAATTTATGCATCTGCATGCATGCATCTGAAAATCCCGAATAATTTTTTTCGCAAATTAAAACCCTGGAGTGATCGAAGTTTGATCATCTTCATGATTTAAGCTTTAGATCATCTTAAGTGAATTTGATAATTTTCGACATGACCTTTAGGAATTTGCTTGTTGTAGGAATTTGAATTCAAACATAATATTCAAATAATTGAATTCATAAAATAATTCAAATTAAAACATTAAAGTAACAAAAATAACAATTAGGTAATGATTTAATAAATGTTTGAATAAATCAAACATTACAATAAATATTACAACTTATGAATTCTTGTATAGACAAACAAATCAATTTATTGATTGAATACAACAATACAATGTCTTTACAAATTTTATTACAACAAATTGAAAATTCAAAAAGGAAAATTACAATTATTTCCTAAACTAAAATGTCTTGTATTCTTTTCTTCTTCTTTTTGATCTTTAATCCAATATTGTTTTCCTGCAAAATAAATAAGAAACAAAGAATATACAAAGAGGGGTTAGGGGTTAGTATTACTCTCAGTCTAGCAATAAGATGTATTGCTATTTGCATCATCGAGTTTAATTAGGCGACTAAGTATAGTATATGTTCTTAAATCACCTCATTTAGCCTCAGGACACCCTCATTGGCTGGACTGTCACAAAAATCCACTTGGCATGCAAAAGAAATGTATCACACAGGGATAAGATCAACCAGCCGAAGCTCCAGTTCACAGAACCTGGGATAGCACACAGCACACACACCACAGTGCTGTCAACATCACAGTGCAATAGACATGTGAAGAACAAGGCCAAAAGGGAGTCGTAGGACACAAGCCTCACAACACTATTTCACCCACCACCACCATCACAAGTACCACATAGCACAACAATTTCACTCCCAGGTGGAGGATAAGAGCAAGAGGCAACCGTAGCAAGCAAGCAACAAAGCTCATTTCACACACTCAAGCTCACAGCTCAAGTTCATCATCCACAACACACAACTCATCACAAAACCACCAATCCATCCAATTTTCACCACACAATCCTTGCCAAAAGCAAGAGCAAGATGGAGTCGAAGCTCAAGGCCAAGCAGGAGCAAGGGGAGGCCAGAAGCTCGAGGGAAGCAACCTGGAGCTGGAGGAGCAGGCCAGCTAGGAGAACAAGGAGGAGATCTACAAGTGCTGTTGATCAAGAAATCCAGAAAAACCACAAGCAACACAACACAACCACCACCACACCTGACAAGAGGTTGACTCTCTAATTCTCTAGCAAAATGAACTGCTAGTTATATATGGAGTAGGGTGGTGTTTTCCCTCAGATAAGCATAGAAATGCTATGCTAAATCGTCACAGGGATTTAAATCACAAGCAAGCATTTGATCTTATCAAAATATTTGCCTCAGCCTTTGCATCATAGGCTCGGCCAAGAAATCAAGTATAATATATGTTCTTCATTCCAGGAGATGGAGTAATTCATCTCAAGCAAGTAAATCAAGTCAGCTAAGTAAACTTGCTATCAACACCACATCAAACACTAAACCACCAGGACTGCACACCCTAGGTAAAACCTGGCAAACAATCCCAGATTCTTAGTGTTTAAAATGTTATTCTGCCCTTCGACTTGGCATAATCCTGTATGCAAGTTCATCATTGAGCTTAGCATCCATTTGATTAACTATCAAATTTGTCCAAAGGCTGGATATCCACACTTTGCACCTCACAAACACAACCGTATGGCAAGGTCATGTATATACATGATCAACAACTAAAGAAATGCCCAAACAAACAGAGTCAAGCATGAATTGTGTCTGTTCTTATCAAAAACATGTATGGCAATGTTCAGTAACACATTAATCACAAAAGAAATCATTCACAAAGTTATCTCGATAAATAAATCATCTAGAATTCCTCTCTGCAACTAACTGACCGTACCAACAACATTTAACTGACAGAAATAACTGGGTGTTAAGGGCAACTGAAGATTTTCTTCGGTTAAACGACTGGCAGTGAGGAACACCACACGAACACCACCGCCACATTCCAGAGCAAGGGGAGGAGCAGCTAGAAGAGTAGGAGACCGGGGAGCTCACCTCAAGAAGTTGTAGCCGAGGCAGAACCGTACTTGGAGAAGCCGCAGTCGATGCCGGGGTTGCGGTCACAGCACCATCCCGCCGGCATCGGAGAAGGAGGAATCGCAGCAGCAACATCCAGAGCTTCACCGCACACCCGCACTTTGACCACCATCACCACGGCAGCACAGGGGTGAACCCTGCACCAAGCCGTGGCGGAGCACTCGAGGCAGCACAAGCTCGGCGGAACCCTAGTTTGGGTAGGGGTTGCGCACGGCCGCGTCAGGCAAGGAGAAGTAAATCGCCGGGGTAGGGTTGAAGAGGACGGTGGGGCGCGACGTTTGTGCCATAGCCCGGCAGCGGAGTCTGCCGAAATCGGCCGGAATCGCTCGGCGACGGTGGAGGCGAAAGGGTAATCGCGAGAGCACGAGAGCAAGAAAAGGGAAGAGATAGAGGTGAGCGGGGAGTGGCTCGGTCGTGTTGACCGACCCGATCCAGTCCTAGGGTTGGGTTCAACCAGTTTGGACCAGGGGCATTGTGGTCATTTCCTATAATAAAAAATAATAAGAAAATAATTCCAGAAATAATTTAAATTGAATAAACTTTGGAAATTTCTAACTATTGCATATTAAATCAAAAATACAAATAATATATCAAAATGAATAGAAAAATAAATCTATCTGTTTGTATAAATCAAATACTTGTTTGACTAAAATTGAAACAACAATTTACTTATTAATTTAAATATGGAGTTAATTTGAAATACTATATTGAATGCATTTCAACTTCATTTAAAAATGCTTCACATGTTTAAAGTTCAAATTTGAAAATGTTATAAGTATTTCATGTCTTACATTGTGTGCATTAAATGGTTAATTAAAATAATATTTTCTATAAGAAAAATAATTATTGAAGGATGTTTACATAACCTAAAATCGAACTCTCTACTTAATAAAATATGCTCATTATTATTATTATCATTAATACTTGGATTAATTTTTGTTATAAACTATTTCATTTAAGATAATATTCTAAAACTTAGAAATGAAACAGAAAATGGTGTTACTTTAATTATTTCTTTTAAGTGTGATACTTAAATAATAAAGAAACTTAAAAGTGGTTGTTCTTAATATTTGTTAATACTTCTTCATTTAAATAAAAGTGAAACACACTTAAGACTTAAAACTTGCATTCTGAAATAACCAATTGAATCAAATCAAATTCTAAAATCTTAAACATTCACTAATCCCAACTCATTATTAACGTAAGCACTTGTAACAGCACCTAAAGATGATAAAATAACCTAAGCTAAATTTATGATGTTATCGAAGTATCATTTTAAAATAAAGCTTACCTAGTTAAGCTTGGGTATGATTGGGGGTATTTTGCGATGCATTTCATTACTATGCATAATAGCATCTTGACAGAGTTTTCTGTAGTCCTTATCGGGATTACATTGCTATTTTTCAGAACTCGGGGTTTTACCGCAAACCCTAGAACCCCGAAGGGTTTGAACTGTATATCTATCCAAGGCAAGTTCACTCTTGCTCATGTCCTACTTGATTATGTTTATCAAAGTAAATGCAAAATACTATGGTTTATCATTGCATGAAAAAGAGAAAAACATATTTTCGAATAATGTGAACTGATATATATAAATATTTTGTTGGCTGGCAATGGAACCATGGTTTGATGTTGTGGTGGAGGATCCATTTGCACGGGAAAGTATTACCTAGGACTTAATAACCAACTAGCGGGGTCGCCCGCGCATTCGCGCGGCTAGACAATCTATTGACTCTATAATTTGCTATCACATTATTTACATTTTAGTTAAACATTATGTGATATCTATATATGTAATGCTTTAAGAATAGTTATTTTTTATTTGATCTTAGATATTTGCGTCTAACTTTAAAATTGTTTGTATCACCTCATGCTGAAACTGAAACACACTTTCTTAGGCAGCCCAAAACATATTTTTGTGGCCCAATCCATGCAATTTTATGAAATTTAAAAGAGCTTTTTTTTTTTGGTGAAAAAGAAGAAAAAAAATATAGTCTCTGGTTTTCTCTTCCTTGGACCGACACATTTTTTACTTGATTTGTTCTTAATGTTTTTTTCCAATTTTTTTATTGCGTTCAAGTTGCCCAATGCCTGACATAGTTAAAGGATTTACTTATTTCAGTGTAAATAGTAATTTTTTAGATAGTTATACTATTTTTTAATATATTTAAATATCTCTTCTCGTGTGACAAAGCTATGTACGCTTCTGAGTGTAATACGTCCTGCAGTTCATTTTTATTCCGGCCGAACCATTATGTTTCGTTATGATTCATGTGGAGACTGGAGTATATAGGTATGCAACGCATACGCATACAGTACTAAGCTCTCATATGTTTTTTTTTCCTTAAGAAAAACGTTCTGCTCTCCTTGCGCACACGCAGCCGCGTTAGCCCCTGATTGCTCTACTCCAAGATCCCCACCGCGCGGCGTCGCCTCCGGCAGCCGCTCCCGCTCCGGCGCCTGGTGAAGCCGCGGCTCAGACTCGGCGCGCGCGTCGCACTCGTCCAATTCTCGTGCGCCGATTTGTGGTGGTTTGGCGGCAGCTGCATCTGGCATCGGAAGGCCTGGCGTTTCGTAGTCTACTCCTCCAGTCTTAATCTCCATGCCCCCAAGATCCACGATGACACCGGCGACGATTGATTGGCATCACCGTACCAGAAGACCAGAAAATATGAGTTTCCACATTTCTAGTTTCAATTTTCTGTTTTCTCAGCAGCAACTTTTAGCTTAGTTTCATTCGGCAATAGAACAGGATAATTAGAGCACTTTTCCTCTGATTACCTTCTATTTAACTCTGGCGCATGAAGAGGTGCATGAGAGAGATTAGGTGGATACATATTTTGATTTGGGTCTTTGCTCTGTTAAATTATTCTATAATTCATAAATTGTAAATGGAAATATCAACTTTGTCTAGATAAATGAAGGATACATCCATGTGGCTACGGAAAAATAATCACGTTCATGAAGTACATGTGAAGCATGGTAGCAAGCAGGGACAGGCTATGGTGAATTGAAATATTGTATCTCCTGCTTACAATTTTGTCCTATTTTTTGGCATGTTCACTCTGTATTGTCGATCAGGACCATGATTTTAAATGTCTTTTACTCCTCTGTAAATTAGAATATCTCCTTATTATAAACAATATTCTTTGTGCTGTCTTCACTTGGACCTCATTGTCATCGATCAACAGCTTCAATCCTTCTTTATTTGTGATTCTTTATAATGCCATGTATAATTGCCCATGTCTTATTAATGGTCATTGCAAATCAGACTGATAATTGATATTGCCTTCATTTCACCACAAATGGCCATTTTAAGTCGCTCGGTGAAATGATGATCTGAGGTATGTATAACTTTTCGCCAACGTGTGTTCCTGCAATTATTTGTGCCTCGATTTACTTGTTTCCAAGTTGTGCTATTGTCATTTGTGCACCGTTGCATAAACCTGCAGCTTGGTTGATGTTGCGTAGTAGCATAACTGGCAAACCAACCTTCAGTTTTTGCTGATGGTCTGGTATTTCTGGGAACTTCAAGGTGTTGATGAACTCAATAGGATACATGTTTTCCATTCTAATGTCTCCTTCCACACGGTATCGAATAAAATGCAACTTGTAGTAGTATGATCACTAATCTGGAGCCAAATACGGTACCTAACCTCTCATTTTATTAGTGTAATGAAAATATGATAGTAAAACACTGATGTACAACGTATTATATAAGTCAAACATTAACCACTTAGAAATCAAAAGTACGACTACCAACAGATCCAGCATTGTTTGTCTTTTTGTTTCTGTTCCTATAGTGTATACCTGGTAGAAAACCCAAAGTAGTAATCTGAAAAATTATCTGATGTTCAAATCGGTAGAATATTCTTACCGCGGTGGTACACCTTCTGTATATCTTGCAATAATAATTATCAGATTCTTTGGTAGCAATTTTGTTACATACATCACATGACATGTACCACCATTGAATATCTTCTTCTATCGGATCAATTCTAACAATTGTTGTGAACACAAAGTCCTAAAGATCATTTTAAAGTGTTAGCTCCTCAAAGAATATGATATTAACACACAAAAATCTGTAAATACTTTTGTAGGTCTTGGATGCTTGTACGGTAACATATCTTAGAAGATTTCTGATGCATTACCTGGTTTGTTTGGTTGGTGCAGCTCCTTCTTGACGTAGACTACCAGCAGCAGCTCTGGTTCGATTTCCAGCTAAGTGCCTTCAATTTGACGACGGCGGATTTGGTGTTGTCCAGGCGTGAGATGTTCTTCCGGACGACGTCCATGCTTTTCCCGCCGCTAATGCTCTGGGCGTCCTCGACGAAGATGGCACCGACGTGGATGAAGATGGCGCACATGACAGATGATCAGGTTCTTTCGACTGCCTCGCCAACTTGGATGTTAGCACCTTTACTGTATGAAATCCAAAACAAAATACTCCTGCAAGGTCAATGCTATTTTTCATTTGATGTCTGTGATCGAAATTTAGCTGCCGCTGGTATTACTCTCACGTTTGTAATGGTGTACACATTGCAACCTTGAATGAATATGCTCTGAAATTGAAACAAAATCACTGGAAATAAGTCAAGAAAATAAGTAATTGTAGAGACTCCTTATACCACCTGATCAGTAAGTATCATATCAAGGCTAACTAATTCGCCATTACTAATTAACATTGATCAATAAACCTTCATTGTTAGATCCTTTCCTCTACTGGTACGTAGTACAAATCTCACGCAAGGGTTTACTTGCAAGTTGCCATTGCAGATTTCACCATTGCACTGAAACATCAAACAAATAAGTAGGAATACTTGCTTGAGGATGGTTCGTACATGTACTTGATATCTTTTGTATCCAAAAACCTGGGTGAGTGCAGCCGGAGAAGATGCTGTCACCTTCGCGAGGGAAGATCTTGCCTTTCACGTCCGTGCGTGAAACTGTTGTTGACGGCGATGACGGATGACGGCAAGAAGGTATGCGCTGCCACCGCCACCACGTCGTGATCACTTCAATAAGATGCAACAACCGACCTAGAAAGGTTTTTGTGATTCCCTTCAGTTGAGGATACGTGTTTATCCCTGCAAAAAAACATGTCTATTGCAATTCTTCTGAGAACACCATAGTATGACCACTTATATCAGCTAAACAACTGGACTACCAATTCTTGAGCTCGTGCAAGTACATCATAGTGGTTGCTGGCTAACAACGGTGCCCTCGAACTCGTGGTCTACATATCTCAAAGTTGTACAACAATCCATCTGTTCGATTCAGATGTCATGTTGTCTTGTGGCCACGCACATCCTGATGGCCACCATGATCTAGGCTTAGCGTGAAGGGTTGCCAGGTTCCCGATGTGGCCGAGCGATGCCACCGGTTGCTTTTTTTTTTTTTTTTGAACGCTAAACACTTGTATTCATACGTATAGGAAAGCAGTACAGATCCTAATACAAGCAGCTACGATACGGAGAGGATACAGAGAGCAGCACTGCTGCAGAACATCTTCTTCAACCTCCAGGACGCCGAACACCCGAGACCTCCACCGTCGAGGACGACGCAGGATCCAGCCGCCGACAGCCCTCTCCAACGAAGCGGAAGAACTCCTAGCCACCAGCTCCGACGAGCTGGTAAGGCTTTGACGGGCCGCATCAGCCACCAGCTCCGACGAGCTGGATCTGAAGCCGAAGATGGTCCATCGGCCGGGGGAGCCCCCCAAGCAACCTCCGCCCCAGATCCAGGGCCAGCGCCACTCCACCTCCACCGAGGTGGCCAGATCTTCAACCTGCAAGCCTCGATCCCGCGCAACAGCAGCCTCCCATCCCTTCCGCACGCCTCCAGAACACCAACCAAAACACCAACCGCAAAGAAAACACCAGCACCGGAGGAAGCACCAGTGGAGCAGGGCAGCAGCCAGCCGCCGCCGTCGAAGACGACGTCGGGAGCGAGGGGAGGCTGCTTCCCAAGAAAACGACGACGGAGGCCTCCCCGCCTCGACCCCGACGCCCGAGATCCACCCTATCCACACCCTATCTACACCGCCGGAGCGCAGATCCGGGGATTCCCCATCCTCCCGCCGCCGGAGCGGCCGCCGGAGGGTGGGAAATCCCACGGATACGCCGGCGCACGCTGGTCGCCTCGGGGTCGCCCTCGAGTCGCCTCTGGTTCTGTAGAAGAGAGGAGAGGAGGAGAGTTCCAGAAATATGCGGTCTTTTCCTTACCGGTTGCTTTTCTTGATGCTAGGAAGTAGCAAGATTGCCTGGAGAGCAGCCGCACCTTGTCCATGCATGCTAGAAGAGAAACAAAACTATTGGGATGCGCGGCGAGTGGAGAGCTGACCGGTTCTGGATGTGAATGAGCGAGGCCGCCGGCCGACGAACAAAACCGGCGTTGCACCTTCAATCTGCATGCATGTGTGCGACTCCCGGCCGCCGGCGGACTTCTGGTTTCCCTCAGGCCTATGATAGCCTATGATAACGTGTGTGCTTATATTGACGGTTCGACTGAAGAGTCCGCGTTGATAACGTGTGTGCTTATCTTTCTAAATTGCATGTACGTGTTGACCCTGGACACTTATCCGTGTACTTTCTAAACTTTACGTGCGCAAATCTGTCCTGCCTTTGGTATACTTGCTTTTTAAATCTCCACCGTCTATAAATCTTAGTTTTACGGTGGTAAATCTCCATCGTCAATTGTTTGTTGTTTTAATAATATAATAGATGTCGTCAGTGTTCTTGCGGCATAAATGACGCGTTAACCATGAGGCCTGGTATGGGCCGGGGAAGTCATCTGTGACCTTCTTCCTTTCACATGTCAACGGACAGTCAGAGCCGTACGTTGTAGATCTTGCGAGACTACATGCACATGGGTGGGACCCCTTAATGCCCACGGACTCTGGTGTCTAGGATGGTCTGCAAGGGGATGCCTAGGTATCTACCGTGAGGGGTAGAGTATCAGGGGTGATTCTGCTATGCATGAAGGGGGTGGGCATGTGGGGTTGTTGAAGAAGCACGGCGAATGGCTTGGATCATCGACTGGGCCCCACACCAAAGAGAGTGTGGACGGGAAAGATCGCCCGGTTGTGCAACAAGGCGTTGATCTCTTATGGGTAAAGTAACGCACCTCTACAGAGTGTAAAGAATTGTGACATGTTACTCCCTGTTCCAGGAAGGAGCTGCGAAGGCTGCAGGAAAGGAACTCCACGAAGTGCTAGCACCTGTGAATGGATGACGGGCATAGTTTTCTGAAGATAAAATGAATCTTTTCCTAAAAATGTTTTACAAAGATATGCATGTTTATCCATGACCTTTTGGTATGGATGGTAGCTAGTGCATAAAACACCTTATTCCTACTATATGAACTTGCTGAGTAACGCTCGTGTTGCTCACCCTTTCCTCCGTTGACCCCCTGCTTAGATTATTGGTGACAACAGAGGAATGATAGGAATCCATCACAATGTTGGGGAAGGTCTTCAACAAGGAGTCAAATCAACCTGGTGGATCCTGAAGGAGTCAACCTCTACTTCGCCAACGGATGTGTGGCGACAACAGTGTAATGATGGACATTACGACAACAATGCCTATGGACAAGACGAATATGATTGGATGGAGAAGCACAACTCTAGACAATGATATCCCAGGTGGATAGATAGGGCTGTGACAACAACAGTAGTGGATTAGGAGTGAGAAGTAGAGCTGATATCCAGCTTAGTGCTACGACTTGAGTTTTTCTGGAGTTTTATTTGCACGAGATCTACTTCTGCTTGTAAAGGAGGTTCTCGAGATTTTGTATTGAATAGTATTGTAATCCTATAGTGTTACCTTGGACCAGCTATGTTTCTGTTGTATCACTCTGAGGGATGTAATATTTACAGAAAGGTCCTTCTGTGAGTATTATATCAACGACTTGTACACTACAACATGCAGTGGTGTGCGTGGTTACCACAGTTACCGACCTAGCTGTCATTTATTATTGTGTTGTCGTGTACACCGTGTTGGGGGGAGTGGGTGTATACGTCTAGCCTTGGATCGGATGGGTACTGCAGCTTCGAGAGTCGGCATGAATAGCTTCATGGTGAAAACAATTTGAAATTCCACCATGAATTTACCAGGAGCCTCCTCCCTATACAACACTCACCCAAATTTTCCTAGGAAACCCCAAAACATGACACCACCAAGCCGGCAACACAGTATGACGTCTTAAACACAGTATGTTGCCGGCTTAAGGCGTCAACGTGACTACATGTTTTCTCATCAAAACACCATGCTGTTACGTTGTTGATTTGTTGAATCAATACAATAGTTGCTGAATTTTAGAGCTACATGTTCTGCCTCGGATTACTCTTAAGACGACGTTTCCATTTGGATCGTGTCGGTGCCGTCCAGCTTTACAGATGAGATCGGCATTTGGAAATCACTGATCGTGCCGACTCCAGGAATTCGGCACGATCGGGCGGTGTGGACGTGCGAGTTAGACCTACCGGCACTCAAACAGACAGCGATTTAAAGTCAGGAATAAACTATGTTTTCACCAGCGATGGATTGTCATAGTACTGTTCATAGACGGCTGCAAGCTTGCCGGTTTAAGAGCGTGTGTACATCCCGGTACAACCATCCTTGCCACGGGTGTGCTGTTTGGAGGGGGAGGTGCGCTGGTCTGCTTTCCCCGACGACCAACTATCGGCACGGACGAATCCTCATGGAAGTGTCCAGTCGTCGGCCTAGCGAGGCGTGCCGGCCTAGGGGATCCAACGATATTGCTTCTCCGTCTCAATGCACCGCCGGACCACACTGACTCCAGAAACCCTTAGGGAACTAGCGATACTGGCTTCTCCATCTTAATGTACCGTCCGATCAAGCCGACTCCCTAGAGTCGGCGTGATCGCCTTTTCCATTCATTCCTCTCCGTTATCAGCTGTTGGCGACAAACCAGTTCATTGTGAATGATGACAGGTCACTGGGTTAGTCTGTAGCGTTATGATCAATGAAACATGCCATCTACCTGTGCTAGTGACGTTCCAGTTCCCATTGATTCTCGCCAAAAAAAAACAGACCCTCCATCTGACATGCCAGCTCGAAGACACTTTCGTTTAGATGAGGTGTTATTTTCTTTGGTTTTCGAGCAACTAATTTTCTGATTTGTCTTACATATTATTTCTGTTCATTCTTTTGTTTTACAGCTGACCGACTTACTGGTCTGGTGTTCTTCCGGTTATGGTCGGTTAACTTGAGATTAGGTCGTGCTTTCTTGCCATATATACTTGTTTGTTGTTCGTTTCACCTAAGTACCACGGTGCCATATATTTTATCCCCTGCAATGACACAATATGTGGAAAAAGTCAGCTATAAGCGTGCTATGTATTTGGTGTGTAGTTATGCTTTGATTTGTGTTGTAACGGTTAATCCGTGGATTCGTCAATTTGTTCATGATCAACAACACGTACTATCATGTCAGTTTTTATTTCCACTCAGTTGCCAGAGGAACGCAGTATACGCCGACTCCATGGAGTCGGCTGGATCGACGTGCAGTAAAATGGACAAGGCCAGTCCTGCCGACTCGAGGGACTCGGCGCCAGCGGGCGTGTAGTACTAATCAGCGTACTGATACGCCGACACGGCAAATGGGTGAAAGCCCAACGAATAGACACGATGAAATCAAGATCAGACAAAGAAACTCTGAGTGCACGACATCAATTAGTCTATGTGCTGGCTTAATGACTGGAGGTACATACCATGTGTTTGCAGTGGGTCTTTGTTTAAATGTACCATATGCATGGCGGGACGACGAATCTTTTAAGTACGTGTGTCGTATTGTTTCCTAGGGTATTGATCCGTCTGTCCGTCTTCTTCACGGTTTTACGCGTTTAGCTTTTCATTTCCCCGCGCACTGGCTTCTCCGTCTTAGTGCACCATCCGATCATGCCGACTCCAGCAACCCTAGGGTAGCCAACGATATTGGCTTCTCCGTCTTAATGCACCATCGGTCTTAAGCCGGAGGGTTCTCCGACCTAGAAACAATCAAAAGAAGCAACGGAAAAAACATGTAAGAAAAAGGGGGAAAATAACCAACAACTAACACGAAATAAAACAACAACTATCATCACGAATGGAAACCCGCACATATAGAAATAAAATTGCACAACAAAGCACGAAAGGGAACAAAATAATACGAAACGACAGGAAAATGATCCGACCTCAAAATGAAGGGACCGAAGGACCCGAAAAAAGATATCAGATTTCACACGCAAGATTGATCCCAAGAAAAACATAGAAAAAGGAAACCAAAATGGTAAAACTCACCACAAACACACTGCTAATAATCGACGATCAATCGTTTTGTATAGACCACACTACGCTTAGATTTTTATTCCTTTGATCTCTTTGGTCCGAATGTTACAAAAAACCAAAGCCTTTCCAACCATCAAAGTCATATGTAAAATAAGCACAAGTCTTTCTTGTCTTTACAACCACAGCACCAACATGGCAGTCGCCGACTCACTAACAGGTGACCACGTAGGGACAACATCCGACCCGAAAAAAAAACGAGAACACACGAGTGCAGCGGCAAGACAACAAATACCAAAACAACACGGCGACAAGTGTCGCAAATAAAACAAAATCATGTAAACACTTCAGAAGCAAACAATAATATAAAGTGTACTAACAAAACTCACCACAGAAAACTTGACAGCAGCAGGAAGAACCGGCGACTGAGACGAACCCGAGTAAGACGCCGACCAACGAAAACACACGATCGAAGCAAGATCCTGACAAACCAATGGTGCTAACGCAAACGTAAAAAAGCAGACACCATCAAACAAAGAAAAGGCCATCACATGAAAGGCCAACGGGGAGCCGACAGCACCCACCGAGTAGGATAACTTACCACAAAAAGGACAGAAACCGAAAACCAAACAGGAAACAAAAAACTTCCTCGTCTATAAGATAATCCTGAGCAAAACAACAACCTGCACCGAAAAAAGGCAAAACAGGTCATAAGAGCGAGAATATAAAACGAAGATAGGAAGACAACAATCTGCAAAAACCAAAATAAATCGTTTGGAATGTGAAACAGCCGATTCCAGAGAGTCGACGGGGCCAGTGCACAGTGAAACGGAGAAGGTCACCCGGCCGACTGCAGGAGTCGGCGGGGTCGGTGCACCTTAAAAAGGAGAAGGTCACTCGGCCGACTCCAGGGAGTCGAAAAGATCGGTGTACCGTAAAACGGAGAAGGCCAGCGACAGAGTCGGCTGGGTCGATGCAAAGAAAAAATAAATTTACAACCGGGATGAAGCGGCACGGGAGAAACGACACGACCACAGGAAAAAATCGACAAATAGAATAAACAGAGGAAACACAAACCGGGCAACCAACGAATCAATCGTACCATTAAGTTCACCACATAAACCACACTGTTCGTCATGTTTAAACAGCAACCAGAGCCGGCGAAAAGCCAGCAAGACCCAGCAGATTCTACACCGCAACCCGCAGCAGTAAACCGCCGACCTGCAAAAAAACAGAGTAACAGACATCAAAGCGATGTAAGAAACCCATAAAACAAAGAAGGAACAAACCGAAAAAGCAACAAATACGAAAGAAAAATAATCCACCGCACGGTCAGCAACATAAAAAAAGAATGAACAACAGAAAGTAACACGGTAAGAAAGAAAGACAAACAACAACTCAACCCACATGGAATAAGCTGCTTGGAAAAACCCAACGAACAAACACGATCAAAACAACATCCTGGCAAACCGATGGTGTGAACACAAGCGTAAAGAAATAGAAACCGTGAAACAAAAGAAGTACCATCACACGGAAGTTCAACGGGGAGCCGGCAGCAAACAGCAACCAGAATACTCAGCACAGAAATAACGGAATAATCCCGAGTAAACAACGACCTACAAGGAAATAAGGCAAAAGAAGTCACAAAATAAATATGAAGATCACAAGAAACCAATAAGCAAGAACATAAAGCGAAAATAGAAAGTGGCCGATCGAAAATAAAAATAAAAATCGTGTGGAAACATCCAACAAATAGAGATGAAAATACGAAAACACGAACCAGACAACCAATGATTAAAACCTACCATTAAATTACCCACACAAACACAGGACACATGAAAAAAACGCAGATCGACCATAAGAACAGTACGACAAAAAACACAATGAAAACAGAGCTCACCTCAACCGGATGAACGTGAAACCAGTTAGCCGACGACCTACGACAAAACAAAGCAACAAACAAAAAAGAAATGTTAGAAACCAAAGTAAACACGGTAACAAAGAAAGACAAACAACTGAACCCACACAGAATAAGCTGCTTGGAAAATCCCAGCAAACAAACACGATCAAAACAACATCGTGGCAGACCGATGGTGTGAACGCAAAGCGTAAAGAAACAGATACTGTGAAACAAAAGAAGTACCATCACAGGAAAGTCCAACGGGGAGCCGGCAGCAAACACCAACCAGAAAACTCAGCACAGAAATGATGGAATAATCCTGAGTAAACAACGACCTGCAAAATAAAAAGGCAAAAGAGTCCACAAAACAATTATGAAGATCACAAGAAACCAATCAGCAAGAACATATAACGAAAATGGCAAGTGCCTATCCGAAAATAAAAATCAAAATCGTGTGAAAACATCCAAGAAACAGAGATGGAAATACGAAAAAACGAACCGGGCAACCAATGATTAAAACCTACCATTAAATTAGCCACACAAACACACGACGGTAGCACGCAACGAAGAAACAACAAAACACAGATCGACCATAAGAACAGTACGACAGAAAATACAATGAAAACAGAGCTTACCTCAATAGGATGAACGTGAAACCAGTTAGCCGACGACCAACGACAAAACAAAGCAACAAACAGAAAAGAAATGTTAGAAAAGCAGAAAAAAAAACTGCATAAGCAACAAACAACAAACGAACATGAATCAAGCACACGGTCAACGACATGAACAAAGAACGACCAAAAACAGAAAGAGCAAGACACGGTAAGAAAACCCAACCTCATCTCAACAGGAACAAACTTGACCGGAAGAACAGCAAACGGAATCCATGAAAACACGGCAGAGCTCGAGAAAAGAACGACAGAGCAAGAACAACGAGGAAAAAGAAAAGGGGGAAATGAGAGCTGCAGTAACCATCCGATCTAGAAAAATAGCCTATATACCCCGTTCCCTCAAGCACTATATTTAGGTTGGTAACCACTCGGACCCAATGGTAAGCCGCCAGCGAGACGCGAATTCGGGCCTTCTGACTACCAGCACAGTGCAACGTACCCGCCGACGAATGGAGGGAGGCCACCTCGGACAGAGAAATCGGGCCCGAATTCTCCCTGACATCACGAACAGTGCAACGTACGCGAAATACCCAACGTGCCCCGACATACTGTAGAAAATACGCAGCGGCGACGCATGGAAGGGAAACATCGGCGACGCAACGCCCGAGCAACCGACATGTGGGCCAAGGAGAGGGAGGGACCCGTGGTCAGCGAGGGAGAGGGGAGAGGAACCACGTACCATGATCACTCTCCCAGACGGGCACGCAATGCACTCCCTAAAACCTAGAATGGTAAATGAACAAAAGCAACCAATCGGAGGAACGCGCTCGGAATCTTTGGCACTGTCGCCCCTCCGCCACACCGATTAAACACGAACCGTGAGGCTGACGGGCGGGCCCTCGGGCTACATCGGCGATCCACGTCGGACGTCAGCGAGAGTGGGTGCAATAAGGTTGTTACGGTTAGCGACTTTGCGAATCCCTGTTCATTCTGACTCTAGGAGCCGGCAGCGATCGGACGGTGCGGAGGCAAGGAGCGGGGAGGATCGGATGGCCAGAAATCCCAAATCGCTGAGCCTCCAATGGGTCTCACCGTTTATATCTTTAGATGTGTTGAGTGTTTAGCTTTTCATTATTTTTGCTTCTAGCTCTTGTTTTTCATGTACCTCTTGTTCAGAGCTATTAGTTTTTGTAGTTAGGAAGTTCTCTCTGGTATTTTCATTCATATTTGTGTAGAGAGTTGTTCAAATAAGTTGATTGGTGTTTGGAACTAAAATGTTATGATGTGGTGTGGGATGTCGGAAATCTTGCATGGTATTGTTAATCATGTGAATTTTGATAACTTATTTCCTTGCAATTGCTTGAGGTATTAAATGAATAGATGCTTAATCTTCCTGGTTAATTAAGTTGAGGCTAAGTAGTGGTATTGCCGTAAAGCTTGGTCCGTACTACATACTCTATTAATTGTTGAAGGATAGTCGTTCTTGATAGCTCTTTAAGTCTGAAGGTACTCCGTAATGGTTTAGTTGCGTGTGAAGGTCGAGGGATCTAACGGGGTACTTGTGCCGCCGTGAACGGCCCTCCTTGGGGTGACTATGATCATTCTCTGTCTGCTGACCCTTCTAGTTGTGAGCAATAAACTTGTGAGTTCTTTTTTACTAATGTTGAGATTTGATTTTTGGCACTTTCACCATCCAAATTTTCTAGCCTCTTCGGTGTTGTGCATTGCCCTCTTCTCACATTGAGACTTGGTGCATACTTCGCCAGTACATCCAAACCCCGTGGGAGGATTTTCTCTTGTTCGCCTACACATAAGCCTATACATCTTACTCAAAACAGCCACCATACCTACCTACCACAACATTTCCATAGTTGTTCTGAAATATATTGCCATGCATTTCCATCATCATACATTACATGACTTGTTGACATTTTTCATTATTGTCATTTAGTGCTTTGCATGATCATATACAGCTGACGTGTGGTTTACCCATGTTACACTAGATCATTGCACCTCCTACTACACTCGCAGAGGCTTTCAGTTTCATAAATTATGTTTTAGTCGTTGAGTTATTTGTACAAAAAGTGTGTCTTCATTAGAGTGTTGCCCCTACCTGTGAGCGAGAGAAAGAGAAAGAGCCATGGAGGCCATTTAAAAACACAAAAAGAAAAAAGAAATAGAAAAAAGAGAAAAAAAAGAGGGGCAACATTACTATCCTTTATATCACACTTGTGCTCATGTTTTTAGCACTCATGCTTCATAGTTTCATACTTGTGCTAGTAGCACCTATGCCTCATTTGAGAGAGTTTTCATGTTTCATCTAGTATAACTATGTGGGAATATTCATTATAGAACTTGGGTTGTATATTCCAATGATGAGTCTCCTCAAAAGTGCTCTAGGTCTTCGTGAGCAACCGAGTTAGATGCACCCCCACTAGTTCCATTGGAGAGCTTTCATATACATATAGCTCTATGTGCATCATTTGCATGGCAATCACTACTCCTTGCATAGCTTTGATTATAAGACTTTCTCTTGTCTAATGATCATTTATAGCTGTGTGAGATTTTCTTCCATTGTCCTTCCAAACCTCCATTAATGTTCTCTTTGACATAACATCCTGGTGCCAAAACCATATGCTTACGCTCACCGGTTGAGTAAACTTCGAAACAGTTGATACATGTCGTTTATGTTTATTTTCACTTGACTGGATCCTTTCTATTACTGTGAAAGATACTAGATGC
This sequence comes from Poa pratensis, assembly GCA_947311845.1. Taxonomy (NCBI): domain Eukaryota; kingdom Viridiplantae; phylum Streptophyta; class Magnoliopsida; order Poales; family Poaceae; genus Poa; species Poa pratensis. Next base: position 28,814,264 of record CAMZMU010000107.1, on the reverse strand, counting down.
TTGAGAGAAGGATAGAGTTGCTATGTTCGATACTTAAATCATCTATAATGAACCTTGTACGGTCTTAAGTCTCCAAAGCATGACCCGCAAAAAAGTTCTTGGTTGATTGACTGTCATGATTAACCATTGTTTGCTAAATATTCTTTAGACACTTGCTTTGAATGATTGTTTATCTAAGTTCACATGTTGTACATTACTATTTGATCAAGATTGTGTTAGTTGCATGTCTCCTAAAAAATTATTATGTTATCATTTACCTACTCGAGGACGAGCAGGAATTAAGCTTGGGGACGCTGATACGTCTCAAACGTATCTATAATTTTTGATGTTCCATGCTTGTTTTATACCATTATTATATGTTTTTACTATGGTTCTATGAAATTTATTGGACTAACCTATTAACCTAGTGCCCAATGCCAGTTTCTGTCTGTTTTTTCTGTGCATTGCAGAAAAGGACCAAAAATGAAAGTGCTCGGAATTGGACGAACATTTTCGTGATTTATTTCCAGCACAAATAAGCCACGGAGCCCAAAGATCAGCCCGAAGGGACCCACCAATTGAGTACACGGGCTAAGGGCGCGGCCCAGGGGTCACCCGCGCACCTAGCTCGCCTCCTCCACTCATGCACCGCCTCGCGTCGTGTCTTCGCCTATATATTCACTCGTGACCTAAAAACGATGGAACGCCGAAGATTTCTCCAGAAACGCATCAGAGCTCTACCGCCACCAAAAACCCTAATTCGGGGGACAGAAGTTCCTTTTTCGGCACCCTGCCTTGACGAGGAATTGCCCCGGAGTCATCTTCATCGCCGTTGCTGCCTCCCATGATTCGCCGGAGTAGTCCTTCATCGGGGCAGAGGGCTCTACTTGTAGCTATGTGGTTATCTCTCTCTCTCCCATGGTGTGATCTTTATGTGATCATAAGAATTGTTAGTGTCGTTGAATACATATGATGTATATGCTACTCAATTGGTTTATCTAGCATAATTTCCGGAGTCATTGTTGACAACGCAAAGCCTTGGTGACAGTGTGGGTGGCGTGTGTGACTCTTTAGATAATAGATTTTCTAGAGTGATATTTACCTTGGATTATTATTTGTGGAATTGTGGTGTTTGTTTACTCAGACTTTGAGGTGTGCTTTTGTAACCCTACGCATAATACTCTTGTTTTACCAAGAAGAAGAATAATTCCGAGCAACACTTGCTTGCGTTCAGTTGTGCTAACGTGTTGAGAGAGATCTCTAGCGAAAGTATGATCCCTAGGCCTTGTTTCCAATCATCAGAACACCGTTTTTAGTCACTTTTGTTACATGTTTGCTTGCTGCCATTTTTATTACAGATTACAAATACCATCTTTTACCATCCATATCACTTGCATTTTATTATCTCTTCGCCGAACTAGTGCACCTATATATCTGACAAGTGTATTGGGTGTGTTGGGGACACAAGAGACTTCCTGTATTTTAATTGCAGGGTTGCTTGAGAGGGATATCTTTGACCTCTACCTCTCCGAGTTCGATAAACCTTGGGTTACTCACTTAAGGGAAAAAATTGCTATTGTCCTACAAATCTCTACACTTGGAGGTCCAACACTGTCTACAAGAATAGAAGTGCGTAGTAGACATCAATCTGCTGACGAGATTCTTATTGATGGAGGGCACATGATGAAAGTTCTTCAGGTGCACGGTCTTCCCCGAAGTAAACTTCAGATCCACCGTACCAACACCTCGAACAAAAGCATGTGACCCGTTCCCCGTCAGCACGGGAGAAGTCCCTGTGACATCGTAAGAAGAAAACATGGAAGCATCAGCACAAACATGTACATTGGCAGCAGTGTCAATCAACCATTCAAGAGAATGACAAACTGAAAGGATGGTAGGAAATATACCGTACCCAGATTCCTTCATCTCAACGTCACCAATGACAACATTGGCAGTCTTACTGCTGTTCTCTTGTTCGCGCAGCTCATGGCAGTTGGGACAACGAGGAGCCTAGTGATTCGGATCACCGCAAACATGGCATGATCTCTTTCTCGGCTTCTTATTGTTAATCTTCTTAAAGTCGGTAGGCTGTGACGGCTTGTACTTTTCATCAGACTTGCCATTAACCCCCCCCCCCCCCCCCCCAGAGTTGTTCCTGTTGGTTTTGGGCTTGTGGGGCTTCTGGTAATTTTTCTTCTGCACCACATGGGCACTAGAACCAGCCTCGGCAACTCGAGCACGTGTATCCTTCATTTTGCTCTCGCCTTCTCTTCCACATCAAGCGAACCAATGAGATCCGAAACAGAAAACTCTTGTCTCTTGTGTTTCATAGAGGTAGCAAAGTTGTTCCACGAAGGTGGAAGCTTGGCAATAATGCCACCGGCAACAAACTTGTCCGGTAAATTACACTTAAAGTGCTCAAATTCCTTAGCGAGTGACTGTATCTCATGAGCCTGCTGTACAATAGAGCGCTCATCAGTCATCTTGTAGTCATAGAATTGCTCCATGACGTACAACTCGCTGCAAGCGTCCGAGGCCCCAAACTTGGCCTCGATCACATCCCACATGTCCTTGCCGTTATCAAATGACATGTACGAATCCACAATGGAATCGTGAAGAACACTCTGAAGGGCACCCTTAAATAGGGCATCGAGCTTCTCAAAAGCTTCTTGTTGTTCAGGATTAAGCTCGCCCTCAGGCTTGCCTTTGGTGGCGACTATGTTGTGGGCAATGGAATCATGAATATATGTTATGGTGGATTCAATCATGCTTCGACCCTATGGACTGCATGGTGAATTTGTGTCAGCTTTGGTGCAGGTAGCCGGTGTTTTAGACATTATATTCTTTCATACACACATAGATTTTTATTTTGATTATGAAAATAAGTTTGGTAATGTATTTGAATTGATAAATTGAATTGTAAATATTCAAATTGGCTGCAATGATGATAGGGAGGAACCCAATTAATGATGGAATGCGAACTCAAGGATATTAATCCGAACGTTATGTGTCTTTGCAAATTGTGAAACAAAAATGCTCATTGAAACAAAAATAGCTATCAAGTGATAACTTTACTGCATGAAGCTCTGATTTGTATCCCATCATGTAATTTCTACTTTCCGAACTAGAGGTTTTCATGAATTACAGGTCTATCAGATCATGTTTTATAACATGAGTATTTGCACTTAAAGAGGAATCTTTGTGATGGGATTTTCTTTGTTCCCATGCTGAATTTATAGAAACAGTTTCAGATTGATTGACTTCAATTATAATCTTTACCATCTTTCATCCATTCAACTATAATGTTTCCTCGACATATTTGACGTCTAATGAAATAGATGAAAATTTGTATTAGAATTTTTCAAGGAAGTAGAAAAATACTTGAACTTAATACCCTCCCACATTATTGTTATTGAAATCAAGGCGATGCAACTTTTAGTGCCTAATGTAAATACCACTACAATCAGAGAAGATGTGAGTAGATTATCAAATTATATTTTAGCTCGATATTTTGTAATATTATATCATGTTTGGAAATGTATTTGGAAATTCTGATATGCCTTTGGTCTGTAAAGTAATTATTTTGTCTAAGCTTCCTGACATGTTCATCTCGAGGAGACAAAAACTATCAAAAATAATATGGGAATACAATGGCGGAGCTACGTGCAAAATGTATGGTCAAGTGACACCACAAAAAAAACTCCAGTTGTTTTAGAGTGTATATGTGTACACATATACTCTCTATATGCCCATCTTTCAGGTTTTGACATCATAGGGTTCCATCCCTAGCGCCACCACCGATGCTATGTAAATTTTTATTGCCCAATTTCAATTTGTTTTACACATAGTTTTTTGATGTATTGGATCTATTGAATGAGCAAGTTACAACCATAATCCCCAACAAATGTTGGATTCAGTTGTGGTGACAATGTGTATGTAGTAAGAGTATATATAAATATTTCTAGAGATAATATTGACAGAACATTCAAAATACTTGGTGTGAACTAGAAAACTTCCTGATCAGCATTGCAATATTTTATCTCTCCCTAGCAATGTACGGTGCTTTACGACAAATTTGAGATAATTAGGTGTTTGTGTTAGTTTTATTTTCTCATCTATACACAACATTTCTATTTATATATTCACATTTATTGTAGTCACAAATGCGATACCTTTGTTCCCCTCGATTACAACGCGTACATCTCTCATTTCAGGAAGGAAAAAATCTGAAGGATCCATGACAACACACGACATTCAACTTTTTTAGAGGAAAAGGGCTCCGCCCCGGTTCCATTTCATGGAAACCATCAGATCTTACATCATTCAGTTTCACGACACTTAAGGAACTGGCGATACATGCAGCTCTATGCATAGCAGCCTGCTTTTTAGAGGTTCAAAAAGTAAAACTACCACCAAACAAAGGACAACGGACAAAAGCACACCCTCATCATCCACAAGTCTGGGTGCAACAACAAGCCAAGGCGATCTCAGTTGTCGATTACGCACAACACCTTTCAATCGTCCACCAGCTTGAGAGATTGCTCTTCGAGATGCTTCGCCAGTCCCTTCGTTGTGATCTTCCACGCCACAGATTCATCACAATCTTTCAAGTGGGAGTCATTTGCCAGCACTAGCTCAGCGCCAGTCCAATGTTAAAAGTTCTTATTATCTTTTAGGTTTTAACCAGTTTACCAATGTTCTTATTATCTTTCTTTGAAATTCCGGTAGGGGTTCGAAAGCGTTTGGATTTCTATCGATCTCGTTTCTTCTGGCAAAGTGATCAAACTAAAACAAAGTATAGGCTCTCACGATGGAACATCATTTGTGGACCCAAAGATCAGGGTGGTTTCGGTATTGAAGTGTTGGAACTTAAAAATAAAAGTTTATTGGCTAAATGGTTATTTAAGATCTTGATGGAAGAAGGAGTTTGGCAAGAACTTTTATGTAACAAATATCTGAGTGGCAAGACACTTTCACAAGTCCAGGTTAAGCCAACTGATTCTCCTTTTTGGAAGGGGATCATGGGGGTTAAGCAAGACTTTTTAGATCGCGGGTCCTTTATGGTGGGAAATGGTTTGCGAACCAGATTTTGGGAGGACACTTGGTTAGGTGATGCAACCTTGGCGTCCCAATACCCAAGTTTATATAATATTGCGCAACAGAAAAACATTTTAGTTGCCCAAGTTATGACCACGGTTCCAATTAATCTACAATTTAGGCGGGCAATCATAGGTGACAAGAGAGATGTTTGGATGCACTTAGTTGCTCGGTTAATGCAAGTCACATTGTCTAACGAGACTGATTCTTTTAAATGGAGATTAGTAACAAACGGTTCGTTCTCTGTTAAATCAATGTATGCGGATTACATGAATGGTCATACAAGATTCTTGCATAAATATTTGTGGAAACTTCGAATCCCTTTGATGATAAAGATCTTTTTATGGTTTCTTAATAAACGAGTCTTATTAACTAAGGATAATCTAGCCAAGCGGAGATAGACATGATGTAAAAAATGTGTTTTTTGCGATACAAATGAGTCTGTAGAACATTTGTTTATATCTTGTCATTTTGTTAAGAACATTTGGCGTCTTGTGCATTTCACTTTTAATATCACACCTCCAACCAGTGTTTCAAATATGTTTGGTAACTGGCTCAACGGTGTTGATAAGGGCACTAAGGCTAGGATTCACATCGGTGTATCGGCCTTCTTATGGGCAATTTGGAATTGCCGAAATGATATTGTATTTAACAAGATACGAACTCCTCACTTCATGCAAGTTGTGCTCAAAGCTATTCACTGGATTCAGTCGTGGTCGCTGCTGCTCCCAGAAGCCCAGCGGGATCTTTTGGATTCCGGATGTACTCGAATGATGGTGGTCGTTCAGGCTATATTCTGCCGGAATGGGTGGCGACATGCTAAAATATTAGATGGATAGGCTTTTAATTAGGCTCTATCGGCTCGCGATTTTCTTTTGGATCGTTTTTGTCTTCACTTTATGTGATCCATGAATTGTAATAAGCTGCATACTTACGCTACTTACGTTTTTATTTAATACAAAATTGGTTGTGTCCATCATTTTGATGTAGAGGCCGGGGTGCCCCATTTTTTTAAAAAAAGCTCAGCGCCAGTCAGCTCTTCCTTTTTTTTTTGAGAAATTTGGTATCCTTTATTGCTCTAGAATGTTATAAGGGGGCTGGGTGAGCTTCCCGCATAGTCCTGCCTCATGTTGTTGATGACGGAGAGGCAGTCAGTCACCACCACGACGCCGCGGAGATGCAGGTCTTCCGCCGGAGCCATCGCCTCCCTGCACGCCAAGGCCTGGAGGGCGGCGGGATGGGAAACACCCTCAACAATCAGTGATGACGCTCCCATAAAAGAACCATCTTCAGAACGGCGGATCGCCCCAAGGGTTCCACCATTACAAGATACAGCTGCGTCTATGTTTATCTTCGCACCCTTCTCGGGTGGGAGTGCTGCGTACCCTCCTTCTCCGTTACACGACATTCAACTAGAGGTTTGGTACGGAGTAGAAAAGAAGTTTCGCTGGGCTTTTCTCAAAGCTCAGGATTAGCGTAAGACGAGTGAAAAAACTGAATGGCTCGAAGCCCAGCCCAATACATTCATCGCAATATATGGCAGCCGAATACCCGAAGGCCCTATGGACCGATTACTCGAATGGAAAAAGTATAGAATTCACCCTCAAATGTCATGATTTGGATAGTTTTCACCCTGAACTTTGAAACTGGATAATTTCAACCCTGAAATGTGACAAACCGGAGAAATCACACCCTGTGAGTGGTTTTGCTCCAATTTGGGTGGTTTTGAGGAAGATTTTGGCGGTTTTGCAGTTTGAAGGCCCTGCTGACTTGGCGGTGACGTGGCAAGTCATGTAACGGCGTTAACTTACATGTGGGACCCACCTGTCAGTGTAAAGTCTCAGTTTTCTGGACACGACCTGTTGGGCCCCACCTGTCAGTGTCTGTCCGCGCTGTTTATTACCACCTTGCCTTAATCTTTACAGTTACCATGCACCGCTCCACTCCACTCACCGCTGAACTGCTCGTCTCCTCGAGCTCGTCGTCTTCTCGCTAGCCGGCGGAGAAGACCGTCGATTTTGCGTGCCGTCGCCGCCGCTACTGCTCGTATCCATAGCGGCCCGCCGCCACCGTCCTTGTGAGGTACGTTTCGTCGACATGCACAGTAGTTGTAGCTCTTCTATCCATCTCTGCGGTGGCGCAGATGAGGTTTCCGACGCGCGGGCTTGGCGGCCGTCGATTAGGTTTAGGATATCGGCCGTCCAGTAGATCCCTCGCTTCTGTTGCTATTTTCGACGCTTATTTCTTGTTTGATGCCATCTTATTCCATCGATTTCTGGTTTCGATTTTGCTAGTCCGCCATGGCGCCAAAGGTTGATCTCATCATTATCGATGGTACCGATTCTGAGAACGATGCGGTGCCAGAGGTACAGGGGGATGGTGGGGATTCATCCTCAGACGGAAGTGATTCATCCACTGAGGGGATGGTAGGGTTTGACGGGGATTCATCCTCTGAAGATGAGTCCATGGATTCATCCACGACTGAAAAGGGTGAATCAATGGAAGAAGATGAATCCTCTGAAGCTGTTGAATCCTCTGAAGATGAGGATGTCTGCATCTGCGAGACCTGCATTTGGGAGCGTCAGCACAACATGATAGTCCGAGGTGTTTTTTCTGTTTTGCTTTGTTCTTTTGATGCTTCCTGTTGCTCAACATGATGCTAATCATCTGAATTTGCTTGTTTGCAGGTCCAAACTATCCAGGCAACGACAGCTACGACCCTCTCTGTGTGTTCCCCACTAGAGTTGCCCTGTTTCCTCGGGAAGCAAATCTTCTGAGTCACATTTGTGCTGACCAAGCACCCAAGACACCAATCTATGTGTGTCTTATGAAGGAGGCACAAGTGCTCACTGATGGCAGAGGAAAAATGGTGAGTGCAAACGTGGTTTCAAGCTACTGAGTTGCTGCTAGTGTAGGAGTAGTTGAGTGTAGTCTTATCTGAATTTAGGTGCTACAACTTATCTGAATTTTGGTACTACAACTTGCTGGTAGTGAATTATCTGAATTTTGAATGTTTTTATTTACAAGTACTACAACTTGCTGCTAGTGACTTATCTGAATTTTGGTGTCTCTGTGTTGCAGTACTTTAGCAAGGAGTTCACCAAGTCCCATATTAGGCCAAAGATTAAACCTGCTGGTACTAATGTGATTGTCCTCTACGAGAAGAACACTGCAAGAACTGTAGTTAACATGAAGATTGGAAAAGGCAACAAGCTTGCCATTATGACAAAGAACTGGACAGATGTCCTGAACTGGACACTGCAAGAACTGTAGTTAACATGAAGTGGGAGGCTACCAATCATGTTGTTATGTTCTGGTTTCGCAGTGCCACAAAGAAAGTTGTGCATCTGTATGTGGACAAGATAGTGCCAGGTGCATTTGGTCTTGATGAAGAGGAGCACTGGCGTTTCTTTGAAGACTGATGAAGCTGCAGGACTTTGGACAGGCCAAACCAGGCTCTTTTGGACAGTGACGGTTGTGTCCTGGTTGCTAGCCTTCTAAGTAGTAGTAAATGGTCTGTAATGAACCTTCTAAGTAGTAGTTTATGGTCAGACTTGTGAGCCATGTGCTCTGCTTTTGTTATGCAATGAGCCATGTGCTTTCCCTGTAATGAACAAGTTGGTGCTGCTTTTGTGACATTTCCATGAACAAGTTGATGCTGTGGATCTGAGCCAGGTGCTCTGTTAAAGTAATGAACCAGATGATGTCCATTAAGTATTTTTGTGTTGCTGTTATATCAGTGAAATGTTATCAGTGAAATGAACCAGATGATTCTTCAGAGTTTGTCAATTATGTTTGAACTGACAAATGCATAGGTTCATAACAAATTAAACAGAAATGATAAGATTACATCAGGTCAAATTGTTCAACTTAAAACTAAATGGCAACAACAACATTTAACAAAGTGATTCAACAGAAACTAAATGGTCATATCATCTCAACTGGTTCAGTTCCTTGAACAAATTCAGGTTTCACAGATTTGCTGGATTTTCTTCAGTTTCTCTCTGGATGCTTCCTTGATGTTGAACAAGTCATAGAGTGAGTACTCTAACTTTTTTTAGCCTCCTTCAACTCAAGTACTTGTTGCTTCAGCTCCTGTAATTCCTTCTGCTCACCCTGTTGTACAGCTTTCAACATCTGAATCTGCTCAAGCAACTCAGCTGACTGTTTCTCTTCTATCTCCAATTTCCTTTGGTCATCCTTCTGCATTGCTCTAAGGGACTGATTTTGCTCAAGCAACTGAGTTTTTTGCTTCTTCACATACTCCAGTTCCTTGTGCTCATTTTGCTGAACAGTTTCAAGAATTTGTAACTGCTCAAGCAACTGACCATTCTGTTTCTTAACTTCCTCCAATTCTGCTTGTGCTTGCAACTTGACTGACTTGTCTGTTTCCATCATCTCATTTTTCAGCCTCTCCATATCTTCTAACAACTTGGAGTACTTCCTGTCAACCTTCTTCTTTTGTTCAGAAACATTGTGCAGCAGAGTTGCATTATGGTGGTCGATCAGCCGTTTCTCACTGTCACCAAACATAGCCCATAGCTTATCTAGGCAAGTTTTCAAACCACCTTGCCACTCTGGATCAATCCAGCCAACAAATCCACAGTTATCCACTTCCTGCAAAACAGACATACGTAGACAGAAAAGGCATGTTCATAATTGGAAAAGCAGAGTTCAGAATTAGAATTAGAATGCATTCAGAAATGCAGATTTCAGAATTGGCACTCACATTCTTGATTGGGCAGAGGTAGAATCGCCTTCCTGTCATGTTTCCTTCAAAAGCAACCAACATCTCGGGCTTCAGCTTGTGGACACGACATAGGACAGGTGCCTCGGCATGAATGCCTCCGATTGTTGGGTCACTGATCGAATCTGGAGCGTAGTCTCTGTAGGTGATCTGCATAGAAGCGAAATCGATCAGTTACAAGCTAAATCCCCAAATCAGAGAAGAACCCTAACCCTAGGTGCTGGAAATGAACACTCACGTCGCGGAGGTATGACACAGCTGGGCTCTCTGGGAGCGTCGAGCAGAGGTTGGACGAGCTTGAGCCTGGTGACAGTGGGCGCCAATTTTCAGTCATGGCTGCGATGGAGCTGCTGTCTGGACGGAGCAGAGCGGCGAGCTTCGGAGATAAAGGCGCCAACTTTCGGACCAGGATGGCTGTGTGGACAGAATTTTCACACGAACACCCTTGCTTTTCTTACTTTCTTGCAGTTTGGTCCTTCCGCAGCACAGAGAAAGCTATCACTTTTTCGTACAAAACGACGAGACTGGAAGTTCATGGACGCCTGCCCTCCATTCTGTACTTTCTTGGACTCCATGGACGTCGCCGCCGCCGTCCACCCGTACCCAAGTGGACGATGCCGCTGGAAGTTCGTTCGCTCCGTGGCCGTGACATCACCGCTTCTCGCTGCCTTCTCCGTCACTTGCGAGCTCTGCGTCCACCGGTGTCGTCTTCTACCTCGACCTCGCCGTCCACCTCTACATCGACCTCTCCGTCGTCCTCGACCTCGTTCCGTTGGACATACTCGACCTCGCCGTCCCGTCGCCGTGATCAACTGCAGCGCCTACTGCTCCTGTTGGACAGGGCTAGGTTCAGAAACAGCGACCTCTACCTCGACCTCGCCGTCGAGTGCTCCGTCCGCCGCCCAACCTCGATCTCGACGTCAACGTCTGCGCCGACTGTTCTCCTTGTTTCCTTCATCGACATGGACAATCATGGTGAGTGCCGAGTGGTATCTCGAGTATGGTCGCTGTTTCTGAACCTGAAAGTGCAGGGTTTTAGCTCCAATTTGCGCAGCTTTGTGGCATAGATCTGAGATGAATTAGCATGTTCGTGTTAGATGGGATGAATCATAGTGTTGCCAAGCATGCTAATGAGAATAAATAACAGATTTTTATGTACTAGGATAACACCCATGAATTACTTTGAATTGCAGGTTCTCTGTCAGATAACAGTTCTCTGCGTCCTGAGCCTCACCTTCGCTCTTGGGAGGAGGAGAACCCGCCGGAGTACGGTATGCGCTCATGTGGACTAGTAGTAGAAAGGAGTGAACTTGGAAATGCATCTGCACGTTTTTTAATCCACAATTGCTCCTGTAACTGCAGGTGATGAATCCATGTTTACTGTTGCAATTGAGCACAACGGGAGGTTCTGTGGTTTGGGTGCAGATCTGAATTACTTCGAAGCAACTACTGCATTTGTGGACTACTGCAACCCCAAAACTTGGTCTACTGTATGTATTGATGAAATGTTGAAGCAGCTGGGGTATAAGAGGGATGAGGAACTGCATGTATACTGGCAGAAGCCTGGGAAGGATGCTGTTGATGGGTTGCTGTGCATACAGTCAGATGCAGACATAGTTCAAATGTTGAAAGCAGTAAGTGCAGGCCACAAAACACTTTGCCTGATTGTTGATCATACGAATTTCATCAAGAGGATCAGAGATGATGTTAATGTTGATCATATGATACCTGTCAGATTCCACAGTCAGGGTTACTTTAGAAGAGATGGCTGCAGTGTTGACTATGTGGGTGAGGAAGTTGTGTATGAGGTTGAAATCAACAGGGATGATCTGTGCTACACGGAACTGATGTTGTATGCACATGATGTTTACGATGTTGAACTGGGTAGAATGAATGCTAGGATATCACTGCAGCTGTATTGGCTTGTTCCAGGAAAAACTCTAAGTGATGGCCTAATGTTTGTGGGAGACAATGATGCCATCAAGAGGATTGAACAGGGCATTGGTTATGAGGAAAAGGCAGAAATATATATTGAAGAAGTGCTAAGGGGTGGAGCAGAAGAGGTACATATAGAAGCAGATGTACTAAAGGATGTGGCAGAGGAAGAGGAAGTCCCCATTGAAATTCTTGTGACTGAAACTTATTCAGCCCCCATTTGGAAGAGCAAGTCCCATCGATACCAGTGCACCCTGTAAGCACTGAAGAAATAGACAATCTGTTCAAAGAAGAAGCAAGCAAGCAAAGCAAGCAAGCAAAGCAAGCAGAAGCAGTCCAGCAACATGTAGTTGATGCAGGTATGAAAGAAGATGCACCACCTGTTCCAGAATCAGATGATGATACTGAGTATGAGCCAATTCCTGAAGATAGTTGTTGTTCTGGTGAGGATTCTGAGGCAGAGCAGATGAGAAAACTTTCAAGAGAAATAAGATTAAATGAGAGGAACAAAAACTTGGAAGAGGTACAAACCATATCATCAAGGACAATGCAGTTGTACCACATGGATCTGGAGATGAAGGCCATTTTTCTGAAACTGAAACTGAATATTTCGACAGTGATGACCAGTATTCAGATACAGAAGAGAGTGATGGAGAAGGGGGAAAGATAACTGTAAGGAAGAGGAGCATTTGGCCTAGATACAACAGCAAGGAAGAGGGACAAAAATTTCAGCTAGGGATGGTTTTCAGAAGCAGGTACAAATGAAGAAGGCTCTGATCAAGTATGGCATAAAGGAGAAGCACCATTTGGCTTTCACAAAGGATGAGCATGATAAAGTCAGAGCACATTGTTCTTGGGAAACTTGCCCTTGGACTATATATGCATCAAGGACTAGCAAAAACAAGTGGCTTCAAGTTTCTACTCTTATTGATGAGCACCACTGTGTTCCAAGGAGAGACAATAAGTTAGTCAATTCTACTTATCTTGCTAAGAGGTTTGGCAGCTTGATAAAAGCAAACCCCACCTGGAAGATCAAGCATTTTCAGCAGACAGTGCTGCAAGAAGTGGGGGCAGATGTTACCGAAGCTCAGTGTAAAAGAGCTAAACAGCTTGTGTTTAGGAAATTGATGGATTCAACCAAAGGAGAGTACTCAAAAGTGTTTGATTACCAGCTGGCATTGCTGCATTCAAACCCAGGTAGTACTGTTGCTGTCAAAATGGACCCTGATCAACCAGATGATACACATGTATTCCAAAGGTTCTACATGTGCTTTTCAGCTCTCAAGAAAGGATTTCTTGCAGGATGTAGGAGAGTAATTGGTTTGGATGGTTGCTTCTTCAAAGGAGCTTGCTTTGGACAGATGCTATGTGCCCTAGGAAGGGATGCAAACAATCAGATGTACCCTGTTGCATGGGCAGTAGTGGAAAAAGAGAATTATGATTCATGGTTCTGGTTTCTAGCTTTGCTCAACAAAGACCTCAAAATTACTGATCAAGCAGCAGGTTGGGTGTTCATCTCTGACCAACAGAAAGGTTTGCTATCTGCAATTGAGGACATAATGCCCAAGGCTGAGCATAGAATGTGTGCTAGACACATATACTCAAATTGGAAGAAGAAGCATCCAAATCATGACCTGCAAAAATTATTCTGGAGATGTGCCAAGTCGCCAAACAGGGTGCTTTTCAACTATAACAGAGCAAAGCTTGCTCAGTTCACTGTGGATGGAGCTAAAGACATGATGAACACTGATCCACACCACTGGAGCAGGGCATTCATGGAAATTGGATCCAACTGTGACTCTGTAGACAATAACATGTGTGAATGCTTCAATAACTACATAATAGAGTCAAGGTACTTGCCTGTTGTGTCCATGCTAGAATGGATAAGACGCAAGATGACAGTCAGGGTTCAACAAAACAGAGCAAAGTCAGCAAAATGGAAAGGGACTATCTGTCCAAACATATTCAAAAAACTAAAGATGAACATCACAAGGTCTACAAATGTTGAGGTCCTCTGGAATGGAAAAGAAGGGTTTGAGGTGCAAGAACATCAGAAGTATAGGTTCACTGTCAATTTGGAGAAAAGAACATGCACTTGCAGATATTTCCAACTGTCTGGCCTCCCTTGCTGTCATGCAGTCAGTGCAATTTATGCTTCTGGGAGAGAGATAGATGACTACATTGCTGACTGCTATTCCATTAGTGTTTACAATAAGATATATGACCACTGCTTGGAGCCAATGGAAGGTGAAGAGAGCTGGCCAACAGCTGATCAACCAAGACCAAACCCCCTGGTTTTATTAAACTGCCTGGAAGGCCCAAAACTGAAAGGAGAAGGGCACCAGATGAAGGACCCAAGGGCTCAAAGTTGAGCAGGGTTGGCCAAAAAAAACTTGCGGTAACTGCAAGAGAAAAGGACACAATACGTCCAGCTGCACCAACAATCCTGTTGCCAAGCACCATGGCAATGCACACATAGTCAGAGATAGAAACAAGAAAAGAAAGATACAGCAGCAGCAATTTGAGGTAGATACTAGCAAGAGAGCTAAGGTACTGATATCTGTACAACTGCACTGCATTTTGGACTCTTTTAGCTACTTACTAATTGTGCACTCATCTTATACACTTGTACTTGTCACAGGAAAATGATGATGCTGCAAGAGATAGGAAAGGAAAGCAAGTTCTGGTGCATGAAGAGGCAGTAGCAAAGGCATTAAGAACCAGGCCTACAGGACTGAAGATACCTGGGAGAGACTCCGAACCAACTATCCAACCAAGCACAAAGGCAAGCACACAGCCAAGCACCAATACAACCAGCAAGCCTAGTTCCCAGCCAACAAACAAGCAAAGGTCCCAGCCAAGAAGGAAGACCAGTTCCCAGCCAAGCTCACAGCCTAGCTCTCAACCAAGCTCCCAACCAAGCTCCCAGCCCAGCCAGCTGGAGAACAGAAAAATTGTGAACCTCTGTCAGCCATTTGTGACACCGAGACCAACTGATACTTCCCATCAGAAGAGCTTCACGAAATACAAGCTGAAGCTGCTGGTAATGCATTTGTTCCTCCTAAGCATACCAGTTTCAGTCTTGCTGCATACAGAGCTGCTAAAGATGTGCAAAGGAAGTAGCCATTTGTCTATTGAGGTTGTTTTTTGTTCAGTCTCCATTATGTAATGTGAGAAGCACAAGTATAAGTGCCAGTTCTATCCATGTACAATGACACCTTCAACATTGTGCTTTAACATTGTTCAGAATATGCAATGTTTGATTCTCCATTGTTCAGAATATGCAATGTTCAGGATATGCAATGTTTGATTCTACAATGTGAAGCATCAAATAAATGAACAATGTATGCTGAATAGTTTTGCACTGAAACACAAACACAAACATAAGCACATTCATAACTGACAGGTTCATTACACAAACAGAAGCATCAGGTACATGCTTCATTACTTCCAGGTTCAGACAAACTACAACTTCCAACATACACTAAGTTGTTTCATGCTACTACATTATTTCTTCAAGCTACTACATTCTACATCTTCCAACTACTACATCTTCCAAACATACCACACACTTCATTTGTTCTGGACAAGCAGCAGACAACCTACAACCATAAGAGCAACAACAAGCTTCAGAAGAAGTACTGCTTCTGTCAGTTGCTCGCCCACGGACCCAATGCTCTTCATCATCCTCTCCTCATGCCCTTGGCCCCTCTCTTCAGCTTGCTTCTTCTTCAGCTCTAGGTGTTCCCTCCTTTCCTCTGCCCATCCAAATGTTTCCGCAGCACTGTTACCTGTGAGGTACCCCTTCTCCATCAAATACATCACGTATTGCAGCTCCCAATGCCAGAAATCGCACCCCCTCTGTTAATCAAGAAAGAACATAGCTTCAAAGACTAGAAAATTCCCCCTTTCGCACAGAAATTACCCGCCCCAACTAAGAAAGAACAGCAATCGATTGAGAAAATACCCTTACCCTATGCGTCCAGCATTGGTAGTAGATCCAGCCTTCGTGCTCGCTAGTGCCGGAGCGGCGCCGCTGCACCTCGCGGCCGCAGTCGGGACAGGAGACCAGAGGGACGAACGGGGCCGGGCGGCGGTCGGAGGACTGGATCGATCTTGATGCGGCCATGGCGATCACCGACGCAAGCTCGACGCAAGCTAGGGTTCGTCGCGGGAGCAGGCGAGAGAGATCGAGGGATGGGGATTCTCCTAGGGTTCGTCGCGGGAGCGAGCGAGAGCGGTGAGGAGAGAGAGAGTAGAATGATCCAGAGAACGGTGCGAAACGGCAATTTATTTCTCCAGAGCAATTAATCCAGGGGGATTTTGCAAGAAAACGGTGTCAAAGTCACTAGCAGGTGGGGCCGACGCTCCGACACAATTAATCCAGGGGGATTCTGCAAAAAAACCGCCTCACACCCACTGACATGTGGGCCAACGCTACGGACATAACGGCCGTTATTTCACTTACCTGACGTCGATGCCACGTCAGCGCCACGTCATACCCTGAAAACCGCCCAAACTATTCAAAACCAGCTTAGGGTGTGATTTCTCCGGCTTGTCACATTTCAGGGTTGAAATTATCCAGTTTCAAAGTTCAGGGTGAAAACTATCCAAATCATGACATTTGAGGGTGAATTCTATTCTTTTTCCTACTCGAATTAGGACCAGAAGCAATGCCTAACAAACAGAGACGGGTCACACTCAAAAAAAAAAAAAAAAACAGAGACGGGTTCCCTAAAAAAAAAACAGAAGGGATACTCGTGCAGACCATTCGCCAGGGCTGCCCACCACCTGAGATTCCGAGAGGGTTCGTCGGGTCTTGGTCTCCGGCATCGGAACTCCGGCCTCCGGGGTCGCGCTCGGTAGCGGCGCTTCCCTGATTCGCCGATGTCTATATTCAGAGTAGCGTTTTTTCTCTTCCTCCTCCTCGCCGTGGCGGAGTCCGCGGCGGCGACGCGTTCACCGTCGGCCTTCGTGCAGAACGCCATCTATTCCAACCGCATCACCATCATCTCCAAATCCTACTGCCCGTAAGCCGACCTCAAGACCAACTATTTTGATTCTTTTTGCTTGTGATTTTGGGGAATTGTCAGGTTGTGTTATGTGTGTGTGTGGCTGCGCATCACTGGCGGACTTAATGCTGCATCGTTGAGACACTTGAGAAGGAGACTAGGCACACTTTACCAAGGAAAAAAAGGGGATCGGATGCTGTGAATTTGATGGATTTGTTGTCTAGCCGATGAAGGAAGCGTGAATTAGGCACCCACGTTTGTCATAACATTGTTGAGAATTAGCTTAATTTGGGTCGCAAACAGTGGTCACATCTTTTATTTGCTTAATTAATGGGATTGAAAAGTTTATTTTACATATCAATGTGCTCGTGACCATGGCTTACTACTGTCCCGAAGAGCTGTCCTAAATGTGTTATGCCGGTTACTGCCTGCAGATCCTTCTGGTTTAGTTTCTAGTCTATAATGCTAGTATATGAGTAATACTATGCCTAACATTTATGTTCAGAACATACTTCGGGGAATGGCAGTTATATCAGTGTACTACCGTACCATGTGATTGAACTTCACGGTTCATCGATGTAACAAGTTATATGGCTTTAGTTGGTTAATGTGTTTCTTAATAAACTTGGTCACTTGGGCTATTGGTTTTGACCTTGATTCCTTCAGATGTTCAAAGTAGACCATTTGAGAGAGCATCATATATTACAAACCCGACTACTAGGTAGGATACTCATGTTTCCTTTATATATCGAGATCACGAGTTAAATATACCGAGTTTACTAGACCATAGAAGATGAAGAAAGGTAATGCAAGTTCCTTCTTGAAATGTGGATACTTGCATCTGTATCTCAAATTCTCAAGGAGTTGAACCCAAGAAACAAAGGTTGAGTAATCTTGAGGAGTAAGAACACTGATTTATGTTTCTACAATCCTAAACATTTGTTTTGTCGAAAAGGAAAACACCACTTATATGGTCCGACTACTTGGATTCCTTCGTATAAAGTATTACACCACTCCAAGTTTTTAGTTATCATTTGCCTCTTTACCCCCGTTCTTGTAGGTATTGTATGCGGGCTAAGCGAATATTTAAAGATCTTAAGGAAAATCCTTACATTGTTGAACTTGATCAGCGAGGTAATTATCAGATAGTGTGGATCCCAACCGGGTTGCATTTGTAAAACATTTTGTACAGTATTAGTTGAATATCATATTTATACACCATGCAGAGGATGGCCGAGAAATTCAAGGTGTTATTCTTGACCTGGTTGGGCGCCATACTGTGCCACAGGTGTTTGTGAATGGCCATCATGTTGGTGGCTCAGATGGTTAGTGTTCAAACTTTCCTACTGCATTGATGTTTGTATGTAATGTGTTACTACCCTTTAATTAATAGAAATTATCTTCATGTTGCCTATTGCAGATACAAAAAATGCTCTTTCAAATGGGCAGCTTCAGAAACTTCTTGGCAAGAGTCAGTCTCAGACGCAGTGATGATCACCGGCTGGAGCTTGGTATTGTCAAAAACTTGTGAATGTCTTCATGCATGGTTCCTTACCAGAGGAATGTAACTTTACTCTCTCTAGAAATATGAACAGTGTATTGCAACTCATGCCAGAATTTTTTTGCTTGGAATTGTTGTTACAGAAAAAATATGTGTACTGGCTTGTACGAGTATCTCATGTGCGTATACATTTATCTGTTGTGCCAGTTTTTGTTACTGTTTGTGCTCATAAGTACTCGACTTTCTCTTCTATATTGTTTTTTTAGGAGTTGCTTGGTTTGTGCTCATGATCAGAATACATTTGCCAACGAACTTGTGACATGTTGTCTTGTAAATCCAAGCATCCTTTCAACATGCCTGAACTTGCGCAAGATATGAGATAAGAAACATCCATAAATTTCGTATATGGCTCCTTTGCCCCCAAAAAAAGGAAGAAAGTGAAAGCAAGATGGCACCCCCAGGTTCAAATTAACTCAAGTACATGAATCTTAATATATTAGGTCATGGAAACTGTTGGCACAAAACACTGATAAGGACAAACACACACACACACAATGATTATTGCAGATTCTCCCTCTCACCGGGTGGGGTGTCTTCTTCCTGCTGACCCGTTCATCTCTTCAGGCCGAGCAGCGTGAGAAACAGTGACACATAGTTGTAGCTGAAGACATGCCACAACATCTCCAGTTTGCTGTCGTCCCACGGTGGGTATCTGAACATGAACTCAATCAGGAAGCTTCTCTTGAAGACCGCCTTCTTGTGGCTGAACATCTCGAACGAGTACTTGACATGGTACTGCCCGAACCCGCTCTGCCCGATGCCTCCGAACGGGATGCTCTCCACCGCGTACTGTGCGTAAGAAATAGTTGCAGCATATCTCAGAAAATGGTAACCTACTTTCATATTCTGCAAGTCACAATCTACTATACCTGGACGATTGCATCGTTGAATGTGACGCTCCCAGACGATGTTTCCTTGACAATCTGTTGTTTCAGTGCCTCATTCTTGGTGAAGGCGTAGATTGCAAGCGGGTTGGGTTTGGAGTTCACGAACTCGATGCTGTCTTCTATCTTCTTTACCTGCGAACAGAAGTAGCATGGGTTTGTTCAGCTGTCGGTTTCCATCAAAAACTGTTGCAGTCGTCGTCAATGTGTACCGTGATGATCGGGAGGAGAGGGCCGAATATCTCCTCCGTCATGATATCAGAATCAAACGGTGGATTCAGCAGAATGGTGGGCTCTATGATCCTGCACAATTGGAATCCTGGCATGAGACTAACAGAGAGACCAGATATAGTGTACATGGCGTTGTTCAGGAACTTACAAGGTCTTGGGGTCCATGTCTCCACCGTGCACAACAGAACAGCCCACCTTATGATCCTCTAGGAGGCCACTCAACCTATTAAATTGTTTTTCGTTCAAAATGCGCGCCATGTCCGCTGGTTTCCTGAAGAATCTCTTGAGTGTTGATTTAAGCAGCTCAATCTTCAGAGAAGAACTATATGTCAGAGACGTAAACCAGACGCATAACTGAGACGAGATTAGTTTAGCATGAAGCAGACCAAAACGGGTGCAAATTGTTCCTCCACAAGTATGTAGTCGACGGCTATGCAAGCTTGACCGGCACAGGTAGACCATTTCGCTCCAATTATGCGATTTACAGCAACCTGTACATGTAGGCGATACATGGGATGCGGTCATTTTTTGTCGAGCTTAGAAACAGCGTACCGAGGTAAAACAATAATCGTGAAGACGCTGATGTTCACCTGACTGTCTCTTTTGCTATCCAGACAATCTACGATGCACGGGCACTTCGAGCCGAGTTCAAGCGCGACTGGTGTCAAGTGCTTCGCAGCTTTGGTCATGATAATGCGACCTACACGGGCACCCCCTGAACGCCCACAAAAGATTTATGACCATCAGAATACGTGCAATTCAGCCCGTGCATTCTTTTTTTCAAGAACATTCAGTTCATGTGTTACCAGCAACCACATTTTCTTCAGAAATCAGGATACGGATGAACTTGCAGGCTTGTACTATTAGTTACCTGTGAAAAGGACTTTGTCCCATCGGTGCTCCATGAGTTTCTCTCCAACTTCCGGTCCGCCCAAGACAACCTTCACAGCCTCGGAGTCCAGGTATCTCGGTATGTTGGTAGCGAGGAACGCTGAGGTCGATGGTGCAAGCTCGGAGGGTTTCACAACCACGGCGTTGCCAGCCGCTAAGGCACCCGAGAGCGGCTCCAGAGCTAAGCCTGCATACAGCATAGGGATGAGTGGAGGCTTCGAGTTTTGGTCGTATGAGTGGCGGATCATGGCATTTAAAAGTTTCGATCGAATTTATTTTCATGAGGTTAATTTAATTTGCCATAAACGGAACCGCATGTTTGCTCTTTTCCTTTGGAGGATATACGATATTTTTTCGGGGTAGGCTGATGCACACAAGGGCATGCTCGAATGATGGAATTATTTTTGCTTCCAAAGGGACCCCTTGTTTAAGTTTGAATTAAAAACTGAAACTTCATGGAAAAGAATATCCATCGTCCAAATACCTCTAAAGGCAAGGAAGTACGTACGTGATCTGCCTGTCACGGTAGTGACCAGCCAACCATATGTACAGAGGAAACTGATGGGGCTGCCACTGCAGAAAACTACACCGGCCGTGTTGTTGCCATCTGAAAGGTTGGTTAAGCTCAGGCCTCGTACAGTACCTTTGTTCTTTGGCACGAACACGCATCTGAGGTGCTTTCGACACTAAACCATGTGATTGTACAGACGCAACAACCACTTGTAAGAGTGAATTAAACACTTGTTTACTAATTTGTGCTAAGTTAGTACACTGTTGGTCAGAACTGGCCTATCGATCCAGAAAGTTGTAAGCTGTAAGGAGCTTTTTTTTTTTTTTTTTAGAAATAGGGTGCGGTCCCCGGCCTCTGCATCAAACTGATGCACACATCCACCGCAATTATTAACGAGTTTAAGGTATCACAGAGTTTACAATTCATGGATCACTCAAAGTGGCTACAAAAATCAACCACGCAAAAACAACTCTATCCATCTAATCTCTTATGATGTTGCCACCCACCCCGGCAGAAGATAGCCCATACGACCATCATCATTCGAGTACATCCTGAATCCATGCGACCACGTCTTTCCGCAGGTAGAAGAAATGACCACATGTGGATCCAGTAGGTGGCTTTGTTGATAACCTGCAAATAGTGAACAGAAGTTGTTTTGTTAAAGATGATATCATTACGACAATTCTAAATAGCCCAAAGAATAGCCGCAACACCAATTCTAATAAGCTCCTTGGAAATCTTATCTACTCCATTGATACGTCCATTTTGCATCACTATTTTATATCATAATTTACTGCTATTCATCGATATATTTCATATTTAGAAGTGTTACTTATGTTATTTTACCTATTTTGCATGTTTGATGAATAATGGAGAATTGGACACCGGAGTCAGGATTCTGCTGGAAAAAGCACCGTCGAGATGCACTATTTCTGAAGATCAATAAATCGAAGGAGACATATGGAAGTTCCTATTTTACCAGAAGATGGAGGAGGCCAAAAGGGGGAGCTGAGATGGGCCATGGTGGGCCCTCCTCACCCCTTGGCGCGGTGGGCCCCCTGCCGCGCCGAGAGGTGGTTTGGGGGCCCTGGCCCACCTCAGCCGTCCCCCTTCGCGTACTTGACCCCCTCGAACCCTAACACAGGAGGAGGCCATCGAAATATTCCGCCGCCTCCACGAGGCGGAAAACACCAGAGAGCGAAAAGCTCCCCTGCAGGAAGAAATCTGCCGGGGGAAATTCCCTCCCGGAGGGGGAAATCGTCGCCATCATCACCGTCATCGAGCTGGACTTCATCGGGATCATCATCATCATCATCTCCACCGCCAACACCATCATCACCGCCGCTGCACCCCGTCTCCGTTGTAACATCTAGGGCTGAATCTTGTCTATTTCATAGGGGAAACTCTCCCGGTGTTGATTACTCTTGTTATTGATGCTATTGGGTGAAACCATTGGACTAAGGTTTATGTTCAGATTGTTATTCATCATCATATCACCTCTGATCATGTTCCGTATGATGTCTTGTGAGTAGTTCGTTTAGTTCTTGAGGACATGGGAGAAGTCTTGATGTTAGTAGTGAACTATGTTGAGTAATATTTAATGGTTTGATGCTTAAGTTGTGGTGTTATTCTTCTAGTGGTGTCATGTGAACGTCGACTACATGATACTTCACCTTTATGGGCCTAGGGGAATGCATTGTGTATTCGTTTGCCAATTGTGGGGTTGCCGGAGTGACAGAAACCTGAACACCCGTTGGTATATCGATGCATGAGGGATAGCAGGATCTCAAAGTTTAAGGCTGTGGTTAGTTTAACTTAATTACTTTCTTGTATTTGCGGATGCTTGCAAGGGGTATAATCACAAGTATGTATTAGTCCTAGGAAGGGCGGTGCATTAGCATAGGTTCACCCACACAACACTTATCAAAACAATGAAGATTAATCAACTATATGAAGCGAAAGCACTTGACAATATCCCGTGTGTCCTCAAGAACGTTTGGTCATTATAAGTACAACAACCGGCTTGTCCTTTGCTGTAGAAAGGATTGGGCCACTCGCTGCAACTATTACTACTGCATTTTATTTACTTGTACTTTATTTATCTGTCATATCAAAAACTCCTAAAAACTTGTCTGTGAGCATTTACAGTGAATCCTTCATCAAAACCGCTTGTCAACACCTTCTGCTCCTCGTTGGGTTCGACACTCTTATTTATCGAAAGTACTACGATACACCCCCTATACTTGTGGGTTATCAAGACTATTTTCTGGCGCCGTTGCCGGGGAGTGTAGCGCTATTGGTAAGTGGAATTGGTAAGGGAAACATTTATTGTACGTGCTGTTTTTATTTTTGCCTGCTGCTATATCTCATTATGGAGGGGTCTTCTCTTGAATTCCTATTTGGGAAAACAACTACCACTGCTAAGGTAGTAGAGGAGGCGTCAGATGAGCAGGTAATACCGTTCAAAATTCCTATGAAAATTGTTGAACGTGTCACAAATAACCGCTATGCAGGAGATGGAACTGTCCATCCTGGAGATCATTTGTTATTTCTGCATGAATTGTGCGAGTTATTTAAGTGTGCAGGTATCTCGATGGGAGAAGTTAAGAAGAAATTATTCTCTCTATCACTGTCTGGTAAAGCTGCACATTGGTATAAACTGCTGAAGAATGGGTATTCTCTTGGATGGGAGGAAATTGTACCTCTCTTTTACTCCAAATTCTATCCTCCAAGTGAGATTCATAAGGATCGGAACCTCATATATAACTTCTGGCCCTATGATGGAGAGAGTATCGCTCAAGCGTGGGGGAGATTGAAGGCATTAATGCTCAAATGTCCCATTCATGAGCTTCCTGGTAATATTGTTATTGATAACTTTTATGCAAGACTCTCCTTTCAAGATAAAACTCTATTGGATACCACTTGTGCTGGATCGTTCACTCGTAATAAAGAAGAGTTTAAGTGGGACCTTCTTGATCGGATTCAGGAGAACACTGAAGGATGGGAGAATGACAAAGGTAGGGAGTCAGGTATAAACTATGACTTTGAGTGTGTTAAAAAATTTATGGATACTGATGATTATCGCAAAATTAGCACTACTTATGGTCTTGACTCTCAAATTGTTGCAAACTTTTATAAAGCCTTTGCTTCCTATTTCGGTTTGCCGAAGGAGGGTTTTAAAAATTATCATGAACCATATAAAGATGAATCTGTTTCTCATATATCTAAAGGTGTTGAGGTTAATGTTGCTGATCGCATTATTCCAGAACCTTATATTGAAAAAGTTCCTTTTCCTAATAAGATTAAGGAACATACTATCATAACTGGTGTTGTTAGTAAAAGTAATAAGAAAACTACCAAACCTGATGAGCAAATAACTGTTGAACCTGTTGTAGCATTGGTTAAAGATCTTGTCACTGAAAATTTAGAAGATAGACACATTATCTTTTGTGAGGATGCTTCTAATATTGTCTCACATCCTAAAAGTTCTAGGAAGTCTAGTGTTCCTGTGCTTTCTGTTGGGATAGGTGATCATTGCTATTATGGTTTATGTGATATTGGTGCAAGTTCTAGTGCTATTCCTTATGAGCTTTACAGGGAAATTATGCACGAAATTGCTCCTTGTAAACTTGAAGAGATTGATGTGGTTATTCAGCTTGCTAATAGGGAAACTATCTCTCCAATTGGTATCATTAGAGATGTCGAAGTCCTTTGTGGTAAGACTAAATACCCTGCTGATTTTCTTGTACTTGGGTCGGCTGCCAATGATAGTTGTCCTATTATTTTTGGTAGACCTTTTCTGAATACTTGTGGTGCTGTTATAGATTGTAAGAAAGAGAAAATCTTTACTAAATTTGCTGGTGAATCTTATGAATTCAATTTCTCTAAATTTGCTAAAGCACCTTATGAAACTGAATTGCCTAGTGAGGATTTTGAAATTGCTCAACTTGCATCTATTGTTCTTGCTCCTAACAATGCTTTGCAGCAACATATGGAGAATCATGAAAGTGAGAACTTCAGGGAAGAAAGGAATGAGCTTGATGAAGTATTCCTTCGTCAACCTATGCTCAAACACAATTTACCTGTGGAAGATTTGGGTACCACAATGCCACCCAAGGAGGATCCTGTTTTTGATTTGAAACCTCTGCCTGATAATCTTAAATATGCTTATATTGATGATAAGAAAATATATCCTGTTATTATCAGCTCTAAACTTTCAGGTACAGAGGAGGAAAGGTTATTGGGAGTGTTGAGGAAACACCGCGGAGCTATGGGATATACTCTTGATGACCTGAAGGGAATTTCTCCTACTATATGTCAGCACGCCATCAACATGGAACCTGATGCAAAGCCTGTTGTTGAGCATCAGCGTCGTTTAATACCCAAGATGAAAGAAGTGGTAAGAAATGAGGTATTAAAACTTCTTGAAGCTGGTATTATTTATCCTATTGCTGATAGTAGATGGGTAAGTCCTGTGCATGCGTTCCTAAGAAAGGAGGAATTACCGTTGTTCCTAATGAAAATGATGAACTAATTCCTCAAAGAGTAGTAGTTGGTTATAGAATGTGCATTGATTTTAGAAAGGTTAACAAAGTAACTAAGAAAGATCATTATCCTTTGCCTTTTATTGATCAAATGCTTGAGAGGTTGTCCAAGAAAACTCACTTTTGTTTCCTTGATGGGTATTCTGGGTTTTCTCAAATTGCTGTGAGAGCGCAAGATCAAGAGAAAACTACTTTTACTTGTCCTTATGGAACTTATGCTTATAGACGTATGCCTTTTGGTTTATGTAATGCTCCTGCTACTTTTCAAAGATGCATGTCTGCTATTTTTCATGGCTTTTGTGAGGAAATTGTGGAAGTCTTCATGGACGATTTCTCCGTCTATGGAACTTCCTTTGATAATTGTTTGCACAACCTTGACAAAGTTTTGCAGAGATGTGAAGAAACTAGCCTTGTTCTTAATTGGGAGAAATGCCACTTTATGGTTAATGAAGGAATTGTTCTTGGACACAAAATTTCTGAAAGAGGTATTGAAGTTGATCGAGCTAAAGTGGAGGCAATTGAAAAGATGCCTTGTCCCAAAGATGTTAAAGGTATTCGTAGTATTCTTGGTCATGCTGGTTTTTATAGGAGGTTTATTAAAGATTTCTCTAAAATTTCCAAGCCTCTTACTAATCTTCTTCAAAAAGATGTACCCTTTGTTTTTGATGATGATTGTAAGGAAGCTTTTGAAACTTTGAAAAAGGCTTTAATCACCGCTCCTGTAGTTGAACCACCTGATTGGAATTTACCTTTTGAAATTATGTGTGATGCTAGTGATTATGCTGTAGGCGCTGTTCTTGGGCAGCGAGTAGATAAAAAGTTAAATGTTATTCATTATGCTAGTAAAACTCTTGATTCTGCTCAAAAGAATTATGCCACTACTGAAAAAGAATTTCTAGCTGTAGTTTTTGCTTGTGACAAATTTCGACCCTACATAGTTGATTCGAAAGTCACTATTCATACTGATCATGCTGCAATTAGATACCTTATGGAAAAGAAAGATGCTAAGCCAAGGCTTATTAGATGGGTACTTCTTTTGCAAGAATTTGATTTGCATATCATAGATAGAAAAGGTGCTGAAAATCCTGTTGCTGATAATTTGTCTAGATTGGAAAGCATTCCTTATGATCCTATTCCTGTTAATGATAGCTTTCCAAATGAACAATTGGCTGCAATAAGTGTAAGTTCGCGAGATAGTCCTTGGTATGCTGATTATGCTAACTTTATTGTTTCCAAGTACTTGCCTCCAACCTTTTCAGCTCAGCAAAGAAGGAAATTCTTTTATGACTTGCGGCATTACTTTTGGGATGACCCACACTTATATAAAGAAGGAGTCGATGGTATTATGCGAAGATGTGTTCCTGAATATGAACAACAGGAAATACTGAGGAAATGCCATGGAAGTGCTTATGGAGGGCATCACGCTGGAGATAGAACTGCGCAGAAAGTTCTACAATCAGGTTTTACACTACAACAGGACAGAGCTTTGGTAACACAGTCATGTGTTACTACATGTCCAAAAGAGTGTTACTAGGCCGCGTAGTAACATATTTTGGGAAGTGTTACGTTAGGCCGTGTTACTGCGAGGTATGCCCTGTCACACATAATGACTATTACGAGATGGTAAAAATTGTGTTACAATTCTGTTGTTGTAACATGCACAATATGTGTTACTAGACGAGGTAGTAACACGTTTTTTATAACTATAGTAACACGGATAGTAACTATTCTTTACGAATAGTAACACTATGTTACTATTCGTAACACATTTTAATAGCTTTGGCAACACATCTATCCAAATATTGAAGACAATATTTGGATAAGATTCTGACATGGATGACACGTGTGGCAATCTATGTGGCAACACACCGGATGTTTTCCTCATAATTGATGATGATGTGGCAATGACACATGCAAGGTGACGTGGATGCCTACATTTCACCCAGCCTGGAAGCTACGAGTAATCTGGAAGCATTAATGGCAGATTTAAATTCCATTAGTTAATAAAACCACTATTCATGACAAATTCCAGATTAAAAAAATTATATTGAATTTGGATACCACAATACAAATTCTGAGTCTCGTGAAAATAACTAATTACAATTCAGTCACAAAATACATAATACAACAACTAATTACAATTCAGTCACAAAATACATAATACAACATAACTTTCAATCGCAATTAATGGGACAAACAATAACTAGACTCGCTTGCAACCAAAATCACATGGCCAAGTCACGGCAAGAACAAAGAGAACTTGATAACTAGTCCAGAAGCGAAAGTGTTGAGCTCCAAAAAGACCTGATTCCTTTGCCAATTCTGCAAGCTGAGACAACGCCAAAGTACCTGCAAGAGTGCAAGTAAATGTTTGAGTTACGTGAAGCAAAGAAAGATGTCAAGTGCTTATGGATATAGATGAAAATGCCAATAAAAGTGACTGTACATGACACCGAACTAACGAAGATATATACATTCAATTTGGCCATAATACTGCAACGGTTGATCGCAATTATAGAAAAAATATTTCTTTTGCCTAAACATGATCATCTCAAGTCCGTAAAACAAATGTATGGGCATCTAGGATGTTTGACTAGAAAAGCATGTAGCAATTCTTAAAATTCATTCAGATTTTGCTTTATTATACATGAAACAATAACATGTGTTAAAAGCTTGAAGTAAGATAAGTGGGCTACAGAATGTTGGTTCTAAACTGCATATCAAGAGATATAAATGCAAAAGATGGACAGAAATCTCACTGGAATGATGGCCATTGTTCATCCTGTCCCTCAACACTGCATATTCGATTATTGTAGAAATCTACAAGACCACAAGGAAGCAAATGCGAGTAAAGTTGAGCATCCACAATAGATGAAGCTGCACACGGAGCGAATATAACCTTTTGCACCAAGCGGAACAGAAAATAGAAAGAAGAACATACATAAGATAGAGAAAAGGATAGTCATGTCCATGTGTGAAACCGAAACTTGCACAAACAAGTTACAGGCGCGTAAGAGACATACCTCTATAAAAACAATCTATCTTGATGTAAATGTCATGGGCAACAACTAACACCTTGCTTAGCAGCTTTCTCAACAACAACATCGGAGACCTCTAAATTAGGAGGCAGTGGAAGAGGGCTACAAACAACATTGCTTGTTATTGCGACATTGCATGATGAAGTACAGAACAATGGCATGCAATCATTCAGTGAGTTGGAATGAGTAAAACATTGTAAGTTATCCCATTGAGTTAAAAGAAACTCACACGATGACCAAGTGCAACAAGCTTTCTCAACAACACCTTGCTTATCCATAGAAGAGCCTGGACGGCAGCTTTCGCAACAACCACATCGGAGACCTCTAGATTAGGAGGCAGTAGAAGAGGGCTACAAACAACATTACTTGTTATTGCGACATTGCATAATGAAGTACAGAACAATGGCATGCAATAATTCAGTGAGTTGGACTGAGTAAAACATTATAAGTTGTCCCATTGAGTTAAAAGAAACTCACACGGTGACCAAGTGCAACAAGCTCTTGATGCCTGTTATGGATCACAGTCCATATTGAAAGAAAATATGGAGCACTTAATACAAATAACTACATAAACGTGGTTGAATCGTTTACAAGAGCCGACAGAGTACAATTATAGGCTATGGTGAAAAATGACATGCATGCAAAAGAAATATCAAACTGCTATGCCAACTTAACTGAAGTATACAGAAATTTACATAGTGCTCAGGCAAACAGAAATTTACATTGTAGCAAACGTACTTAACGAATTTAGTTTGAACAATCCACCAAACAATTCAACAGTAAGGTACCCTAGTCGAAGTGATACAACATTTGAGTGAATACATTAAACAATTACTAACGTGAAATCACATAGAAAATAATTATAATCTGCAATCATCCAGAGTAATAAGTAGACAGGGAACCAATTTACAGCATGTAAGCCATCACGTGAATCACCAGGAATAGCACCAGACATGACGATTCCATTCTAGCTCAAATGACAACATAGAATTATATTACATAACGGTATAGCACCAGACAACAGATCAGCACGACAAGAGGCTAACAAAACTTTTGAATCTGACCTAATAAAGGGGAACATTCCTTTGGATACTGCTTGACCCTGTATATTTGATTAACAATCAATCAATATCAAATACAAGAACATTGTTTTCCAAATTTCGACATGTATAATGGAACATTTCCTTGCATATTTCAATTTGAATAATTAGGATTTGACCTGCGCTGAGGATTTGGGAAAGTGCGCCGCTGGGACGAGAAAACTAGCGGCTGCTCGTTTGAGAGACCCCGTGGTAGATCACCGGCCAGCTACCTCTTGCTCCGGGATGTCGGAGACACAGACCGGCGGCCGGGAAAACCCGGCGCCATCGGAAGCGGACATGCGCTTCACCTCCCAGGATGCCATAGGTGGGAGATCGAGCGCTCGGGCCGGCGCCGCCACGCCGTCAAGGGCGGGTTAGGAGCGATTCGACGCGGCGGGGCTGCTGGGAAAGGGACCTAGCGGCGGCTGGAAACCACGTCGGCGACTCACTGTCGTGGAGAACAGAGATGTCCAGAGGAGAGAGAGGATGGGGGGTGGCGGCTGGGATCTGGGAGTGGAGAGGAGATCCGTTGGAGAGGGATCGAAGGGAGGTAGGGGATGGTACGTGAGAGCTAGAGAGGAGATAGCGGCGGCGCCAGGTACTGGGTGAGGGCGGCGGCGGTTGAGGAAGAAGGGGATGCACGAGAAATAGGGCTCGGTTTTGGGACGGTGGTGGTCTACGTTAGATATTTTATCGGGCACTAGAATGCGCTGCGGGGCGGAAATTTTCTGGCGCGCGGGAAGACGAGAAAAAAGCAGCGGGATGCCTAAAAAACTTGATAAAAAGACTTGTGATTTAGCGTAAACATGTTTTAAAAATAGTTTAAAATTTAACAAATATATGTACTATTACAAAATTCATAATACATATATTTCTTAGCTCTAATATGATGCTTTCATCTCTCTGCTTTTTTATATTTCTTTTTTAAACGAGTGAACAATTTGCCTCTTCATTGATATAGTAGAAGAGATTTGGTAAGTACAACAAGAATTGGCCAAAAACCGATACAACACAAAACATAGCACAACTGGCCCGAGGCCGCGTCCCACGCGAGTGGACGACCCAATCGCCCTCGTCACACAATTAGATACTCAAGAATCTCAACGCGACACAACAAAGGCAAGAACCTAGAGACGCCGCTCCGGCATCCATCCGGCCCCAGGGCTGTGCACAACCTAGCAAATGATGAAAAACAAGACAACACCAACTACACGAAAAACAAGGGTTGTGAAGGAGCTTCTCGACAATGCCTCCAACGAGGGGAACAATGTCGAGAGTGTCACCATCACCGACGTAAACCAAGCTTGGTGAAGGGTTTTCACCCGGAGCTCACCAAACCCAAAATCGTGTCTTCCCACATAGCCAAAATTGTCATGCGACTGGTCATCGCCGACCATTACCTCCCACCACTGGTCCCTTCAGCCAGCGGAGCACCCAAGACGAGGTCACAAGAGACAAGTGACACCGAAACCCAGTTTGCCCTGGAAGTTCCCGGGTGAATGAGCGAAAGCATCACCTTGACGACGCCTTCAAAAAGGATGCGACGCCCAAGGGCGCCTGCCATCTCCGCCAACCAGAGCAAGGCTTTCCCCCGGTGGTGAGTCGTGAACAACACCCCCGCCTAACGAAGATTAGTCAGACCAGGCCACCGTCACAATCTTGCATGCAAACCGCCAACCCCACGTGGTTCTGAGACCACCAACAGAACAAGGCGTCGTGGGGCAGGTCCGCTTTGCACTGAGCTATCTCCTAGCTCACCACTACAACATATCATGCCATCTGAGGTCGTCGCTCAGCATTTGAGCACCACGTCAAGCTGCTTCCCGACGAGCAGCCACCATGGCTCAACCGACGACCGCCACGTAAAGATTATTTCATCCGCCGTCGAAGCCTGCAGAACTGCGCAGCAGCCCAGTACCCTGCACGTCACCACACCTAGCCCCCCTGATGCATCGATGAGAACCATAGCTATCCGGATCATCACAACCGGTCGTGAGATTGTCAACAAAGCGGGGAGATCAAGCGTGTACGACCGTCGCCATGGACGGGAAGCTGCGCCCGCCGCCAGACACCAACACCTCCGCGAGAACCACCCCAAACCCAGCCGGCCAATGCGGGCAGGTCGAACCAGACCCTGCCGCGCTAGTGAAATGTGCCTCCACAAATCTGCAGCCCGGGGCCTCCGCCCCAGCATACACCGCCGCACCCGAGGTTCCTAAAAGAAATATGGACCTTAGAAATCTATTAGTTCAAAGATTAGTTGTTTTGGGATTTTCCTACAAAAAATATTTTTCGATCTTCTATTTGTCAATGGGCTAAAATCACAACCTTTCTCCGTTCTTTATTCACAGCCAAATCACATCAGAATTTAACTCCTTGCCTGCCAGCCCGTACCATTCATTGTAATGGGCCTTACCCCAGCCACTTACTATACTAGTTAAAAGGAGGATGTATTCGTTCCAGTAAAGCCCAACAGTTTCCATAGCTTGGTGCTATCATCGGGGGCCTTTAGTACGATGTTTGAGGTCCGATTTTTGGAAATGTCATTTTATTTTATTATGCTCGTACCATTCGCTTTATCATGGGGCCTCTAGGCTCTGGTAAGATGTCATATCGGCGTCGTGAGTCTGGGACTTGTCGGGCCTGGTGCATATTAGCCTGTTATTAGTTGGGTGGGTTAGTGCTTGTAATAATACTTTCAGATAGGTTATGGCTCATGCCCGTCTATATTTTTATAGAAATGTTATGTACTTATAATAATATTTTCATTCTAATATTTGTAATTTCATATTATACCAAAATATTAACAATTTTAGACCAAATTTTGAAAGTTATTTACTATATTTTATAGTTCCAAAAATTATATGTGCTTATTGGAAGTAATTCAAATTTGAGCCATATGGATCTCGAATGTAAATAAAATAAAGACCTGTATACAAGTTTAGGTCATATAAATAAGATTATTGAAAATATCAATTGTCTCATTGCATGTTAGTGCAAATTTGAACTTATCTTTTGCAAGTACTTGTGACACTATTCTCTTTTCTATAAGAAGAAATAGAGACTAAACTATTCCCTTTTTCTCCAGAGTTATATAGCTTGTAACACTATGTAACAACACATGATTATGTGTTACCAAATCCATTAATTGTAACACATCTGGTGTAACACAAGTTAATATGCTACAAGGGCAATGTCCTCGTAACACATTTTTGGATCTTATCAACTATGTGTTACTGCCTACTCTGCAACACACATCATGTGTTACTTTCATTTTGTTTTGTAACACATTTTTCTGTGTGTTACTCGAGTGTGTTACCAAAGCTCTGTCCTGTTGTAGTGAATTATTGGCCTACCCTCTTTAAGGATGCAAGAAAGTTTATTTTATCTTGTGATGAATGTCAAAGGGTTGGTAATATCTCTAGACGCAATGAAATGCCTATGAGTTATTCTCTTGTTATTGAACCATTTGATTGTTGGGGATTCGATTTCATGGGTCCTTTTCCTTCTTCACAAGGTAATACTCATATACTTGTTGCTGTTGATTATGTCACTAAATGGGTAGAAGCTATACCTACTAAAAGTGCTGATGGTGAGACCTCTTTAAAAATGCTTCAAGATGTCATTTTTCCTAGGTTTGGAGTACCTAGATATCTTATGACTGATGGAGGTTCTCATTTTATCCATGGTGGTTTTAGAAAACTCTTGCTAAATATGGTGTTAATCATAGAATTGCTTCAGCCTATCATCCTCAAACTAGTGGACAAGTAGAATTGTCAAATAGGGAGATTAAATCTATCTTGCAAAAGACTGTTAATAAATCTAGAAAAAATTGGGCTAGTAAGTTAAATGATGCTTTATGGGCTTATAGAACTGCTTATAAGAACCCCATGGGCATGTCTCCTTATAAAATGGTTTATGGTAAAGCTTGTCATTGCCTTTAGAATTAGAACACAAAGCTTATTGGGCAGTGAGAGAACTTAATAGAGATTTTAAACTTGCCGGTGAGAAAAGGTTGTTGCACTTAAGTTCTTTAGATGAATGGAGAAGTGAGGCTTATGAAAATGCTAGACTCTTTAAAGAAAAAGTTAAGAGATGGCATGATAGGAGAATTCTTAAAAGAGAATTTAATGTTGGTGAGAAAGTTCTATTGTATAGGTCTCGTCTCAGATTTTTTGCAGGAAAGTTACTCTCAAAATGGGAAGGACCATTTGTTATTGTGGAGGTGTATCGTTCAGGTGCAATAAAAATTGCTTCATTGAAAGATAACTCTACACAAGTGGTAAATGGTCAAAGACTCAAGCATTATATTTCTGGAGATTCTATTAATGAAGAGGTTGATACAATTAAAGTGGTGACTCCGGAAACTTTCATTGAAGAACATTTTTCTGGGACTGCAGAATTCGATTCGAATAGGTAACAGTTTCGGTAAGAAAAGTTTCGCGAATAACTTTCTAGAAGATATTTTCGTCGTTTTTATTAAATATGGAAAAATAAGAGACCGAACCGGATGGGAGACGGCACCCGTGGTGCCCAAACCATAGGTCGGCGCGGTGGGCCCCCAGCCGCGCCGCCTGGTGGTTTGAGCACCCCGGAGCTCGTCTCCGATCAGGTTTCCTCCTGTACCTTCCTTATGTTGTAAAACTTTTTGCTATATAACTCACCCGAACCCCCGAGGTTCGTATCTCGCCTTTTCATCGTGTTTCGTTTCGAGCTGTTTCTGTCCAGATATTGTTTTAGATTTAGAAGCGCCATGGTCTCCAACAACAACAACAAGGGCAAGGAGCCTTTGGAAGTCGAGACTCAAGACCCCAAGCTGAAGGAGGAAGTCAAGAGCAAAGATGAAAGCGCCATGAAGGAAGTAAAGGGGATGCCGTCAACAAAGGGAGAACAGCCTGCAGTCAGGAAGCCCACCTTTGTGGGATCGGTTAACGCTCAACGTGCTTTTTCTCATAACCTGCAGGGAGCAATACCACCTATTCCGGACTACAGCTCTTTTCCGGCAGTGACGGAAGTACTTCGAGTTACAGATGAGTTCTGTGATCAATACCGAGCCCTGCGGAGGGAGGTGGAAATACTCCAGGAAGAGAATATCAGACTCCGCCGAATGCTGGAACGGTTTCTTACTCCAATCCAAGTTATACCGCCACCACCACCGAAGGAGTAATTCATCATAAGTATTGGCATCCCCTTGGTTTGTTCCAAGCTTGGGGGAGTGCCGCGGTATCACACCATTATCTTTACCTTTTACTTTTCCATAAAGTCATATCGTGAGTAGGGAAGTTATCTTATATGATGGTTTGCAATGTGGAAGTATCTCTCTTTTAGTTGGTTATCTATGTATCCCTTGGTGTGAGTTGCCGTTATGAAATATTAATGAGAAGTTTTATCATTTACTTTCTGCATACTTTATTTTAGCTTGCAATTCTCTTTCATATTGATAACGTTGTTGTTAGTATAGGGATCACTTTTTAGAGCACCAAGTTAATCTTTTTGGTTTTGGCAAACTTAGCATTGGTCAGTAGTAGACAATACTTTGAGACTTAAGTAGAAGAGGGAGTGCATGCAAATATATTATTCCATGATCTTTCTTTCTTTGTGGCTCATAAGCTTAGTATTCTTAAGTTAAACTATTTGTGCTTCTAAGGAAGATTGCATGATTATTCTTATCACTTGTATAATTGTTTGTATCCCTCAACTCTTATGCTTGCTACATAACCTTGCTAGCCAAAGACCTGTATCGAGAGGGAATGCTTCTCATACATCCAAACCTTGAGCCAAACCATTGCCATTCGAGTCCACCATAACTTCCTACTATATGGTATTTTGCGCCATTCCAAGTAAATACTTCATGTGCTACCTTTAAATTATTCAAAACTTATTACTCCTAGTTTTGTGTCACTGTTTATTAGCTCATGAGGGTTCTGTAGAGTTTCTCTAGCACTTTTGTCAAACAGACTTTCACCAATGGACTAGTGGCATATACACCGCTTATCCAACAATTTGCAAAAAGAGCTGGCAAATGGGGTGCCCAGTCCCAATTAACTACAACTTTCATTAATAATTCTCTTCACATGTTTTGCCCTGATTTATCAGTAAGCAACTTAATTTGCAAATAGACACTCCTCCATGGTATGTGAATGTTGGAAGGCACCCGAGGATTCGGTTAGCCATGGCTTGTGTAAGCAAAAGGTTGGGAGGAGTGTCAACTATAAAGAAACTAAAATACATGTGTAAACAAAAGAGAAGAGGGATGATCTACCTTGCTGGTAGAGATAACGTCCTTCATGGGAGCCGCTCTTGAAAGTCTGGTTGACAAGGGGTTAGTGTTCACTTTACTACGATTCGTTGACAACGACATACATAGCTCAAACAACTATTTTCATACTCTCTATATGCTTTGCAAAACTTAAAAGCTCTAGCACATGATTTAATCCCTGCTTCCCTCTGCGAAGGGCCTATCTTTTACATTATTGTTGAGTCAGTAAACCCATTCCTCTCTATCTCAAGCAGCATTTGAGTTGTTGAGATCCAATTAGTTATATGTGTTGATACTTCTAATCATATCTCTCATTTCCTTGTTTCGCACAATAGCTTTTATCCGAATGAATATAACTTTGAAAGTTATCAATGACTGTAAGGAGACTGTTATGATTAAGACATGTAAGTTCTGCTATATAAGCTCTGATATAAAGACTCTTCTCGAAAGATAAGTATGATCTGTTAATTGTTCTCTGACCAAGAGTTTAAGTTTGCCTTCACCAATCATGGTTCTCTTTATGCACTTCATCGTGGTTCCCTTTACTTATTTCAAGTTAGATTATATGAAGGGAAGTTGCTGTCTAGAATGACTTGTGTATCAATGAATGTGATGCTTCTTGTCCGTATTTTATTTATCGACACTTTGCTCCATAAACTTGTGGTCATGTTTACTGAGCTCAGTTTTCGCTTGGGGACAAGCGAGGTCTAAGCTTGGGGGGGTTGATACGTCCATTTTGCATCACTATTTTATATCATAATTTACTGCTATTCATCGATATATTTCATATTTAGAAGTGTTACTTATGTTATTTTACCTATTTTGCATGTTTGATGAATAATGGAGAATTGGACACCGGAGTCAGGATTCTGCTGGAAAAAGCACCGTCGAGATGCACTATTTCTGAAGATCAATAAATCGAAGGAGACATATGGAAGTTCCTATTTTACCAGAAGATGGAGGAGGCCAAAAGGGGGAGCTGAGATGGGCCATGGTGGGCCCTCCTCACCCCTTGGCGCGGTGGGGCCCCCTGCCGCGCCGAGAGGTGGTTTGGGGGCCCTGGCCCACCTCAGCCGTTCCCCCTTCGCGTACTTGACCCCCTCGGAACCCTAACACAGGAGGAGCCATCGAAATATTCCGCCGCCTCCACGAGGCGGAAAACACCAGAGAGCGAAAAGCTCCCCTGCAGGAAGAAATCTGCCGGGGGAAATTCCCTCCCGGAGGGGGAAATCGTCGCCATCATCACCGTCATCGAGC
This sequence comes from Poa pratensis, assembly GCA_947311845.1. NCBI lineage: Eukaryota > Viridiplantae > Streptophyta > Magnoliopsida > Poales > Poaceae > Poa > Poa pratensis. The sequence goes on along the minus strand of CAMZMU010000107.1, from coordinate 28,777,236 downwards.
TGGACTTCATCGGGATCATCATCATCATCATCTCCACCGCCAACACCATCATCACCGCCGCTGCACCCGTCTCCGTTTAACATCTAGGGCTGAATCTTGTCTATTTCATAGGGGAAACTCTCCCGGTGTTGATTACTCTTGTTATTGATGCTATTGGGTGAAACCATTGGACTAAGGTTTATGTTCAGATTGTTATTCATCATCATATCACCTCTGATCATGTTCCGTATGATGTCTTGTGAGTAGTTCGTTTAGTTCTTGAGGACATGGGAGAAGTCTTGATGTTAGTAGTGAACTATGTTGAGTAATATTTAATGGTTTGATGCTTAAGTTGTGGTGTTATTCTTCTAGTGGTGTCATGTGAACGTCGACTACATGATACTTCACCTTTATGGGCCTAGGGGAATGCATTGTGTATTCGTTTGCCAATTGTGGGGTTGCCGGAGTGACAGAAACCTGAACACCCGTTGGTATATCGATGCATGAGGGATAGCAGGATCTCAAAGTTTAAGGCTGTGGTTAGTTTAACTTAATTACTTTCTTGTATTTGCGGATGCTTGCAAGGGGTATAATCACAAGTATGTATTAGTCCTAGGAAGGGCGGTGCATTAGCATAGGTTCACCCACACAACACTTATCAAAACAATGAAGATTAATCAACTATATGAAGCGAAAGCACTTGACAATACTCCCGTGTGTCCTCAAGAACGTTTGGTCATTATAAGTACAACAACCGGCTTGTCCTTTGCTGTAGAAAGGATTGGGCCACTCGCTGCAACTATTACTACTGCATTTTATTTACTTGTACTTTATTTATCTGTCATATCAAAAACTCCTAAAAACTTGTCTGTGAGCATTTACAGTGAATCCTTCATCAAAACCGCTTGTCAACACCTTCTGCTCCTCGTTGGGTTCGACACTCTTATTTATCGAAAGTACTACGATACACCCCCTATACTTGTGGGTTATCATCCATTCAACCAACTGCCAAATAGATTTGCAACACTGGTTGGAGGGTACACATTGAAAGTAAAATGCATCAATCGCCATATATCACGAGCAAATGGGCAAGAAATGAATAGGTGTTCAACAGACTCATCTGCGTCACAGAAACCGCATTTCTTACACCCAACCCATTTCTTCCTAATTAGATTATCCTTTGTCAGTAATTCCTTTCGGTGCAAGAACCACAAAAAAATCCGTATCTTAAGAGGCACTTTCAATTTCCACAAATATTTTTTTAGATACCGTGTATGACCATTGAGCATTTCCGCATAATACGATTTAACTGAAAACACACCCGACGGTGTAAGAGTCCAGATAAACCGATCTGGTTCATTGGTCAACTGTATCTGCATTAATTTTTCCACTAAATGAAACCATAGCTCTCTAATGTTTCCTACCAGGTTTCGTCTAAACGAGAGATTGATAGGTGAACTAGCAAATACTTCCGCAACAGTAATTTGCTTGTTAGAAGCGATAGCATATAGGGCAGGATACTCATCCGCTAGTGATCCGTTTCCCACCCATTTATCCCCCCAAAATCTTGTTTTCCTCCCATCTCCAATAGAGAACATCCCATGTTTAAAAAAAATCATCTTTCACCCTCATCAAACCCTTCCAAAAGGGTGAGTCATATGGTTTAACCTGAACTTGTGATAAAGGGTTATCCCCCAAGTATTTATTTCTTAATAGTTCCTGCCACACTCCCTCTTCATTAAGAAGTTTGAATAGCCATTTACTCAAAAGGCATTTATTCTTAATATCAAGTATTTCAATCCCTAATCCTCCTTGGTCTTTTGGTCTACACACAATGTTCCACTTTGTAAGTCTATATTTCTTTTTATGATTATTACTCTGCCAAAAAAACCGTGATCTATAAAAGTCTAATCTTTTGCGTACCCCCTTAGGTATTTCAAAGAAAGACAACAGAAACATTGGCAAGCTTGTCAAAACCGAGTTGATAAGCACAAGACGATCTCCGTAAGAAAACATCTTCGCTACCCAAGACCCTAGCTTCCGCTCGAAGCGATCTTCCACCGGTTTCCATTCTTTATTGAGCAATTTCCTATAATGTATAGGTATACCTAGATATTTAAAAGGTAAGATTCCGAGCTCACACCCAAAAATATTTCGGTATTGTTCTTGCTCCTCAGCCGCTTTGCCAAAACAATATAGTTCACTTTTGTGAAAATTAATTTTTAGCCCAGATAGTTGTTCAAAAAAAGCTAATATGAGCTTCATGTTCACGGCTTTCGCAACGTCGTGTTCAAGAAACAAGATAGTGTCAGCAGCATATTGTAGTATGGACACTCCACCCTCGACTAGATGAGGTACCAATCCCCCCACTTGACCATCTTCCTTGGCTCTAGCAATTAAGATGGCCAACATATCAGCTACTAGGTTAAACAACAGAGGCGACAGCGGATCTCCTTGTCGTAAACCTTTTAGAGTTTGAAAATAGTGACCAATATCTTCATTAACCCGAATACCTACACTCCCACCCTGCACAAATCTAGCAATCCATTCACACCACGTTGGTGCAAATCCTTTCATGCGTAGAGCTTGTTGCAAAAAAGACCACTTTACTTTATCATATGCCTTTTCAAAGTCTATTTTAAAAAGCACTCCGTCTAATTTTTTCCGATGCATCTCGTGTATCGTCTCATGCAAAACCACAACTCCTTCCAGAATGTTTCTTCCTGGTATGAATGCTGTTTGAGTTGGACGCACAACTCTGTCCGCAATTGAGGTAACCCTATTAGTTCCCACCTTTGTAAATATTTTAAAGCTCACATTAAGAAGGCATATTGGCCTATACTGCTCAATTCGGCTCGCATCCTCCTTCTTAGGCAGTAAAGTTATAATACCAAAGTTTAGTTTATAAAGAGGCAACTCACCCAATCGCAGCTGAGTAAACATTGCCATTAGATCATCTTTAATAACAGGCCAAAAATTTTGGTAAAACTCCGCAGGGAAACCATCTGGTCCAGGAGATTTATTATGCTCCATTTGAGAGATAGCATCATGCACTTCTTTTTCTGTGAAAGGTGCGGTCAAAATTGTGTTCTCTTCCGGTGAAATTTGGGGCATGTCACTCGTAGATGACTCCTCCATGGAGAAATAATTTGGAGCCGGCGCTCCAAACAACTTCTTGTAGAATTCCGAAATAAACACTTTAAGGTTTTCCTGTCCCACAATTGTCCCCTCATCTTGCTCTAATTGGAATATTCTTTTTTTCCTATGCTTTCCATTTGCCATGATATGAAAGTAGCGTGTATTATTTCCCCCTTCCTGAATATATTTGACCTTAGCTCTTTGAGCCCATTTAGATTCTTCATCACGGAGGAGTTTCGCTAACTCACTTTCCGCATCCTTTTTTGCTGTCCGCTCAACAGCATTTAAAGGAGTTGTTTCAGCTTGAATATCCAATTGATCTATCAACGCTAAAAGTTTCTGTTTTAAAATTTTGTACTCGGCACTTAAATTTTTTGCCCAGCCACGTAGATACTGCCTAATGTGTCTTATTTTATTTTGCCAACGCTCTACAGGAGTATTCCCCTCATGAACCGAAGTCCATTCTCTTTCCATCATTTCATAAAAACCTTCTTGGCGCAACCAAGATAGTTCAAATGAAAAATGGTATTTATTTCCTGTATGAGCTTGTTCCCCTGAATCGATTATCAGAGGTGTATGATCTGACCCTGTACGTGTCATCGCATGAACCGACACCAACGGGTATTTTTGCTCCCATTCAACACTTGCCAAGAAACGATCCAATTTTTCGTAAGTTGGCGTCTCCCGCCGGCTAGCCCAAGTATATTGTCTACCCGAGAGCTCAATCTCTTTGATACTTAAACTCTCAATGATAGCATTAAAAATAAAAGGCCATCTAGCATTGAAATTGGAGTTGTTTTTTTCTCCCTCACGTCTAATTATGTTGAAATCTCCACCTACTAGCATTGGTAACGATTCACCTTCGCAAATACGTACCAATTCTGCCAAAAAATCTGGTTTTCTAGCCTCTTGCGCAGCACCGTAAACCACAACAAGAGACCATAAGAACCCATCCAATTTCGACCTCACATGAAATTTAACACAAAAATCTCCCGTTACCACATTTTGGACAGTAAAAGAAGTGCTTTTAAACCCCACTAGCATCCCCCCCGAACGACCCTGAGGCGGAATACAGTACCAAGCAAACTCCATACCTCCTGCTAAGAATTTCAAAAACGGTGTCGAGAAAGAAGATCTACCCGTTTCAATTAGAGCCACAAAATCGAGTTTTTGCTCTCTAACTGTTTCATTAATCCTCAAGTGCTTAGCAGTGTCCCCAAACCCATCCGTGTTCCATATCATTCCTTTCATCTTGATTGTTTTTTCAGTTTTATAATTCTAGCACTACGTCTAACAGGCCGCTGACTGTTAGTACCTTTTTTCCGGCCTCTTTTAGTAAGCTTTTGTTCAGCAACAAGGTCCGCATGACCCTCTAGTGCTTCGAACTCATCGCCCAGGTCCTCACACAAGTTAGAAGCTCGTCGCATAACCAAGCTAGACTCATCTTCCTTGTCCTTAAGTGGTAAGGAATTTTTAAGAAAAATGACATTTCTATCATGTTCTATACTCCTAATTTCCAATAACGAAGAGTCAATTTGCTCCTTAGATTTGCCCAACGATATACCCAAACGATCAGCCCTATTTTTAATTTCGGAATCAGAAAAAGACATAAAAGTATGCTTTGGTAAATTCGGTATACCTTTTGGGGTGTCTAGATTCTTCTTATACGCCAAGTCGACCGCACGTTCCAGCATTGGCACATCCGCATTCGGTTGCGCCCGCAGTCGTGCACTGGAACGCACCTCTGACTCAGGGAGACCACCAAAAGCTCGGATTTCCTCCCTCGTTGGTCTACTCTCCTTGTGCACCATCTCGCCATCTAGCTGCCCGCCCGGCTGCATACGCTTCGTTGGCGAAATAGCAGTAGTCTCCATGATCGCAAACTCATTTGGCTTCCACTTAGGAGTACATGGAGATCGAAACATCACCGGGGAGCGACCGGTGACAGTCCCACTAGCCGAAACCCCATCATTGACCCCCAACGGCTGAGCAGACGCCGCATTACGCATAGCAGGTGATGTAACCAAAGTATAAGGACAGGTTGGAGCAGCGCTGCCCCGAGAATCATTATCGCATGGAACAGCTAGCTCACCCTCGGTAGCAGAGATGCTGTCGCAACAGCCATCGCCTGTACGCACCACAGGCGTCCCCATCTCCTTGGCAACAGAGCTCGCCAAATCAGTACCAACACTACTCGCAAAAGTTTGAAACTCTGAACCCAATGCATCATTTTCAGAGTTGCTACCGCTGCAGTAATCTACCTGAGGCTCTGCATGAAAATCCTCCTGAACGTGTGTCATGGAGGCATCCTCCTTCAGCTGTTCTGCCTTTTTAACCATGCTCAGCAATTCTTGCCTGGCCAACTGAAATTGCTTTTGTACTTGAGGAGAGAAAATCACACCCGCTGTCCTCTCCTGCATAGTGTCACCCATCTTCTGATTTGGTACATCACCTGTCCTAGGCTGCATCTCCGAGTTTTTAGTGTCGTCATCCATGACCATATCATCATTTCCATTATTCTCCATCCCTTTGTCTTCCTTCTGAAGATCCTTCGTCTCATCATCTGATTTGCCATTGTCATCATCCTCATCATCCGGCGGCGGTGACCGAGGCGCATCATCCTCATTGTCCGCAACGTCCACCGGGTGCTCTACCTTAAATTTCAGGCGGTAAAACCCATCCTTGATAAACATTGTCCAGCCTGGTGGTATCAAAGTATAGTCCACACAACCCACAAAAATTCGCAGAACGCCATTTCTGCGGGTGAATTTCATATCTACTTTCAGAGTTTTGCCAAACAGCGATCCCAAGCTCCATAAAGATAAGTAATCTCTGTTAGATTTTGGGCCCATTTTGGGCAGCCCAATAAAATTCCTGAAAATCTCAAATTGGCCCATGTGCATGGCAGAATTTTGGAGGTGCAAAGTGGTGCTAAAGTTTAGTCCCACATTGCTAGTTGGAGGAGACAAACACCACCTTATAAGGTGGAGTGTTGTACCACTTGGTAAGCTTGTGAGAACAAGAGGCTCTCTCGTGCGCACTCCTCCTCCGCCGCCGCTCGCACGCACGCACGCACCGCCCGCCCGTCTCGTCGCGCCGCGCCGCGCCGCGCCGCGGGTTGCGGGAATCTCGCCGAGCCGAGCTTTATTTTTGCAGTCCGGGAAAACGGTTTGGACGGACGCGTCACAGTTAGTCGGTTCGGGTCGCTCCCGGATCGTGGGCTACTGTAACCGACCTAAAACGTGCGCGACGTGGACTTGGCCCACGTTGTACCCGTTAGGGTTTTCCCGAGCCGCACTATATAAAGTCGTGCACTGCGTGCGCTGCAAACCACCGAACCAATCTAGGTTTTGCCAATCTCGTGCCTTGCGCCGCCACCGTAGTCTACTCCATCCCGTGCGCCGGCGTGCACAAGCGAACGGGACAGCAGGTCTCCGGAACCGCTCGTCCTTGTGATCCTGTACGGGAGAGGGCGAATAAGGTTTTTGGGAAGCGCTCCGCGCGACTGCTTTCAAGTTCTTCATCACGGCTCGACTTCCTGGACGATCTCCGGGTCCGCGGGCGACTCGTCTCCAACGTCGTCTCCTTCGAGCTGCTACCGTCGCCGCTCAAGCTGCTGCCGTCGCTGCTCCAACGACTACTTCCTCTACAACCGTTCGGTACGTGCGGCGTGTTCTGAACTGTTTTGCTATGGATCTGTTGGCGTATGTGTTGCTGCTGTTCATGTTGATTAGTACATCTAGTTTGTTCGTATTCTACATGTTAGTAGCTGGTGTAGTTATGTTTAATATTCTGGAATTAATCATGTAATTATTGCCTAATTATCCAACAATCTCCAGTTACCTTCGGAGGAATACCGTAAACCCGAATCCATTTTTTTGGCGACTTCTCGAATGGCTCCACCTGTGCAGCCCAAGGAACAACCGTAATTTCAGTCTTGCTGTTGGGTACCTTGCATGCCCCGAAGATGGCCAGCCTTTCCAACTCGCTTTTAGAAGGAAAGGGTACCTTGAAAACATTTTGCCCCACTTGAGTAACCTCCCAATGAAAATGTTCTAATGGAACTAGGCGCTGCAGCTGCCCCACAATTTGAGATATTGAGAGCTCCCCCCCTGTTACTGTCAACATAGCCGATCGAACATTATCAATCTTCGGTTTATAGGATTCAGTTAAAGGCTGTTCAAAAAACATGAGTCCCTCATTTATCAGTCCATGCATTATAACTTGAGGCTTTGGTGCAGTAAGCAAAGGACAATCCTCCTCAGCATGATCCTTGCTCTCACATAAATCACAAACCTCCACCTTACATTCCTTCCCATGATGCCCCGTATCATCGCAACGGTAACAGCGGTTTTTTTCATTCCTCTTGGCCTTCTTAGCTGCTGCCACTTCCGAACCTACCTGCCCAGAATTTCCACTCCGTGCTTGATGACCTGCTGCTTGCTGAGAACGACCTGAGGGCTGCGTCGGGGCCGCAGTCCCCGCTGGAGTAGCCCCCTTAGCAATCAGCTCCGCTGCAGAAGACGTCACCACATGCTGTGCCGCAGCAGCACTCTTAGTCTTAGCATTGTCCATCGGTGCAAGTACCCCCGGTTGCCGAAGCGCTTCCGCAACCTGACTGACCATCTTAGCTACATACTGATTTTCGGTGGGCACCGATGGTTTCAGTTAAGTCCCCAATCACGTAAACAAGATACTAGAATTACTTCTCAATAAATAGATGATAGAAGTTTTAGCATGGTCGTTTTGTTGTTGGTGGCTGTCTTTGGACTAGCCCGGGTGGAGTTCTTGCTACACTCGTTGTTCGCATCGAGTTGTGGTTGTCTTGTAATCGGATTTCTGCCTTCTGTAAAATTACAGTACGCCTAGGCGTACTATCGAAAATAAGAAGTTTTAGCACGGCGTTTTGGATTTCGGGCACCAGTGCTCCTGGTGCCCCGATTTTTTTTTTCAAATTTTTTTTGTTACACATAAAATTCTCAAAAAAATCAAGCACGTAGATTTGAATGTTCGTTACCATAGGAAAAATTGGCAAAAAAAAATGTTAAGATTTGCAGGCTGTGTGAAAATAACAAATATCAGCAGTCAAAGAAAGCAAATTCAAAAACGTGCAAACATGCCCAGATTTCTTTTTTTTGCACAGGTCAAATTATTTCGAGTTTTTTTTTGCCAATTTATGAGTTAAGCACACATGTAGACTACTACCTGTGTGATTTTTTTTGTGATTTTTTGGCAAAAGAATAAAGTTTAAAAAAAAATTGGGCACCAGGAGCACTGGTGCCCGAGATCCAAAAGGGATTTCCGGTTTTAGCATGGTCTATCTCCATCCAACGTGATGATAACTAGTTAATGCAAAGATAACCAAACAATTGAGAGTGTGGATCGAAGAGGGTGAGTTTCACCTAATGGGAGATTCCAGAAAGAGAAAATGAGCACAACCCCCAGCGGCTCCGGCACCACTAGCGCCGTCGCCGGAAAAGAAACGAACGGCGTAGGAGCCTACACTGACCAAAAGAACAAGTCATGCCAAGCCAAAGCAGCAGTCTAATTAAGCTTAATTATAGAAACGGGCTGCCTGGAGCCATGGCGAGGGCTTGCCTTCTCAGGAGCCGCCCATTTCTCGAGGTTTTGCAGCGTGTGCTTGATGGACTTGAGGACAACCCCAACCTGAAGACGAGTATATATGCAGCAAAAGCAAGGGAAAGACTGAACAGCTACTGGCTGAGTTCACGTTGATCGGCCATGAATTCTCGGCGGCCGTATGTGCATGCGTACCTCGTCTCTGAAGGATTCAGTTCGGTGCTTGCCGAGGTCGTCACGGAGAACGTCGAATATCTCCTCCTCCTTCTCTGTGAGGAGCCTGATGAGCCCCTTGAGCTGCGACCGCCGCCATGCCAGCTCCCTGGTCCTGCCGCCCTTGTACACCTCTCTCATGCCGCTCACCAGGCTGCCCAAGCCAAGGGCCGGCGTCTCCTGTATGCTTCCCATGGATGGATGTAAAGGGTGGGCGCTGGTTTAGCTTGGAGTGAGGATGCACGCGCGGCCAACGTGTGTTAAATAGGCCACCAGCCGGAGTGAGGCCATGAGGGGAGTAAACCGAACAACAATTAACCACTGCAACAGTATAAACCTTTTTTTTTTGCATGTTAAGTATCATAAATCGATCCATCTAACACCAGTGCACTGCTATCAATTAACGAGAGCGTTCGGTATGAATAGTACTAAGAGCAAGTACAATAAGGTCCAGTCAGCAGGCTATAATGATTTAAATATTATATTTAGGCTCGTGATTCCATACACCCCCTAGCTCACAATCGCATAACTGTACCAGCTCGGCTCGATGGAATCGCTGAGCCGAGCCGAACGGAGAGCCGAGGCGATCGCTGGTAAAAAGAATGAGATAAACAACCGCAGGATTCGAACCCTGCATCTCCATCGATGCGGCCACGGAGCGAAACCAATGGGCCGCGAATAGTTTTGTGATTGAAACAGAATGCGAGCCTATTTAGAATGAGAACTGAATCACATGATGCGTACCGAAGGGGTACCACGCCGAAACCCATATCCAAAGGGTAGGGCCAGGGTGGCCCGCCAAAGCCCATATCCAAAGACCATGTCTGTTTTTTTAAAGAGAAATACAGTGTCTTTGTTGATAGGTATACGGTGTGGTGTAAGTACGTATCAGTTTTTTTGGGCCCACGTCCTAGATGCACATACGTAGCAGCCGCCGGTTTTGAAGCACGATCTCCGATCCTTCCCGGATCCTGTGGATTGTTCGCCATCCCCGCATTAGGCAAGGATACGGCGGCGATCATCCGGAGTCCTCCCACCCCGCCTGCCCACCATCTAGGGTTTTAACCCCTACGTCGCCGATCGCCTATCCTTCGCAATCCCCGGACGTCAAGGATACAGCGGCGATCGTCTGGGTCCTCCCGCCTCCGCCTGCCCACGATCTAGGGCGATATAGGGTTTTGATCCCCCTGTCTGTGCAGCCGATTGATCTTGATGTCTGCGACGGATCCTATCCCACGTTGAGGTTGTCTTGCGCACCGCCGTTGAGCCCAACTTCCCGTGGTTGCCCAGATTGCCACCAACGCGCAGAAGGTGAGCCTCCGTGCCACACTGTTATCCCCGTCTTATTCCATGTTCTTTCTGAGATGTATTATCGCATTTGTGCTCAGGGTTTAATTAGGTAGTTCAAATTTGTATCAAGTTTTGGGACATTGTTTGTTGATCTACATTACACAATGAATTCGATGCCGAGGTTTTATGGTGATGCATGAACACATGGTCGTATTACAACAGGGTTACAGCTACGTTGGTTATGTCTGTGATGTTGGTTTTACTTGTTTGGATAGATGGAGGGTTCTATGTCAACTGCGATTGACCAGGAGGAAGTACCTACGGATGTTGATGACTCCAGATTGGAGGAAGTAGTTATTTCATCCTCAGAAGATGATGTATCTGATGATGGCAGTAGCATTTTTGGGGATTCTGGAGCTGAGGATGATAATGTGAGTCAATCACAGTTCATTTTATTTATCCCGATTGTATGGGTATATCATGTCATTGAAGTTTTACTCCTTGTTTCAAATTGTGTAGATGGATATGGATGATCAAAACAACAACACTGACTCAGATGATGAACCCACTCTAGAAACAACGAGTGATGTATGTGTTTACTTATTTCTTACTTGCCTTCTTCCAGTTGAATAGACATGTAATTCTGTAATTCGTTCTTCTGTTACAATTGCGCAGACTATAGTACTCAAACATGGTGAGCATACCTACTATGGGGATTCAGATTTGGAATACTTTGATGATGAAAAAGTGGATGTTCCTGAGCAGTCAAATTCTGAATGCAAAAGCGATGTAAGTTGCTTTTATTTCTTTATTGCAATGCATAATCCCGTGCAACAAATCAGAGTGACTTTAACAATTACGTCATGTTGGACATATTTTTTTAGGTGACGGGAAGTTCCCATCAGGACCATAGTAAGCATGAAAAGGTAGTTGATCGTGATATGGATAAACTGGAAAAGTATGCGGCTGTGAAGGCAATGGTCTTTGCTTCCGAAGAGGCGGCCTTTGCGTGGTACAACAAGTATGCAGAGGAACATGGATTTAGCATTCGACGCGACATTGTGAAGAAAGAATTGGATGAATCAGGAACACCAATCTTTCGGTACAGGCGGTTTCGTTGCTCCAGGGCTGGGAAACGTGAACTTAAGTACTTGAAAATGGAAGGCCGCAGGAAAAGGCACCGACCCGAGTCTCGCTGCAACTGTATTGCCCATTTCAGTGTGTCGTTCAACAAAAAAAAGGGGCTTTGGACTGTTTTGAGATTTCAAGACGATCACAACCATCGAATGGCTGGACCAGATGAAGTCCCTTTTCTTCGATCTCATAGAAAGATCAAGCCTCATCAGAAATCTGAGATCATGTCACTGGCCGCTTCTGGGATGAGAATATTCAACATTATGAGAACATTCATCAGCAAAAGTGGAAAGTATAGCCAGGTAGGATTCGTAAGGAAAGATCTTTACAACTTGTGTTGCCGGGAAAGGAGGAAGATGATCGCAACGGGTGACGCCAACACAGCCATTGGCATGATGGAAAAGAGGAGAAGAGCTGATCCTGATTTCTATTTTGACTACAAGGTTACCAAAAAGGGTAGGTTGAAACATCTGTTCTGGTGTGATTCTCAGTCTCGCCAGGACTATTCCGACTTCGGTGACGTGCTGGTGTTTGACAGCACTTACAAAACGAATCGGTATGCTATGCCATTCATACCTTTTGTGGGACTGAACAATCACCGCCAGACTGTTGTTTTTGCATGCGCGATTGTCTCGAACGAGAAGACAAAAACATTTAAGTGGCTGCTAAAAACTTTCCTGAAAGCTATGTATCAGAAGAAGCCTAAAGGGGTTATCACAGATGGGGATGCTGCAATGATCAGAGCTATTGCTGAAGTCCTTACAAATGTGTGGCACCGTGTTTGTACGTGGCACATTGAGAAGAACATGAAGAGTCATCTTGATGAACAGGCTCATAATGAATTCCGGACGATGCTATACTACACCACTTCGGAACAAATTTTTGAAGAGAGATGGAATGCATTCGTCCAGAAGCACCGTACAATATTAAACCAACAGTGGATGAAAAGGGTGTACAATAGGAAGAGGTTGTGGGCCGCCGCGTATCTAGCGGATGGATATTTCCTCGGAATGAAAAGCAACCAGAGGAGCGAGAGTTTGAACTCCACCCTACACACTCACCTTGACTTTGGACTGACAGTTGTGAATATGACGCTGCACTATGAGAATGGCAATAGCCGTATGCGTGAGGAAGAGGCTCGCCGGGACACAATAGACTCTCAGACAATACCGGTTGCAGATACTAAGTCTGAGTATGAGGAGATAGAGAAGTTTGCTGCGCGTAAATTCACTGCCGCAAACTTTTCCTCGTTCAAGATGAGTTGAAAAAATTAGGGGACTTGAGATAGTAGATGAAGTGCGAAGTGATGCTACCTATACAACCTACATTTTGGCATGGATGAATAGCCGTACAACTTTGTTTTCCGTGGACTACAGACCTGAAAACCAAGAGGAAACCATAAATTGTAGCTGCCGAAGGATGCATCAGAGAGGGCTCCCTTGCAAGCATATCTTGTTCGTTCTGCATCATGTCGGGGCCTCTGAAATTCCAGATTGTTGTGTACTCAGAAGGTTCTCCAAGAATGCAAGGTATGGATTGCCCGCAAGACGCGAGAGTGATTTGTACGGATGGGGCTGGGCAGGGGCAACCCAGCGGGAAAAGTACAGCCGGCTTAACGTAGTAGGCGCAGAAGCTTTTGATGCCGCATGCAGTGACCCAGATTCTTACCAAGAGCTTATGCAGTGCATGCAGAACATAATTACCAGGAGAAAGGGCGTCCAGACCACTCGTGAGACGGCTTTCCATGAGGACGCACAAAACAGAGGAGATGCACCTTTAGTGGGTGATCCAGAGTTAGTTGACACAAAGGTGCACCTAAGCAAAACAAGAAATATTATAAAGACAAGGATACTAATCAACATGTGTCAAAAAATGGCAGATTTCTACCATACAACGAGCGGAAGAAAGAGAGGGTGTGCACTGCTTGCAATCAACCAGGCCATAACAGGAGTAACAAGAAATTGTGCACGCTACATCCAGAGTGAGTGTTTCGTCAAGCACTACTAAATGGCTACTTCAAACATTTTATTTTTGTGTGCCCCTAACTTATGTTATTTAATGCAATGCAGGTATGTGGGACTAGCTGAAAACTAGGGGAATAAAACCGGAGCAAACATGTTTTTGCTGGCTGTAGTTGGGGTGCTCAGTCTTGTGGTTTTCCTGAACTTTGGTCCCGGACCATGTGTAATAAGATGGCAACAGGTTTTTGCCCCGCAGGTCTACTCGACATCGAGTCTTCTCAGCGGGTTTCCTGTTGTTGTCCCAGCTCGCTATCCTTTGGTGTGACTTGGATGTTCGTATGGATCTAAAACTCTGTATGTCCGTAAGTTAATAGAAATAGGGATAGCCCGGTTGGAAAAAAAAACCCGGAGCAAACCCAGCTCAACCCTAGCGCATCTTTGTTTTCAGCTAATGTTTCTTCGAGTTTTAGCTTGTAGTTTGTACCACTCGTCGGTTAAGTTTGAACTACTGTCATTTGGGCCTCTGACCATGTGTTATATTTTGTGTCCAATTATAAGAAAAAATGACCAAAGCGTGGCTCTAGATGGAGGACCTGCCCAATTATTGCTGGTGAGAGCTGTCCGGAACAAAATTACTAGTCCGAATAATATACTAGCCATGCGGAATACATTGCCTCTTTCCAATTTGAATCAGCAAGTGCTTCAGATATATTTCGTGGCTCCCTTGTAGATGTTAATAAACCATACGGAATACATCAATCTTTCCAAATTTTTGGTTGTATAATACGTTTTTGTAACCGAGTTCTAGGTTCTGGCACAGGAGGAGCTTTCTTTTTCGAATTAAAAGGCTTCTGCCCCCGATTTCATTAAAAATAAAACCAAATGTCAAACATTACAGATCATCATCAGTCCCAGCCGCAGCTCAACATAACCAACATCTCCAAACCTGGGACAAACCCCCAGTTTTTACTGTCAAATACAACCAACTGCTTCCACTCTGAACCTGAAGCGCATTCAATAGCATCAGAATCGGACCCAGATTTGGTGGCATGGGAATCTGGCGCAGGAGATCCGTGTGGGCTTGCATGTGCTGAAGAGAGGGGCGTAGAAGATCCTGGGGAGCCGCTGTCGGCTGACGCGGCTGGCGACGTGGCAGCGTCGGACAGGCCAGGGCGGGCCTGCGATGATGGGGACAGGTTGTCCTGGTCCCGCTGCAGGGACAGGCGCAGGCCCGGCGTAGAGACCGACCGGTGCATGCGCGACGATGACGTGGCGCCGTCTGGTTGCTCGGGAGGCGGCTGGCACGGGAAACGATCCGAGGAGGAACCGGAGGAGCGATCCGAGGCAGATTCGTCGTCAGAATCAGCCTGGGCATCAGCGCCAGATGCTGTTTTGTCTCATGAGTCTGTTTCTTCACCGTTTGTGCTGATTTCTTCACTTTTTTGCATGATTTCTGCGCTACTTCAAACATTCTATTTTTGTGTGCCCCTAACTTATGTTATTTAATGCAATGCAGGTATGTGGGACCAGCTGAAAACTAGGGGAATTAAACCAGAGCAAACATGTTTATGCTGGCTGTAGTTGGAATGTTTAGTCTTGTGGTTTTTCTAACCTCGGAACTAACCCTAAAGGTACAATGTAAACTTCCAATTTTTGAGTTTTTGTTTCCTACTCATGTTTCATACATGTTATACACCATGTACACCAATTTTGGGGTGATTTGGAGATGGTCGAAAAAATCACCTTCCTAGAGATAGACCCGTCTGGTCTCACTTAAACCAGTTTTTCTAGCAAGATGATTTTTTCGACCTCCTCCAAATCATCTCAATTTTTTTACTCATGATCTCCTATGCAAACATAGAGAGAATTTGAAGATGTTGCCATTTTTGAATTTTCTATTATTTATGGTGCGTCAGCGAAAACTTAGGTGAAACCTCGGAACTAACCCTAAAGGGACAGTGTAAACTTCCAATTTTTGAATTTTTCTTTTCTACTCATGTTTCATACATGTTAGACACCATGTACACCAATTTTGGGGTGATTTGGAGATGGTCGAAAAAATCACCTTCCTAGAGATAGACCCGTCTGGTCTCACTTAAACCAGTTTTTCTAGCAAGATGATTTTTTCGACCTCCTCCAAATCATCTCAATTTTTTTACTCATGATCTCCTATGCAAACATAGAGAGAATTTGAAGATGTTGCCATTATTTGAATTTTCTATTATTTATGGTGCCTCAGCGAAAACTTAGGTGAAACCTCGGAACTAACCCTAAAGGGACAGTGTAAACTTCCAATTTTTGAGTTTTTCTTTTCTACTCATGTTTCATACATGTTAGACACCATGTACACCAATTTTGGGGTGATTTGGAGATGGTCGAAAAAATCACCTTCCTAGAGATAGACCCGTCTGGTCTTCACTTAAACCAGTTTTTCTAGCAAGATGATTTTTTCGACCTCCTCCAAATCATCTAAATTATTTTACTCATGATCTCCTATGCAAACATAGAGAGAATTTGAAGATGTTGCCATTTTTTGAATTTTCTATTATTTATGGTGCCTCAGCGAAAACTTAGGTGAAACCTCGGAACTAACCCTAAAGGGACAGTGTAAACTTCCAATTTTTGAGTTTTTCTTTTCTACTCATGTTTCATACATGTTAGACACCATGTACACCAATTTTGGGGTGATTTGGAGATGGTCGAAAAAATCACCTTCCTAGAGATAGACCCGTCTGGTCTCCACTTAAACTAGTTTTTCTAGCAAGATGATTTTTTCGACCATCTCCAAATCATCTCAATTTTTTTACTCATGATCTCCTTTGCAAACATAGAGAGAATTTAAAGATGTTGCCATTTTTTGAATTTTCTATTATTTATGGTGCCTCAGCGAAAACTTAGGTGAAACCTCGGAACTAACACTAAAGGGATAGTGTAAACTTCCAATTTTTGAGTTTTTCTTTTCTACTCATGTTTCATACTTGTTAGACACCATGTACACCAATTTTGGGGTGATTTGGAGATGGTCGTCTCCTACCACCGTTTGGGGCATGTGGACCCACATGATGCCCTCTCAGGCATCGGTCGACTCCTACCACCTTTTGGTGCATGTGGACCCACATGCAGCACTCTCGGCCATCTAGGTCTACCCCACCACATTTTGGGACATGTGTGGACCTACACATGACGCGCTCTCAGCAATCTAGGTCTACTCATACCACCTTTTAGGACATGTGGACCCACATGCAGCCCTCTTAGCCATCTAGGTCTACTCCCACCACCTTTTGGGGGCATGTGGACCCACATGCAGCCCTCTCAGCCATCTAGGTCGTCTCCTACCACCGTTTGGGGCATATGGACCTACATGATGCCCTCTCATCCATCTAGGTTGACTCCTACAACCTTTTGGTACATGTGGACCCACATGCAACACTCTCCGTCATCCAGGTCTACCCCCAACACATTTTAGCACTCTTTGTCATATTAGTCTACTCGTACAACCTTTTGGAACATGTTGACCAACTTGCAGACACCTTCTGGGACATGGCAGCCCACGTGCAGCATTCTCAGCCATCAAGGTCTACTTGCACCACTTTTGGGACTTGTGGACCTACATGCAGCGCTCTTAGTAATCTAGGTCTACTCACACCACCTTTTACGACATGTGGACCCACATGATGCCCTCTCAGGCATCGGTCGGCTCCTACCACCTTTTGGTACATGTGGACCCACAAGCAGCACTCTCGGCCATCTAGGTCTACCCCACCACATTTTGGGACATGTGTGGACCTATACATGCAGCGCTCTCAGCAATGTAGGTCTACTCATACCACCTTTTAGGACATGTGGACCCACATGCAGCCCTCTTAGCCATCTAGGTCTACTCCCACCACCTTTTGGGGGACATGTGGACCCACATGCAGCCCTCTCAGCCATCTAGGTCGACTCCTACCACCTTTTGGTATATGTGGACCCACATGCAGCACTCTCGTCCATCTAGGTCTACCCCACCACATTTTGGGACATGTGTGGACCTACACATGCAGTGCTCTACGATGTAGTGTTTAACTTATTGTGTTCAACATTGTAAAATGATCGGCACAAAGAGGATACAACATGGATATCATGTAACATGAAAAATGCAACATTAAATCATACAAGTCATGTATATGGTACTTTGAGATGATAAACAAGCATGACATAAAATCATTCAAATCTAGTATATGGTGCTTTGAGATCATAAACAAGCATGACATGAAAGTCTTCACATTGCATAGTAAAAACAAAAAGGCAAACAATTGTACACGTTTATGAGAACTTCTTCGGGACACAAACCCATCCTTGCATTTGTGTTTCACAACTAGTGGATATAATATCTGATGCTTTTGTGTTTCACGCACGTGCCTTCGCCGTGATATCGAGGACCTCTTTCTTCGCATTCTCATCTAGATTTGTTTTTGCCATTATAATTTCGGCAACAGTCCGCTCCCTTTTATCATTTACTGTTTTCTGCAACAAATATTACTTATTTTAGTAATGTGAGTCCACATGCCCCCAAAGATGATATATGTATTTCTATATGGCTAAATGTACTGCTGCATGTGGGTTCACATGTCTCAAAGGTCTTAAATGGTCAACATGGACTTTGTGTTGAGTGTTTGTTTTGAACTATTTTAACTGTTGAACTTAAGACGTCGTGAACATGTATCTAGATATTTTATGTCTTACAAATGGTTGCATTTAAGTGGTGAACATTTATCTAGCTATTTTATGTCTTAAATTTTCTTCCATTTAATTGTGTATTTTCAAATAAATAAAATAAACTGAAAACCAAAAACTAACTTAGGTTTGAAACTATTTTATGATAAGCTATCCCAATTTTTTTACATATATCAAAGGGTTTAGGGGCAGACCTAGTTGTTTGGAGGTGTTGCATGTGGGTCCACATGTATGAAAGGTGGTAGGGATAAGGTGTTAGGTCTACCTTGTACCACCTTTCGGGCATGCGGACCCATATGCAACACTCTCAGCCATCTAGGTCCGCTTCTACCATCTTTGGGGTATTTGGACCCACATGCAACACTCTTAGCCAACTAGGTCACTAGACTTGGATGGCTAGGGGTGAATAGACATGACTAGCAAGTAGTCGTGCACGTGGGTCCACGCATGTCCCATAGGTGGTATATGTGTACCCATATGGTTAGAAGTGTTGCAGGTGGGTCTACCACCTTTGGCATATGTGGACCCATATACAACACTCCTAACGATCCATCCGTACATATATCACCTTTGGGACATGTGGACCCACATGCAACACTCCTAGCCAGCTAGTTGTGCATCGACCCTATTTTGGACATGTGAACCCACATGCAACTATCCTGGCCAGCTAGGTTTACCCCTACCACCCTTGGTTGCATGTGGACCCTTGATAGCTATGTCTACCCCTACCACCATTGGGACATGTGGACCCACATGCAGCATCACTTCTGGCCATCTAGTTACACATATATCTTCACTGGGTCATGTTGACCCATATGCAACTCTCTCAACCATCTAGGTCCACTCCTACCACCTTTGGGGTATGTGGACCCACATGCAACACTTTTAGCCAGCTAGGTCAGTAGTCTTGGATGGCTATGGGTGAATAGACCTGTCTAGCTATGAGTGGTACATGTGGGTCCATATATCTCAAAGGTGGTAGATGTGTGCCTAGGTGTCTAGGAGTGTAGCATGTGTCCACATACATCAAAGGGTCTAGGGGCAGACCTAGTTGTCTAGGGGTGTTGCATGTGGGTTTACATGTATGAAAGGTGGTAGGGGATATCTCAAAGGTGGTAGATGTGTGCCTAGATGTCTAGGAGTGTTGCATGTGTCCACATATATCAAAGGGTCTAGTGGGGCATACCTAGTTTTCTAGGGGTTTTGCATGTGGGTTTACATGTATGAAAGGTGGTAGGGGATAGGTCATAGATGGGAGGTCTACCCCTACCGCGTGCCAAAATGTCTCTTTTCTGCACATTTGGTCAACAAAAAAAAAATAATGCGTAGTAATTGTGAAAAAACGAAACTACTTGTCATGGAAGCCTCATTTGGTCATAGTAAACAATGGAAAAAATAATGGGCCATTTCAAGCAGGTAAAAAAAACCACTTGCTTACAAATGGACCCGTTCTACATAGTTTTGCACCCATTTTCTAAGTAAGTGATTTTTTCGACATGCTCGAAATGCCCCATTTTTTCCTACATCCTACAAAAACCTAATTTGGAATGGATGCAATATTGTCTTGCATTCTTGTAATATTTTCATATTTTTTATTTTTCGATTTTGATATATTTTATATATAAAAAATAAACGGACCGGCCAGAGCGAGCAGGCTAAATCTAGCCCCCCTCTCCTTTTTGTTTTCTTTCACTCGCTGACGGTGGCGAAGGATGAAAAAAAATTACTGCACAGCGTCCAGCCGCACAGCATGCCACAGCCAATTACTGGGCCGGCCCAGCTAGTTCCTCACGCGGCAGCCTCTGGCGCCAGGGTTTGGGCCATTTCGAGCCCAGTGCCGCTTCCGGGCGATGCACAGCGGAGGCGTACAGGGAAATAGTCCCACATCGCCAACCGAAGGACGCCGGCACCAGCTTAAATAGCTGGCCGTGCGGTGAACGTCGAGCTCCTCTCAACATCACTCTCTGATACTCTCCTTGCCTGTGTGGGCCATGGTGTACATGGTCTGGCCAGTACTGGCCTGATCTGATCGCCCGTGCGTTCTCGGTTCGCCTGAGCCGGGTTTGATTGATCGGACTGTGGTACACTAGATCTTGTATATATGGTGGGCATGTTTTTATCATTCTAAAACTAAATTTATTTTATTTCTGCAAGTTAATGGATAGACCAATCTGAATGTTCTTGTTCTAAATTTCAAGGGTGCATCAACGCAATATGGGCCAATCACACGCGAGGGAGAGAAACTATGATCTTAGCATCCACCATGCAGTTCATAACATAGACATATTTAGCTTCTACTTAACAGTCCATAAAAGGAATTAACATTTCCTAACAACATTCCTTAACATACTTAGCTTCTACTTAGTAGACTTCATGTCACCACTTCACAGGTCAAACTATGGTCAATATAGTGCAACTATCACATGGACTGATGAACCATGTCGACCATTTTTTTTGTAACTATGTTGATGAACTTATTTGCTCTATCACACACTTCTATGTTGTCACATTCCTTTTTCTTCTTTTAAAAACATTTTTTCAAAAAACAAACATGTCCATATTTGTTTGTTCGAATCTTAAGAAAAGGTAGTCCCTATGTACAAAATAACGTAGACAAAATAACTTGGTAGTTCAAACACACTAGTAGTTCATACATCAACAAACATTAGTAGTTCATAAACACATAGTAGTTCGATAGTTCATACTTAAACAGACATAAGTAGTTCCATAATTACAACCTACACATAGTAGTTCGATAGTAATCACTTAGTTCATTACAACGACAAACATAAAGTCTTGCACACATGCATAGTCATCACAAAAGAGAAGACATCATAAGCAGTATATAGATGATGCCTTCAACCCTACTTCACTCCTCCTATTTCACTCCTCACCGGCATATGTCAGGACATTGAGGAGGGCAGCATGGTTGGCCTCACTGCGCAGATCAACACCACGGCGACGAGAGGCAGCTCGGACATGATCCACTAGGCCATTCCTAGTGCCATCCCTAGGGATCTTCTTGCTGGCATGGAACTTGCAGAAGTACATATCATCGGCATTGATGTAGGCATCAAGTCCCTCGTCCCAGAGCTTTCCTCCACCTGACTCTTGTACGAGTCAAAGTTGTACTCCTCCACGTCAGCTTCAGAGGAGGCACCAGAATTGTACTGCACAAATACAAGATTAAACACAAATGACAACCAGTTAGTATGGATCCACCTCATCAGGTGGACAAGAAGATGATCTGCACATTGTGATAAGTATGCATGTTTTAACAATCTCACCGACTCGGGGCTGTCATTGGATGCATCATAGTAGTAAGCGAGAAGCTGTTTTAGGAAGGAAGAATAACAAGTTAAAGAAAATGACACACAATTACGGATGTCAGAAATATATAAGTCCTAGCTACTATATATGCAAATGCTTCCAATAATTTCTAATAACTAGATATGCACAACAACTATAATTTGTAAATGTACTCATAGTGACTACAACAATTTGAACATTGCAAGGTAAAAACCCTAGTTACTTAGAGCATTTTATAAAAACCAACACATTTGCCGCAAACAATTTCATCCAGGGCCTATGCATCAAATTTATTCAAATGAACTACTCATAAACACAATAAAAAATATGTGAACGCCACAGATGCAATCAAAAGTATGAAGGCAGCAATTAAATAAAGTCCTACACATTTGCAGCAAACAATTTCATGTTGGGCCTATACATTAAAATATATCCAAAAGAACTACTCATACACACAATACGAAATATGTGAATGCCACACATACAAGCAAAAGTATGAAGGCAGCAATTAAATAAAGTCCAACACAATTGCAGCAAACAATTTCTTCTTGGGCCAAATATTTAATCTGTGAATGACACACATGTACTCAACACTAAAAAGACAACAATTTAATATAGTCTAGTTAATATTTCAAAACAAACACTTGTTCATTTCTTATCTGCAAACACCTTAATTAATCCCCAAAAGTACTCTACTTAGTAAGCCTGAAACACCTTAATTAATCCCCAAAAGCATGATATCTTCCGTTCCAGTCTTGTTATCACAAGCGCTAATTAATATGTCCATTTTAAGCTACAAATTAATCTGCAGTTTAATTACTGTCCACAAAACAGTTAGACTACATTGGACATCAATAATTTTAGGAAATTAACCATAGCTACTTAACCCAGTGGCAAGATTTATCCGCATCCAACCCTAGTAAAATCTAATGGACGCTAACAGCAAACCCTAACCGGTAAGAGAAAACACTAACTAATCTAATGGATTCCAGTACTTGCATATGAAGATAGCATCAAACCCTAGTCAAATCTAACAAAAATTGCATCAAACCCTAACGGCCAATAAAAACCAAATCAATCTAATCGATTGAGGGCGGAATATGCATGAACTTACCTCCGCATGCGCCAGTGCGGCAAGGTCGCCGCCAACGCCCTCCTCCAGCGGCTGCTCCATAGGGTCGCCGCCGACGGCTGTCGCGGCCTCCGCCACGGCCGTCATCTGGAGCGATTCTTCCGCCGCCGGGGCATGCATCTGCTCCCCGACGCGGACTGCATCGTCAGCGCCGCCCGTGGCTGCAGCTACCTCCGCCGCCACGCCTCCCGACACATCGACGCCCTCGACGCCATCCGGAGCGCCGCCTCCCGATTCGATCTGCGGCACCAGATCAGCCGCGGCCTTGACGTCCGACATTGCTGGCCGGAAGAGGTTGGAGCTCTCGTCGTCGTCGGAGGGAGAGGAGTGGGCGGGGCGGTTGGTTTTTTTTGCCGAATTTGGGGGAAATGGGAGCGGAGGGGTGGGCGGTGCGGCCGACGCAGCCTCTTATACCGCCTGCCGTTTCGGCTCCTCGAGACACGTCACCCCACAGGACACCTCACCGGTACAGGTCACCACCGTACGTTTTTTTTTATTTTGAGATTAAAACGGCCTTCCTTTATTGATTATTAATGTTTACTGGAAAACAAAAAAGATCTGGAGTCTCGCCCAGCCAGACGTGGCGCACGACGTACAGAACTGCGCGGCCCATACAGGGCTCTTTGTACATGGCGGTCAATTTTCTTCTCAATTTCTCAATTATTCTGTTATGTCAAAAAAATAATACTCCTCATGTCATGTATTGCAAATAGTAAAGTACTTTGAACAAATTACGACATCAGCATAAAATAAAGTGTACATTAAACATCAAATACTTGAACCACTACATAATTCAGGGTCACCCTTTTTGCTTGACATCTTGGGCAAACTAGTTGATTTCACACATAATCATCTAGAAGCTTCAGAACACACCACCCCGGCTTCCACGGAACCAGAACACGTAGGTGTCTTTAACTCTCATATTATTCTTCTTGACAACAGCCATCCAGTTTGATGTTATCATGGCACCTCCTCTTTTCCATAATGCCAATGGCTGTGTTGGCGTCACCCGTTGCGATCATCTTCCTCGTTTCCCGGCAACACATGTTGTAAAGATCCTTCCTTACGAATCCTACCTTGCTGCACTTTCCACTTTTGCTGATGAACAAGGATAAATGCTAGGTTAAAAAGATACCATTTTGTGCTCGTAAAGATTTGTCCTTGTCAAACGGGTCACATATGGGACCCCAATGAAGCTTTTAGATATCCGCAGGAAATGATCAATGAGGCGACTTTCCTCCTCTCCGGTAAGGTTGGCACCACCCAAATTAGGTTTTTGATGGAGAGTGGCCACAACATTAAAAAAAACTCTGCCCCACAACATAGGACAAAAAACGATCATAATTTTGAAATGTAAACATGTTCTGGTCCAGCACATATTCTGCTGACATTTCTCAAAGTAGACAATAAGAAAAGCATTGTATCCGGAAGTGTACTTCACGACCTCTCAAAGTGCATGAAATTAAGTATGAACTCCATGATGAATTCACAGGTCATCAACACGAAGCTTAAGACCATCCCCGTTTCCTTCGAAGTAAAACAAAACACATAGATGTCACCAACTCTCATATGCCTCTTCTTCACAACCTCCATCCAGTTTGTTGATAACATGGCACCACCTGTAAGTTTTCCTTTCACCTTTGACTCGCTCAACACCATCTTAACTTTCACATTTTGGGTCTTCTTGAAATAGACTGGAATGAATGCTGGTAGTACAACATTTGGCACAATGTGGTGCATGGTGAAGCTCCTCGAAAAATACTGCATATAGATTACATCAAATAATGAAAATGTCATTCCCCTAAAGTACTTAAAAATGTATGACAACTTTTATCTAACAAAAACAAAGTTTTACCATTTTTGCTTTGCCTTTCACGATGTTTGATTTATTAATTGTGCAGACATAAAATGGTTTTGTTGGCGGGTGCTCATCAACTGCACGCTTGAGTGTATCAAATTTTGCATCATCCATTGCAACGCGGTTGGCATACCGGCAGAAAAATTCAAAATCTTCCTTATCCTCTTTTCCAGGACCTGCCCGAAACAAATATGTACATAAGCAGTAGTAGTACAATTGCATGCATGGATAGTCTTTCATGATTATACGTACCTCTATATGAGGCGTTTTACGCAACTTACGACAAGCACGAACATTACGGGTGCGAGCAGAAATTCCCACCTAATTAAGAAGTGATACATACACAAATTTATGTTCAAATATGGCACTGTGCAGAAATATGTGCAATAACATGATAATTAGGTTGCCCATTTGGTAAAAATGGTTACGAATCATAAGAGATGCCATCCGTAAATCCATCTACAGGAAAATGCAGGAATGCTACAGGAAACAGACTAGCATCTGTACCACGCACGCGAAACCCTCCTCACCCACGCGGCCGTGCGTACACCTCCTTCCTACGGACACCCATTCCATGGGCATCCATGAGCCAGCGCTGATTGAGCGTCCTCTACTCTAGGCTAATGTGATCTGCTGCTTAGCTACACGTCTGACGAAAGGCGAGCACATATGGCGGCGGCGGCTAGCGCTTCTAGGGTTTAGCCAAAACCTAATCTAAAAGAGTAGACACGAATTTACCTCGCAAGGCACAATCTTCGGATCAGGTTCGTGATTGGCACCGTAGATCTCCTTGTTGATTGCCTCCGTCTCCGCATCGGCGTGAGCATCACCTCCTCCTACAGCAACCACCTCCGGCGCCACCACCTCCGCCACATCCGCCACAACCGCGTCAATGGCAGTTGCGCCACCCAGATCAGCACTCGCGCCGCAATCCGCCAACGCCTGGTGCATCTCCATCGCCGGATCCGGCCAAACCGAGCTCAACTTTGTTGAAATTGAGTGGGAGGTAGTGCTAGATTGAGTTAGGGTTAGGGTTCTCCGCTTTTTATGAGAACGAAAAATGTAAATCGTCCAGATACGGCAGGGATCCCCTCTCTCCATGTATATCCTGTTTTTTAGTCAAGATACGTACGGGTGTGGCGCGTACGAATACGGGAACCTTTCGTCCAAACGGGCCCGAAAGGGCCAACTGTGGGTTTGAACCGGGTTTTGGACTACCCATATGAGGGATCGTTCCCCTAACTGGTACATCCAATATTTAATCTCTGCCGTCATGTTCCTTTTATCACAGGATACCCGTAAAAATTTCAAACCTATACTTGGTCATAGTGGTTGAGGTCGAGTGTCTCGCTTGGGAGACCTAGGTTCGAACCCTGCGATCCACTTTTTTACCGCAAATTCCAAACTTCCTTGGAGGCTCACGATCTGGCTCGGCTCAACACAGATCGGCTCCCCCAGGATCGGCTCGAGCCGAGCTGCCTCCGAAGCTTCAATCCTGGCCGTCCTTGTGTTTCCCCTCCACGATAACGCTTCGCCTAGGGGGTGTATGGAATCACACGCCTTATATTTATGCTTACATGGAGGAGAGAGAGTAGGAGAGAGAGTGTAAACGGGCTCTCATGCAAGAGCCAGCTGCAGCACGTGTTCCTAGATACTTTCTGTGAGTGGAAGGTGGACCAACTTTAAATAAAGTAGTTCATATTTATAGCCAACTATTGTACTTATTGGCTATTAGGTTGGCTATAGATGACATGGCACCATCTTATAGCCAACAGCCGGCTATACTATTGTACTTGCTCTAAGAGAAAAAAGAAAACGATACTCACAAGACTGAAATTTATCACTATTTTTTTTCCCAAAAAGGGCGGCATGCAACTCGGGCACACAACTATATATATTACTGTATTCATTAGTTAAACTCCAGTTGCGGAATAAAGTCAATCCGGAAAAGAAAACTCGATGCCATATACCTCGTGGCAATAATTTCACCAAGCAGCAACTAACCATATGGTAAAAAAAATGAAAAAGAAACGAAAAGTACACAAACTACTAGGCTAAGCCTGTAGAAAGAAAACGATGCACATGCGCCGATAACGAGGAGTCCAACCATAGGTCCATATCAGGATTTTCGTTCTGATAGCTGAGATTCTAGTCACCACTTTCACGCATGTATCGACATAGTCTGATCAGAGATCTACTGTTTCCACCGAGTGCGCATGATCCGCATCTACCATTAATATTTGTTAAGGGAATACAAGAAGACGAAGAAGTCCCATAATACCTCGCCTCGAGTCACAGGCGCAGAGTCAAGGTAGAGGGGGCGTCCCATACCGCCGTCAGCCTTGGAAGGCCATAACCTTCTCAATACCAATCCATCGCGTCATCCACATGACCATGTAGGCCGTCGCCGTAGTAGGAATAGGGACGCTGCACCTATTTCCAAACCCCCGTGTCGCCATCGGCAGACATAGCAGCGAGCATATTGCAACTAGATTAACCGCCATTTTACTCACTACCGCCATGCCATGCAGCAGTAGCCGCCGATAGCCATCACCGTCCCGTCGCCAGCCCTACTCTATAGGCCCGTCGGCTGCCCTCGCAACCACATCTTACCAACCACCATTGTCCCGGGTCCACCTCCCCGATGTCCATGCTCCGCCACACACTCCCGCCGTCCAGGGCCGACCGTCGTGAAAAGAGGTGAGGAGAAGAGAACCCGCTAATAATCGGACATTGTCCGGGCTTTGCTCGACGGCTTCCTCCAGCAACGACGAATGGTTGGAAAAGAGGAGATTTAGGGCGGCGGCTAGGCTTCACTCGAGCCGATCCCCTTGGAGCTCCGTAGGCAAGAGTATTGTATTGATCACAAAATAATTAAGAGAATTTTTTTATAACTATGTTATTAGTTCAGCGGTCTATAAATTATAGTGCAAAAACATTTAAATTGTAAATAAAAAGTGTTAAATAAAAGTATTCAAAATAACGATCGTAGAATACATCATTTAAAAATGAAAAATCATCAAAATTAAGGAATGGGAAGCACAAAAGAAATATGAAAAACAATGGATCTGAGAAAAAACACAAATAACTGATGGACGTTCCAATTTCCTTGATTTTTTTCCTATTTTCTTCTATAATATTAGAGAATGAAAATAGGGCAGAAAAAAGTAATAGTATAAGACGAAAGCCCCAAAAGCTCCAACAACTCATGACACATGAGTGCACAACATGAGACACACAACCGCGATAATCTAAAGTTTCCCGTCCTCCTTGATATCCTTAATAAGGTTGATAGGCATTGTGGAGACGGAGCGGAAAAGCCTAACAATATTTTCATTCAAAATCTTCTAGGCGGCAGGAGATGTGATGGAGGCCATAACATGGCTTGGGTGTCCGGGATGCATAACAACCGTCTCGCAACACGATAAGTCTATGGGGGCAAGTGAAACGCCGAGCAAGGGAAGATAAGCGGTGGACTCTCGACATTGCCTAGAGCGGGCATTTGCCACAGTTTGGCCATCCCACGACGCTCTATAGTAGAGTTGGACATAAAGCTCGAAGCTCGGCGAGCTTAATGAGCGCTCGGTAGCTCGACTCGTTTGAGCTCGAATTGCTTTCTTAATGAACCGAGCTGAGCAGCAATTTTAGCTCGTTAACACTAATGAGTTAAACAATCAAACTAACGAGTTTCACGAGCTACTCGTTAACCTCGTTAGCAATGTGGCAGTAGGCTGCAAATCGTGGTAGAGTAGGTTACAAATCTGCATCTTTTAAGTATTTTTTGCACACGGTAGGTCTTTGACAAATGCATGTCAGCCTATTTTTGTAAGTATATCTATGTCCAAAATCTGTTGCTCCTGATGCTTGCTTGATAGATTGTTTAATTAGCTAAATACCCTGATACATCTTCTTAACGAGGCTTAACGAGTTGCTCGTGAGCGCTCGCGAACATATAACGAACTGAGCCAATCTTTAAATTTAGCTCGTTATACTTAACGAGCTTAACGATCCGAGCCTAACGATCCCGAGTCATAACGAGCCGAGACTTAATGATCCAAGCAGCTCGTTAGTCGAGCCCTACTCTGGACAACCAATTGTCGAAACTTCGTTCTAAATGAGCAACCAGAGAAAGAAATTGTACTTCGGAGTGAATTCATGATGAAGGAAACATCCCTAAAAAACTGAATAGCGTATGCCGAAACTGCCTTGTAGATACCAGAGGAACAGAAGCACCAAGATATGACATCATTCTGGTTGGAAAATAGTGAAGGCATCGATCTTGGTCCAATAGGGAGATGAATTGAAAGAGTTGTTGCACCGGGAGGCCCTGAGAATAGTTGATCTATCCCACCCATGCTGAATAGTTGATCTTGGTACAAGTGTTATTTGGAATCCAGATCGAAAACATGTTGTTCGGCATCAAGAAGTACTTTTGATTGAACAAGTGATTAAAATGCATTTTTTTGCGTCGTTTGCCTGTCCTCGCACTACTAGGAGAAGGGTTATAGGTGGGTTGGCATTCTGTGGCGCACCCTTAATTGGTGCGCCACAGAAATATTTCTGTGGCGCATGGAAGCAGGTGCGCCACAGAAATTTTGGCCTTTCTGTGGCGCATCTGCGGCCATGCGCCACAGAAAGCTGACATTCTGTGGCGCATGGCAGCAATGCGCCACAGAATCTTATTTCTGTGGCGCATGCCCACCCATGTGCCACAGAAATAGCGTGGGTCCCACGTTCCAATTATTGGGCCAGGTCCATCTGGGGAGATTCTGTGGCGCACGTGGCCCAGTGCGCCACAGAAAGTTCATTCTGTGGCGCACCAGCACCATGCGCCACAGAATGTTAGCTTTCTGTGGCGCACCCAACACGTGCGCCACAGAAAGTTGACATTCTGTGGCGCACCGAGCTGCGTGCGCCACAGAATGTTGGCCCAGATCCACAAAAAGGTGGCAGCACCCACTTTCCCCATGTGACCTTCTTCATTCTCCCCCCATGCATCTAGCTCGAGCTCCTCCTCTCTCCCATGGCATTTTGACCATCCTATTATCCATTATTTGTTGTTAAACTACTTTGTTTGACATAGAATTGGTGAGGGCTTGGGGAAAGCCTCCATATATATTCTCCTCTCTCTTTTTGTCCACTATTTTCCCTCCATCACCACACACTCTCTCTCATCGATCACGGTCACGTCTCGGGAACGGATCTAGATCTACTAGGTGGGTATTGTTGGATGGGTGTTTGTTAAAGGCATGAGAAACTTGTCGGCGGGCGATTGTGTGTGTGGTTTGCATGAAGCAAACTATTTGTTGAACGGATCTATGCATGAAACTTGTGTGTGTGGTTTGCATGAATCTTTGCTTGTTGTTGCTTGCGCCGGCGTGGTGCATGGATGTTTGCCGAAATGTTGATTCATTTCCATTTCGGTAAATTTTTGCACCACATATGTCCTACTTCTAGGGGAAGTCATGCCGAATTTTTTCGTCGAACATTTCCGACTTAATAACACATACTCTATATGTATACCGCGTAGGCGACCATGGTCATGAAGATGAGCTCCAGTCGAATCAACAACTACAAGGAAGAAGCGAAGGCGGAAATGATTCGGTGCAACAGCGCCACATACGATGTCCGTGTAGAAGTTGCAAATTTGTGAGATGGATCGACCCTGATTCCGGACAATTGGAGGAACACCTGCTCAGGCGCGGTTTCATGGAAGGCTTCAATGAAGCGCCGACAGCAAATGTTGCGCCGACAGCAAATGTTGCGCCTGAAGACGAGGGCGGGCAAGATGATCGTGACGAAGGAGATGCCGACGGACATGGTCATGATGAAGGAGTAGATGGTGGTGGAGAAGACGCGAACACGCCGCAGAGCTCGCTAATGTCGGCCTTGATGGAGTCTCATGTTCAAGAACTGCTCCTCAAGGAGGCGAGGACCGTTAGAGAGAAAGCCAAGCTGGCGCAAATGGAGAAAGACGGGAAGACTCCGTTGTATCCAGGGTGCCGGCCACAGGATACGCGCTTGCAAGTAACGCTTGATGCTCTGGAGATGAAGTCGGGAAACAAATGGACCGACGTGAGCTTCAACAAGAACATGAAATTCTTCCACGAGCGTCTTCCCGAGGGGAACACATTGCCAACTAGTATCGAGGAGGCCAAGAAAGTCGTGTGCCCTCTTGACCTACCGCACGTTAAATACCACGCCTGCATCAATGATTGCGCAATTTATCGGGGCGAGTACGAGGACAGAACCACATGTCCGGTGTGCGGCCAAGGACGGTACAAGAGCCGTGGGAAGAAAGGTCCTCACAAAGTGGTATGGTACTTTCCTATCACTCCCCGTCTGCAGCGGTACTTCGTGGACCCTAAGGAAGCAAAGCTCATGCAATGGCACGCGGAAAGGGAGAAGCCTGAAGAAGATCCGGAGAAGGGCAGGATCCTTACACACCCTTCAGACGCTAGCCAGTGGCAAGAGTTGGACGCCGTCGGAAATTTCGGAGGCGACGCAAGGAACGTCAGGCTCGGTATGAGCACCGATGGACTCAATCCGTTCGGCAACCAGAGTAGCACGCATAGCACCTGGCCCGTGTTTGTATGGCCTTACAACCTTCCCCCGTGGTTGTGCACGAAGCAAAGGTATATACACATGAGTCTTCTCATTCAGGGGCCGAAACAAGCAGGTGTCCACATACATACGTATCTCGCGCTGTTGGAAGAGGAGTTAGCCACGTTGTGGGCGACCCCAGCACGTACGTGGGATGCCTACACTGGAGATTATTTCCCCATGAGAGCCGCGCTGCTCACGACGGTGCAGGACTATCCTGGTTGCTCATATGTATCGGCCCAGGTAAGCCACGGATTCTGCGCATGTGTCAGGTGCATGGACTCAACCCCGCATCTCCAGCTACCAAGGAATCCAGGGTCTTCGAAAACCGTGTACCCTGGGGCTCGAAGGTGGCTTCGCATGGATCACCCGTGGAGGAAACGCGGTGACCTGTTTAATGGTAAGGACGAGCCCGAAGGACCCCCGATCCCGAGGAGCGGCACAGAAATCGACGAGCTGTTGAATAATTGGAAGGAGTGCCCCGCGCCGGGAAAGAAACGACCGAAGGTAGATCCGCTGCTGGGTGTATGGAAAGCGAGGTCTGTTTTCCACAACTTGCCCTACTGGAAGGTCCTCAAGACGCCACATAGCCTCGATATGATGCACATTACGAAGAATGTCACCGAGAGTCTTCTTGGCACTCTTTCCAACATGCCGGAAAAGACCAAGGATGGGACGAAAGCAAGATACGATCTGAAATGGCTTGGTGTCAGGAAAGATCTTCAGGCCCCCGATAGCGATGACGATGATGATGATGATGATCAGACGGAAGGGACTCAAGGTCGCCGCAAAAGGGTAAAGAAGAACACTGTGGTGCTTCCCGCTACGTGCTTCACTATGAGTCCGGAGGAGCTCGAGCAATTCTACAGGTGTCTTCTAGGAGTCAAATTTCCGAATGGTTACGCGGGGCAGATAAGCAGATATCTGGACGGTACGAAGAAGAGGTTTAGCGGGATGAAGTCTCACGACTGTCACGTGCTGTTGACGCAGGTACTTCCCGTTGCGATTCGAGGGATAATGGACGAGCACGTCCGTGATACGCTGCTTGCCCTTTGCAACTTTGTCGACGTCATCAACAGGAAGTCGATCGGGGTGAAGCAGCTCGACAGGCTACAAGAAGAGATCGAGCTGGTACTATGCGAGCTCGAGATTTACTTCCCGCCAGCATTCTTTGATATATGCGTGCATCTCCTTCTCCATGTCGTTGATGACATCAGGCAGCTAGGGCCAACGTTCATGCACTACATGATGCCGTTCGAAAGGATGAACGGTGTCATGAAAGGATACGTTCGCAACAGGGCCCGTCCAGACGCAAGCATGGCCAAGGGCTTTCTAACCTACGAGTGCATCTCCTTCTGCCAGAATTATCTAAGCACCGAGAACCAGGATGTAGGTCTGCCCACGAGGAAACACTTCGACAGGCTCAATGGATATGGTCACCGAGAGGGCGCCAGCTCAACCTTTGTCAGCATGCAGGGTCGAAAGGACGACTTCGAAAGGGCTCACCGGGTCGCGCTACAACACTTACAGCTGATCGAAACTTGGGTGGAACAGCACAAATGCTTACTCGAGCAAATATTACATCAAACTGGGCCGGCCGAGGAAGAAGGGAGACGTAACCAGAGAGCACAACGCCAGCTTCACGCGTTGGTTCAAGCAAAAGCAAATGGAGCTAGCAAAGAGGAAACCGCCATCTACGGAAGATGAAAACTCATATTCTCCTTATCACGGGGTCCCTCGCACAACGTAAAGACCTATCAGGCGTACGACATCAACGGCTACAGATTCTACACCGAGGAAAAGGACAAGAAGTCGGAATATCAAAACTCAGGAGTAACTATGCTATCCTACGGCGATGAGGAGGCTACTGTCAAGGAAAGATACTTCGGAAGGATTGAGGACATATGGGAGCTCAACTACTGTGGAGAGGTGGTGCCAATGTTCCGTGTAAGATGGGCCAAGGACGTCGTCAAAGAAGGCCGGTATTTCACCACCATGGTAATACCCGATGCCAAATCGAAGAACGCCTCCGCGAAAAATGAGCCATGGGTACTCGCTAGCCAAGTTGAGCAATGCTTCTTCATTACCGACCCGTCAAAGCCTAGCCGTGTTGTCGTGAGGAGGGGCAAGAGGAGCATCATCGGAATGGAAGGAGGCGCCACCGAGCAAGAATTGGACAACGAGCCAAAGATCGAGGAGGAATTCGACAAGTTCTTCGACATGCCTACTACTAGTACACAAAGAAGGAAGACCTCCCTACCTACCAAAGGTTGTCCGTTCACGCGAAGAAATCTCAAGGTGACCGGCCTAAAGTTTTCAACCGCGAAGAAGGGAAAGAAGAGAAACTAGCTCGCGGAACCGAGACGAAGAAGCGACTTTTTTGGTGTATTTAATTTGTGTGTGTGTGTGAGACAATGCAAGCATATATATGTATGATCATGAATATGTATGACAATGCAAGAGTTATGTATTCAATGAACTAAATATGTAGGACACATATTGTGTATTTTTTGAACCAAATTAACCAAAAAAAATTGTAAGAAAAAAAGTTCAGCAAAAATTGAGACAGCCAGGATTCGAACCTGGCTGCACAGGTTAATTCAAGTGGTTTCCAACCACTGCGCTGTGTTGTGTGTTTGTGTAATCAAACAGCAGCAGAGTTTTTAAAGTTCCAGCCCAACTATTTCTGTGGCGCATCCCTCCAAAACATGCGCCACAGAATCCTGAGAATTCTGTGGCGCATCCCCCCCACGGTGCGCCACAGAAATGTGCTGCGCCCACTTACATGTGGGCCCGTCCTGCCCTGCCCCAGTTCCAGGCCAAGTATTTCTGTGGCGCATCCCTCTGGGCGATGCGCCACAGAATCCTCATAATTCTGTGGCGCATCCCACCCGTGGTGCGCCACAGAATTGTGTTGCGCCCACTAACATGTGGGGCCGCCCCCGCGCTGCCTCTCTTTCTTCCCCAAATTTCGCTAAGTGCTCGAAACCGCCGTCCGCTCCCGCGCTCGCGTCCTTCCCCTCGCCGTCGACGCCGACCACTGCGACCTCGATGCGCCTGTGCCTCGCCGTGCCCGTGCCTCGCCGTGCCCGTGCCCTCGACGCGCCCGTGCCCGTGACCTCGACGCGCCCGTGCCCGTGCCCTCGACGCGCCCGTGCCCGTGCCCTCGACTCGCCGGCTCTCCTCGGCGCCAACCCGGCCTGCGCAGGTATCCCTCCTCCCTCCCTGCAATCTTCCTCCTCCTCCCTCCTCCCTCCCGGCCATCTTCCTCCTCCCTCCTCTCCATGGAGCCTCCCCGATCCTCTCCTGCACACTAGGTGCTTGTGGAAATGCCCAAACCATATTTGCTTGCTGTTGCTTGCTGTGTTGTCACTAGGTGCTAGTATTTTTACTTTGGAAATATTGCATTTTTACTTTGGAGATTTGACAGTGATGATGAGTTTCCCGGCAAACCAAAAAGATGCATTTTACTAGTATTTTGTGTCCATGGATTTTGTTGGTGGTTCATCTGCTCCATGCATCCATTCCATGCGCGCCATGTGAAGCTTCGGTTTCTTTTTCTTCGAAACACTGGAAAACATTAGGTATAAACGGTTGAACTATCGCATGGTTCATCGGAATATTTTCCGGGCAATGGAGGTGAAGTATAGAATGGAAAATACTAGCAAGTAAATGGAATGTTAAGCTTGATTATATATTGAGTACAATACACAGCATTGCCACTGATGGCTACAACCGTTTTGTGTGACCCTTTTATATATGAACATCAACAGCAGGGAGGCAGGGAGTGAGAACAAACTACAAAGGAATGTCGAGGCCTTTCCCCACTTCGAAACCAATTATCTCAAGAACACCTTTGTTCAGAATCTGAAACCAAAGCCCCCAAAATGCAACCATTAGCACACATGCAATGAAGCACTCGCTACTTTTGCGAGTGAACTAGTGATAATTTCGTACCAGCTCAACGATGAAGGTCCCGATGAGACCCATCATGCAGGCCCTGGAGTTCCAGACCTCCGCGGTCTTGGTGAAACCTAGGAACGGCTCACTCAGCTTGGGCTTTGGAAATATTGCATTTTCTGTTTGGTGCTTGTAGATGCATTTTACTAGTATTTTTACTTTGAAAATATTGCATTTTCTGTTTGGTGCTTGATGTAAAAATTGCTAAGTGTTAAATTGATGTTCCTCTTAGTTGCTTGCTGCTGCTAGGTTAGGTGCTGCTAGGTGTAGTTGTTGCTGTTAGGTTAGTATTTTTGACAGTAGCTAGGTTAGTTGCTAGGTCACTAGATTAATTTTATTTTCTTCTCTGCAATTGCTAAGTAATATCGTGACTACTGACATGCTTATGTGTTGTGTATGTGTGTAGGTACCCGCACCGTGGTGCTTCCCGCTGCTCAAGGTGGTGCCTCCTCCTATATTTTGCGGAGATGTTCTTGTGATTGTGTTTGTGCTGCGATTGTCGTGTATTCATGTGTATGATATATTGTGTTTGTTGCCGGCCGGAGATGCCGCGGCCGGAGATGTGGATGTGTTGGTGTGATGTTGTTGGCCGGGATGCCGGCCAACATGATTTGTGAAATGTTTGCAGGTACCCCGTGAGGCCCTTGAGATTGCCGGAACGTCGATTAACTTCCGTTCCGGCAAATTCGGGTACTCCATATGTCCTATTTTTAGCAAAGGTCATGCCAAAAAATTTCGTGAAATTTAGCATGACTTTGCTAAAAATAGGACATATGGGGTATTGCGGCTAATGCATGGGCCGGGGTATCTTAGTACTAAATTAAGTGATGCTTTGTTATATTTGTTGTACTAACATTTTGCCTCTTTTTAATGTAGTGCAAACATGTCCTCCGAGGCCGGCCCTTCTGAGAAGCACATGAGCGTCGAAGAACAAGCTAGACAAAAGAACATATCGTTCTGGGAATTGAACCCGCAGATGGAGGATGCGGAGGCCGCCGAACTGGCTCGTGACGGCGATGGTGACTTTCAGTTAGAGTCTGCCGAAGCCACCACCACCGATGGAGAACCCACCAGCACGGATGTCGGGGGTGGCGACCACACGGATGGCGGTGGTGGTAGTAACCGCCTGCTAAGAGGCCTGCTAAGAGGCTTAAGAAGCCGAGGAAGGACCGGACACCGCAAGCGGTCGGCAACATCACAGACACGTTCACTAAGGTCTCCTTAAGTGGCCAACCACTGGAGCCTAGGGACATCGCAAAAGGGTACGGCATGCAACTAGGGTGCATCCTCCGGGAAAACGCATCGATCAACACGTATGACCTCAGGAATCCGGAGAATGAGGCTTTGCGCAATGACCTCCTCAAGAAGCTTCACAAACGATATATTTTCCCGGCTGATGAAACAAAAAGGTGGACAACTTCGCCATCACGAAGATGAACACCGCCTTGACAAGCTGGAGAGGCCGGGTGAAGGCGAAGATTCTTGAAAAGGGTCTTAGCTGGGAGGAGATCAGTGCCAAAGAGCCGTACCTCGAGAAAGACGAGTTCGATATATTCAAGGGTCCTTGTCATCTCCGGAGGCTGAAAAATGGACCGAGTGGGGGAAGAACATGCGGGCACTGAACTTAGGTAACCACCATTTGGGAAGCGGCGGTTACGCAGGAAAAAAGCCCGTTTGGGACAAGGAGGATGCCGAGGTTGCGAGACTTGGGAAAGAGAACCCGTGGCATAAATTCACGGACGAGCAAGTTAGGAACTTTGTTCGGTCCCGCTACTATCTGAAGCCGGGGACGGGGGAATTCGTTACCGACTATGAAGATGTGTTGGAATTCGAGAAAAAGCTGGTAAGGAACTTAATTACCGCGGATATCTCAAAGTCCATTTGCGTTGATTTCTACATGGGTTCACGTTTATTTCCTTTGTCCGCAGGCGGCTGAGTTGGAGATTGAGGCTGAGGCCGGCCCGTCGTCCCAGGAGCCTCCGGCCGGCCCGTGGGACACGACTTTCAACCGGGTGATGAACGTTTACAAGGGGAGGGACAAGTCAAAGCCGCCGACGTCAGCTGGCCGTGTGACCGGCTTTGGTACGGCGATGAAGTTCACCGAGTACTACAGCACGGACACCGAGAAGAAAAAGGAGAGGAGGAAGCCGGCTAAAGATAGAGCCGAGGTTCTCGAGCTAAGGAAGAAGCTGGACGCACTAGAGGCCGAGAAGGTGGACTCCAGCGTGGTGGACAAGCTAGTGGCCGAGAAGGTGGACGAGAAGCTCCGGGCTTTGTTACCCTGCATTGGTGCAGGGGATAACTGCTTGGCATGCGGGAGGTCAACAGGGGCCGATACACGTGCCCAGCTTCGCCGGCAGCACCTCCAGCAATAACGTGTCGCCGGTCCTGCCGACCCCACCGGTGCCCCCTGCCGTGGAGCAACATACACCAACGCCGGAGAATAATGATAATGCACACGAGCGGCCGGAGATTGATAGGCCGGCCGCCGGCACCGGCGCCCTTGTCTCGACATTAGCCGAGCTCAACGCCGTCACCAAGGTAACTAATTAGTATGTGTGTGTGAGGCAATGGAAACATATATATGTATGATCATGAATATGTATGATACATTGTGTGTGAGACTATATATGCCTTATCTCATGGTGCCCGCTATGTGTTGACTCCCAGGACATGCCTTGCATACTCCTGCATAGGGTGGGGGCCGACGGCGAGTTGAAGGAAGTCGCAAGGGCCTCGACCGTACAACCTTTGACCCGCGATATCCACAACGTCCGAATGAGCGAGCTCGTGATGAAAGTAAATGTGAAGGAGGTACTGCCTGAGTTCTGTGACATCGACCCCCCTAAGCAACCTCAGGGAGCCGAGAAACACATGAAGCTTGGCGAATGCGGGCAGTGGATGCTGGAATGGCCGAAGACCCAAATTCGTCTTGGGGATGTTCTTCAAGGGGCCAGGCGCACCGGCGGCGCCACCTCGAGGCCCCGAGCCCCGATCGTTCGGCCCCCGCCGAGGCGGACAAAAAAAGATGCTGCGGATGAACCGGCGCCACAAGCAGCCGTCACCACCACCCAGACGGAACCGCCGGTCGCCGCCACCGCCGGCCGGAAGCTACCGCCGGTCGCCCCCACCGCCGGCCGGAAGCTACCGCCGCCGGTCATCGCCGCCACCAACCGCCACAAACAGTTGTTGGGAACGTCTTCCCCGCAACCGTCCAAGGTTAGTTCTGACTTTCCGAATTCCCCGACTTTCCGACTTTCCCGACTAACGGATGTGCTATTGTTTATGTTTAGGACAAAGCCGTTGCACCTCAACTTGGTGGCAACGACGACAATGTTGAGGAGGATGATGATAATGATGTAAACGTCGATGACTACATCAACACTGGCGCCGCCGCGGATGATATGTTCATGCCTCTTATGGATGAAGAACCCTTCCGCGACCACCACATTCAACCTGCTCGTCCCACTTCATGCACACAGCGCCTGGCCTTCACCGACACGCCTCCGGATGCCGGCGATCATCAAGCTCAACCGGGTAACATTTTCAGCCCTACCACACTGAAAGAAACAGTTAAAGCGGGGTTCACTGCACCCCCACAATCCCCAGAGACGAAGAAAAAGAAGAGTCATCAAAGGAAGAGAAAAGCATCCTCTGCGAGCCAGCAAGATCCTAAGATCCGGGGTCCTGAAGACACGAATCCACAAGGCTACTCCGAGTTCATGAAGCTGGTAAATCTATCTTGTCCGGGGACATGCTCCGCCTTGCAGAAGGACCCATGATTACTTTGCAGAATAATATCTTGTATCTAGAGGAGACCCTTCTTAAAGAGAAGAACCCAGGTTACCCGGCGTTCCGGTCAAGGTGCCAAAAGAGTTGGTGGACTTCGTCCAGGAAGACCCCGCAGATGTGTTCTTCATAGCGTACGAGGACATCTTCAACCTGTATCACTCCAAACGGCTGGACTATAACATGGTCCGCCTATATGCGCTCGATGCGGCGATGAAGATCAGGAGAGATGATACCCCGTACATCGCGATAGTGGATCCCTACTACATGCGCGACAGCCATCTGGTGGAAGGATCAACAACACGGGAAACGGCCAAGGAGTACCTCGTTAGGGTCTTCCTGGCCAACAAGGAGAAGACCGCCCTTCTTCTGCCTTACTTTTTCGAGTAAGTACACATCTGCTCGCCACCGTCCTATCTTATGCCTTCTTGTACATTTCTTCCATCGCTGATCCTTTGTCCAACATTCTGCTTCAATTGTGTTGAGCAGGGACAAGTACTGCGCACTCATCCACGTATCCCCGAGGTGGTCCGTTGCCACTTATTTGGACTCGGGGAATAAATCCCAGCCGAGATCATACAACAGAATAAAGGGTGTTCTCGATGACGCTCTCGAGGCCTATGCCAAAAAGGGCGGCCCCTTCCATAAGAAGTCGGAATTTTTCACGGAGGACGACAACACACACAAGTTCTTGCATGGGACCGGATTCCATTGCGTCAAGCAACTGGATGGCAGTGTGATGGAGGCCTACTATGCCCTCCGTCACCTTAAAACGATTGTCCGGGATTGCGAGAAAACGAAGATTGCATCTAATCTCGCAGAATACACCAAAATGGCGGAAGGTCTCACCGATGCTGATTATAGACAAGACTTCCATCGCATCCGGCTGCAGTTAACAAATATCATCCTCGACGATGTCATGCACGCCTCAGGGTCCTTCCACTTCCGCTTCGGTACGTAGGATGTATTATAAAAGATAGCCTTGCTAAGCATTACTAGCTAGTGTGTACTTTTTTGTAGAAGTGCATGTGTAGGGTTATATATTATATATATGCTATGCTATGAAACCCAAATAGGATAGCCATATGATTTCCAACCATGACAACATTGATTGATCGTCTTGCCTCTCTACTTAGATGAACAAATTATACTCTATGTATATCACTAACCAATATATATCCCAATCCATCTTCAGCGTTGTCTCAGAGGGAAATGGAAGAACGACTAGCGGCGCAGAATGACACCAGGGAGTGGAGGACGAAAGGGGGCATTCTACCGTTCCCGGCGCCGCTCAAGAAGAGGAAGCCATGATCATGCATGCATGCTCCCGCGCGCTCTTGCTCACCATCATCGCCGATGTGTACTACATTTGATCCTAGTTAGGCGGTGAACACTTCATTTGTAATGTGTAGTGTGAAATGATGAACTTTTGTTTCTATCATAACTAATATATTGTGTAAATTAACATTCGGCACTTTTGTGACTATGTGTATGTATCTCGGGCACACTAAGTAATATGTGTGATGAAATAGTGATTAATGTGTGTCTGTTTATATACCTGTCAAATATATCTGTATTTCTGGATAAATCCTGTATAAATCCTGTATATACCTGTATTTATACAGCAAAATGAAAAAAATACCTGTACTACTGTTTCATATTTCTGTGGCGCACGCTTTTCTTTTTTTGTGGCGCACCACTTTCTGTGGCGCACCAGGTGTGGGTGCGCCACAGAATTACTTTGCTATGTGGCCTACCGAGCTATTTCTGTGGCGCACGGCCTTTCTGTGGCGCATGCCGATGGTGCGCCACAGAAATAATAATTTAGTGGCGACAATTCTGTGGCGCACCCAGCAATTCTGGGGGTGCGCCACAGAATCATTATTTGGTGCGCCACTGATAGCTGCTTTCCTAGTAGTGTCGCCTGTTTGTTAGGACCCCACAAGACACCAGCTGTATTTTCCATTTTCGGTCGCACCCAATCAATAAACCAACACACTCCTGGTTGACAGACCAGAGATAATATTGTTCTCGATGTATGAATGGACGAGTTTGGTTCAGCCTACAGTGTGGTTGGTTGTATATTTAATTATGTACACTATATTGTTTTATCAGA
Source organism: Poa pratensis (assembly GCA_947311845.1). NCBI lineage: Eukaryota > Viridiplantae > Streptophyta > Magnoliopsida > Poales > Poaceae > Poa > Poa pratensis. The sequence goes on along the minus strand of CAMZMU010000107.1, from coordinate 28,736,458 downwards.
TATGACATACACAGAGCCAGTTCACCTCGCTCCACACTCGTGTTACTCGTATGCCAATTAATAATACTAGATTGAGGGGTGCGCCTTGGCGTACGATCCCCTGAGCCGTGTGCTGACAACACGTTATACACAATACTAATAATTAACGGTTAAAAATTTATAATATCCAACGTGTAACATGTGTTGACTCTAATATCTAACTATAAATATCACTAACAATCTATGTAAAGTAACAAAGGGGAATTCCAAATTTCAAGACTCATGACACATCGATCCAATTGTAACGAAAATACGATTTAGGAAGGACATCGGCATTTCCGTGAATAACAGTTGCGAATACCTGTCCTCACGAGGGTCTCGGGAAATGTACGGGAAATGCAATGGAACTAGTGGATGTGTGAAATCAAACCTGCCTTCACATATGCAGCGGGTCTCGGAAATGTGCGGTTTTTCCGTTTCCTATGCGGGTTTTGATCCGTTTTCATAGTGTCGTTATGTACTAGTGTAGCCTTCGCAACTAGAAGGAGACATACCGTAATTGTGAGAAGAGTTGGCCTCCGCGGCGCGATGAGACTAGTACATTGCATCTTCTGAAACTTCTCCCCATGGACGAAGACCAATGCCGCACCACCACCACGCCTCATGAATCAAGCCTCGGGGATCACTGAGCACCAAGGCAGCAAGCACCTTCAAGAAGGAGAAAGAGCTTCGTCTCGGCGCTACTGCCCGGACCGTGGAGCTGGTCCTAGGTTTTCGCTTGACACTAAAATTTGGGTGGAAAAGGGGCTGTATTGATGACCTCCGAGGAGAAAGGCGACGTCACACACCAGGTAGGGATTACACCATGTCCCCCAAATCCACACCCCTAACAGCTCCATAGCCAAGAGAATTAGGAGGGTAGCACCTCTCATCGGGATGAGCTATACCAAGGAAGGAGGCCAGCCCACATCACTACAACGAGCACAATCGGGCACGACGGCCTTGGTCCGCTCACAGGAGCCCACTCGCAAGCCCGCAGTAGCCCGTACACGGATGGCCAGCCCACATCACTATAACGAGCAGAATCGGGCACGACGGCCTTGGTCCGCTCAAAGGAGCCCACTCGAAAGCCGCAGTAGCCCGTACACAGTAGATTGATCCCCAAGGCGCGCTGACCCGAGGATCGAACTCCACCCTGGCGCATAGTGGCATTACCAGCAAAACTTCTCAATCGCTGAGAGGGGACGCCGACCATTGGCCGTCCAGCTGAAGACAACACGACAACAAATCTGGAGAGATCACTTGGTTGAACTATCACGTTGGGCAGACACATCCACAACCAGACGATAGTCATTAGTAGCAGCGGCGCGCCATCATCGCCACAGACGAGGCAAAGTGGTGGCTCTAGGGTTTGAAGGGAGGAGGGCGGCCCGATGTAGAGATTAACATTTTGTTTTCATGTTAGTTTTCGAAACATATAGAGATTCATGCTTTAAAAAAATTATGAATTTTCTTAGAAATGTTTCAAATTTTTAGCAGATTTGAAGCCTGACGTTTAAGTTATGTCGAAAAATAAAAGAAAGTGATGTGAAATCAAACTCAGAACCTGGCAAACGACCATCCAGCACTACACTACAGCCAACAAGTTCATTTCTAGGGACATGCTCTATTTCTTTTTGTAGTGTAATGTCTCGTAATTATTCAAATTTGACCAAAATTTCGACCGAAATTATATTTTCTCGGCCCAAATAGGAAATCACTTATTTGGTCAAATTTGTCCAGAATTTCAACAACATTCTTCCCTTGTCGCCCTCACATGAGAGCGTCGCTGGAGCGGAGAGAAAAAAAAATGTTTCTGGCCTGTTGATTAGTCTACAGCTACATTGTATTGTACTTCCTTAGTTCCAAACGATTAATGTTTTGACCATTTTAATGTTTCTGGCCTGTTGATTAGTCCTCAGATACACTATTTTTTTGTAATCTTTTGCAGATGGAGCATGTAACACACCACGTGCATCTTGGCGTGCCGTGGATACAAAATCGTGGTGTTAACTTGGATGGATCGCATGAAATTTTTAGCCGCACGAACCACAACAAAGCACTTCGAAAGTTGGTCCTGGGAACGATTGATTCAACTGTTTTCATTTTTCCAGTAAGCCAAATTATGGAGGGCCAAAAAGGAACGCCTTGTTTAATCTTATTCACTTAATTCGTTCTAATACTGCATTTCGAGATAAAATATACACAAAACAGATGCACACAGACGTTGTGGTTCCTCTCCCGCACTCGGTTTCGAGTTTTGCACTTCTGAATTTCGTGTTTAGATTTGAATATGTTTTATCGAATTTTGCCAAATTTATTGCACAAAGTCGCCCATTTGAAATTTACTCCGAAGAGTAAGTTCAGCTCGTCAGGTCACAATTTTCGTGTTGTAATTTATTGATTCGACGGCGGTGTACGAGTAGATCTTGTAATGTACGTGTGTACGTGTCATATTGTGCTTGGTTAATGTGTGTTATTCAATCTCTCTATCGTCTCCGCTTCGACGCTCACCGCGCCATGTCGAAATGCAAGATGAAGGATAGCAAGATGGCCGGACCCTCAAAGCCACCTCAACGCCGTCGCCCGCCAGCACCGCACCGTCCCTGTTCGCCACTAACGTCAGAACCATGGTTAAAATCAAACGCCGGTGACTGTATGCAACCAAATAAAGTGTAGCACATTGTCCAAAACTCATACTCCCTTCGTTCATAAATATAAGATGTTTTAGCTTTTATCCATATTTACATGTGCCAACATGTATGTAGACATGTTTTAGTGTGTATGCACACTTATTTGTGTGTACATCTAGTCAACATGTGAGTTAGATAAAACATCTTATATTAAAAAACGGAGGAAGTATTACGTACCCCACATAGACTGCATGGCGTGAAATCCGGAATCGTGAACCAAACACTCCCTTTGGTGTATCTTCTGTCTCACTGCTGTTTCTCAAATTGTCAGTGTCACGCGAACATAGCGGATTTAACGTTCAACAGTCAGTCAGGATTAACATATGTGGTTCCGCGTACGTCAGTATCGTCGAAGTAGCTAACCAAGCTTTCGTGCTTTCCCGAAGAAGAAGAAAACCAAGCTTTTGTGACCCCTTGATCTGTTAATTGAGCTATGCTTTCATGGTTTTGGACCAATTTCAATTCTCATCAAGGAAGATGGTTACTCCACGTGAAAAAGGCGGATCAGTCTGCAAGGACAGCCTAGCTAACAGGTAATGCCATTAAGCCGGTCAGCCACGGTTGGGAAGTCGTATCCTTGCTGCTTAATTCGAGTCAGACGACGCACTCCACTTAACAACCAAAGTACAGGTTCCAGATACCTCAGTTTTATTTCTCGCTCGTGGTTAACTGCTGGTTAGACTTAGACAGGGTAGTACTGACAATAACTTATCATATTTCTTTGACTATATCACTGATTATGTTTGACATTGACACCTTAAACGCACCTCGGTCGCTGTCCTAAAATGTTTTTTTAGACAAGCTGTCTTAAAATGTACTCCCTCCATGTACAAACTAGGTAGAGAGTCTTATATTTTGATACGGAGAGAGTAGTTGCAAATCCTTTACGACGAAGCTTATGGGCTACTTGATGGAGAGCTCAATTTCCACGTAAGCAAGGCCAGGTTGCCTCCGAATAGTCTTTTTTTTTTTTGAACAAGGAGAAGGACCCCGAAGGGTCCAGACTACATTACTCGGTGGAGTTACAAATTACATCAAGGACCTCAAAGTAAAAGAAAATTACAACCAAGTCCCTGGACTTTACAAAAAAGGACCTTGTCTAAAGAAATAGGAATGCAATCAGATCCTTCACCACCGGAATCGAGCAACTCGACGCAGCCGCCGTCCGCGCCATCGCCGGGGACGAGACCACTTGGAGACGGTGCGACGTTGGATGCCGCGGCGGAGCTGAAGAAGGGCCTCCGCAATGGCACTCTGGCCTGGAGGTTGAAGACGCCATGGCGAAGAAATTGCCACAGCACGGAGTGGCTCCTTGTGCCAGGAATAACAGCAGCGAAAGCTCGCCGCCGTTGATGAACTCCGTAGATCGCAGTCAGATCTCCTCGTGGAAATCCAGAGCCAAATCGCCGATCCTTCTTCCCGCAACCATTGCGGCATAGAAAGAGAAGTGCTTCCGCTCCAGAAAATCCAGCAAACCTAGCTTCCCGCCGACGAACAAGACGCATCAATCCGTCATCAAACTCTGGACTCTTGCCACTAGCCAGAGGAGACAGATCGAAGAAGATGCAGCAGAGAACTAGGGATTCGGCCTTATGAAAGCTGGAAAATCTTCTCTTCACCGTGCACTCCGACCTCCGGAGCACCACAACAACAAGAAGAAGAAGAACCCAAGTCCAGGGCTGGTCGGAAAGCCCCAGCTCGATGCTTCCTATGCGTACCTTATTAGGAGAGATGCGAGCCTTCGTCGACGTCGCTTGCAGCACCGCCTGCCACCGGCGAACTGCAGCTAGGAAGAAGAAGACCACGGCGCGGCGGATCTGGCCGCCAAGATCCGTCAACCTACTCTCATACGCCATAGAGGCAGACGAAGCAAAGAGGCTAAAACTAAACCTATAACTACTATGTACAAGCCAAGCAACGCATCCACGCTCACGCCTAGCAGCAGCGCCGCCGGAGAGAAGCAAGGAGCGCGCCGGCGAGGCGGCGGAGGAAAAGTCGGAAACGACTCTCAAAACAGTGTTAGGAGCTCCAAGGGGCAGCGAAACCTTCGTCTTTCCCTGCCTCCGAATAGTCGAACCAGCCCATCTATACACAGTGGAATCCTATTTGTCGCGAGCTGCGGGAGTGATTCGCTCCTGCTCACGTGTTTCTCTATGCATCGCTCGTAGCAAGAGCGCTATGCTAGACTCGCCCACGAACACAGCAGCGCTCCTGCGCCAGATTGCTGACACGCTGCACCACCTCGGCCGGCCCATTTTATTTCATTTCCTTTTTCCGTTTTTGTTTTGCTGTTGATTTTTTTGATTTTTGGATAAATATATGAATAATTGTTTGAATACATGATTTTTTTTTTGAAAAATGTTGATTTATGAATATGGTTTGGATTTTGAAAATTCTTGCTTTTATAAATGGTTCAAATTTTAAAAAAATATTCGTTCAGATTTTAGAAAATATTTAGATTTATAAAAGATATTAAAATTTTAAAAAAATGTTCATATTTAAAACAATATGATTTTAAAAACTAACCTGAAAAAATAAAAACGAAAACACAAAACAAAATGAAACGGAACCACAAAAAAAACCAGAAAACAAGAAAGAGGAAAAGGAAAAAGAAGAAGAAGAAAAATGAAAACAAAAAAAAACAGCCAAAATGGGTCGGCCCATGGCGCATGCCGCTGCGGGCAAGGCGGTACACGAGCTCGCATGGAGCGATAGATAGTCCTCGCGCTTCTCACACACTCACAGCTAAAGTAGGTCGGCCCACTTTTACCTGTTTTACAGACTTATTGAGAGGGAATTATCCGCAACTAGTTGCACCCGCAACTAGTTTTCGGATACCCCCACTTCCGAGTGTCCAAAAATCACGAAAAAAATCATGGACATGGGTTATGTTGAACCTTCGGCACCCACAAAATTTCATCCAAAAATATGAACATATGTGATCTGTGTAAAAAGACAAATGAAAGTTTCAATAGTAGTGACACTATTCAAACTTTCATTTGTCTTTTTTGCACAGGCCACATGTGTTCATATTTTTGGATGAAATTTTGTGGGTATCCAAGATTCGACATAACCCATGTCCATGATTTTTTTTCGCGATTTTTGGAAACTCGGAAGTGGGGTATCCCGCAACTAGTTGCGGGTGCAACTAGTTGCGGATTGTCATTTCCCAGACTTATTAGTTTCTTTCACCGGTTTTGTTTTGGAAAGTTTCTAGAATCTTACGGCCTTTACCTTTTTTTTCTGTTTTCCTAATTTTTCATGCTGTTTGAAAAAAATGATAATTTAAAGAATGTTCATAGTCTACAAAAATAGATTCATGAGATTTTAAAAATATTTCGCCTGTTAATTTACAAAATTGTTCACGGTGTAAAAACTGTTCATGTGGGGTTAAGAAAATTTCATATGGCTCAAAGTATAATTCCTGAGATTTAAAATATTTTCATCAGTTAAAAACTTGTTCATGGTGTAAAGAATAATTTATGAGGACTTAAAAGAAATTTATGGTATTTAAAAAAAATATTCACTGGTATGAAAGACGTTCATAGTTTTTTACAAAACATTCACTCAAATAGGGTGTCAAAGCGTGCAGCTTTGCCAGGCGGCCCAGCATGCCGAAGCGTAAGACGAGAGCGCAACCGGCTAAGGGAAGTCCAAGACAGAGGCCCAGCGTCCAACAGACTTGGAGCATAGGGCGGAGCTAGAAGCGGTATTAGTATAGGACTCTAGTTTTTTGTCAGTTACGTTCTTCCCTGTAAATCCTAGGTGTGGCCGCATGGCTAAGCGGGGACTCCTTAGAGCTATGTAGCCCTCATTGTAACTTTGTACGTATTTTGCCTATCGTGAGTTATATCAGCATGTAGGGCTCAACCACCGTCGTGGAATCTTAAACTGGTTAAACTTGTGTGTAATCTGAAACTGACACCCTGAATCATGCATGTGATACCGATACACACGACATTCACCTATTCATAAAAAAATCATCAATAAAATATATTTTATAAGAAAATAGGACCATTTTTAAGAACAAAAATAACAAACCTTGTTATTGGGCCGCATTCCGAGCTGCCCATACATGGAGCGCTTCAGGCAGGAGCGAGTGGTTTGTCTAGAAAAAAGGCAGCAGCGAATCACTCCCGTGTGGGATGGCCAATAGACGGCTATTTTTTTTAATAATACATTTTTTTTAAGAATTTCAATAAATATTATGTGTTTTGCAAAAATTTCAAAAATATTGCGGCCTCGGCCCAGCCTAGGCCGATAGGGGCCTGTCGACCTAGCCGAGGCCGATAGGTCCCTGTGGGCCTGTGGGCCAGGCACCGACAGCCCAGTCGGCCCAGCCTAGGCCGATAGGTCCTCTTCCCGTCGCTCGCTCTCCTTACTCTGCCGCCATGGCCTCGCCCGCGCCCGCGCCCGCCGCCGTGCGTGCTGGCCGTCTGGCCATGTGTGGGTGCAGCCCGCCGTGCGTGCTGGCCGGCTGGCCGCCGTGCGTGCGTGCTGGCGTGCGTGCGTGCAGGCCGCCGTGCGTGCGACTGGCCGCCGTGCGTGCTCGCCGGCAGGCCCTCGCGCCCTCCGCGCCCGCCCTCGGCAGAGCGCCCTGCCCATGCACCAGTCGGCCTAGCCGTGGCCGACAGGCCCTATCGGCCTGGCCGCAGCCGAGCAGGTGCTTTGCCGACGGCCGACAGGCCTATCGGCCACGGCTAGGCTGACAGGGACCTATCGTCCTAGGCTGGGACAAGGCCGCAATATTTTTGAAAATTTTGCAAAACGCATAATATTTGTCAAAATTCTTTAGAAAAATGTATTATTAAAAAAAATGGGCAAATAGACGCCCCCATAGATACATGGGCTTAATGGTTTTGACATGAACTGTAATATCGAGCAAAAGCCATACATGGTGGCCCCGTAAAGGCAGGAACAGTCTAGCTGTAAATAGGTAGGGGAACCACGACCAAGAGCGCCGCCATCACCTCCACTGCGTCTCGCTCCTGCTCTAAATAGGCGCCCGCAGGCTGTTTAGGTAGATCAATCAGGGAGCACTATCATGGAGCAACTGCTGACTATAAAATGGGGGTCGAATCCAAGCCTAGGTTAGCCGCCAATGCGAGAAATCGTGTCGACATCGTCTTGGTTCATCTGATGGCGCAGTCGAGAACTTAAAAATAAAGGTGAAGCCCCAATTCTGAGAAGGCTGGCGTTGTCGATCAAAAATATGGTCGCCAATGCTGGGAAACTAAAGAAGAACAACCAAGCTAATTGACCGAAAAAGGGGTGGACGAACCGCAGTCGAGTGCATTGAAATTAAACACCCATGCGACCATGAACCTGGATACGAGGGAAGCTTTCTCGGTGTTGAGTATTTAAGCAATTGTTCGATTAAATTAATCCTAAAATAAATCATGAACATGAGGTAAACAGTGGTAATGACATACTGTAATTCTATGATAAAATCATGTACTAGATAAATAGTAGAAACATCTACACAAATAGCTAGTACGGCAAACATGCAAGTAATCAGGAGAGGGATAAACGTGTACCCTCCAGTAGGCCAGTTGGCCGCAACAGCGGAGGAGGCAGCCTCGTCGGCGATCCTCTTGTCAGCAGCAGCCTTCTCGATGTCGGCGTCGGTGGCCATGGCGAAGAGGAAGGCGACGCGGACGTAGTTGATGTAGATGTAGTTGAAGTAGACGAACAGAGGTGAGCAGTCGCGTGGAAGACGCTCCCCAAAAATCTAATCGTCCCTCCCCCGTACAGGATGTGGAGAGGCGGGGTTTCGGAGGCCTGCTCTCCCGGCAACCGTGTACGCGATCGACGTGATGGGATCACCGGAGGCAGCAACAGCGAGAGGAACGATGGTGGCGGCGCGAGCAGATGTATGTGTTGTCTGTCTATTCCGGAGAGGAGCGACCTCTCTGATATAGGCACCGAGGCAGGCGCGAGGTTCAACGGAAACGCACGTAATGAATCACAATGAATTCTGGTAACGTCCGTAATTAAGACGAAACGTTTCAGCTCGTATTCATTTCCATTAATGCAGAAACGTTCCCGTTGAGCGTTCATATTTTTCCTGCGTGACAAAAAGATAACATCGGCTCGGCGAGATTCCCGCAACCCGCGACGCGGCGCGTCGTGACGAGGAGGAGGAGCGCGTGTGTGGAACGTCTCCCTTCACTTCACAGCCAACACCTCATACATATGAGAGAAGAGTTCACCTTATAAACTGGTGTAAATCTCTCCCAACTAGTCATGTGGGACTAAACTTTCAGCATTTGCCACAGCATGAGACTTTAGAGATTTTCTGGAAATTGTTAGATGGGCCAAAAGCCCACCCTATAAATTTAACAATATTTCAACACTCGGGAGCAATCATACGGGATTCATGTGGTCCGTTCCTAGCAGCATGCAGAGTGGAGGTCGAAGGTGTAATTGATGTTGCCACGGCGGACGGACAAGCACTGCGGGACGGACTTTAGCTGGCGGAGAGGATTTGGTACAACAGACTATATATGAAACTTATTCGCTGGAGACCACCGTGTAAGCAATTGCAGATCCAGTGCATTTTAGGGCAGCGGGGATGGGTCATTTAAGATAATTGTCGGATGATCATGACAGGCAGGGTTCGATTCGACATGCTTAGCTCACTGTGTGCGAGAGACGGTTAGATGATCACAAGCTCCTTAGATGAATGTAATTTTCGGGCTGATGAGCTGCCCTTGTTTCTATTTCGTTCAACTTGTGGTAGATGTAAATCATTATTTAGTTTATTTAGTGATTAATAAAGGTTACGAACTGGTTAAATGAACAGGATAAGCCATACATCTCCGCAGATGCACTGCTGCTGCTGCAGAGAACTATAGCAAAATAGGCTCCTTGTGCATCGAGAACTCCAGCCACGGAGCTCACCGCTCCACGGCACTGCCGACCACCGCATTTTTGTCTAAAACACACCGTCCAATCCGCAAGTCTAAAACACGGACATGAGTGAAGGGCACTTCACCGCTCTAATCATACGAAGGAATCATGAAGCGCACCCAAGAGACAAAAGGCTGTCATCAGCATGGCCATCCACCATAAAACAAAGTCCGAAACATAACAAAAGCTGCAAAAGGATGCCCCTGGTTTTCCGGGAGCATACAGACACGCCGCACAATTTAGTCAATAATCCTCCTACAGCTACAGTAGCACCCTGACGATCGATGAGCAACAGCTCACACTCCACTGATCCCACTCACTCATGTTAGAAGATAATCTTGCCTTAAATTAGGAATTAATGTTTGTTTATTCGGCAAGGTTGCCTGAAGTGTTCGCGTCCTTCTCCCAGTAGGTTTCATGTACGTGGAGTCGGTAGTTTGTCTAGGAAAGTAAGAACCTAGTTTGTAATATCGAGTTGTACCGTGAGATTTAGAAGAAATAAAAGGAAAAAAGAGTTGTACCGTCAGATTTAGAAGAAATAAAAGGAAAAAAGTTGTACCGTCAGACTTAGAAGAAATAAAAGGAAGAAAGAACTCGTGCCCTTGGCAACTGAAAAAGCAAACCAACCTCCACGACCTCAACACCGACCACAAAGCCACGCCGTGACACCGCGAGGATCGATGGCTTCTGCTGCTCGCTTCCTGCTCGCAATGCCGCTGCTGCTTTTGCTCCTGCTCCAGCACGCGGCGGGGGCGGCGGCGGCTGCTCCAGCCACAACCTTCCCGGGCGACAAGGCCGCGTTGGCGTCCCTGAAATCCGCCGTGGACGCGGCGACCATCCCGGCGTACTCCTGCCTCGCGTCGTGGGACTTCGCCCACGACCCCTGCACCACCTTCCCCTGCGGCCTCCACTGCTACACGCCACCCAACTCCTCCTACCAACGCGTCGCCGGCGTCTCCCTCGACCCCGCGGGGTACTCCGGCACGCTCCCCGCGCCCGTCTTCGCCTCGCTACCTTTCCTCCAGTCCCTCTCCCTCCGCGACAACCGCTTCCACGGCGCGCTACCCGCGGGGGCACCGCTGCCGCCGAGCCTCCGCGTCCTCGATCTCTCCGGCAACGCCTTCTCCGGCGAGATACCGGCGTCCCTCTTCACGCCCGCCTCGTCGCTGGAGGAGCTCGACCTTTCCCGCAACGCGTTCACCGGCCGGATACCGCCTGCGATCGCGTCCCTGGGCGCCCTGACGCGGATGGAGCTGCAGCACAACCGCCTCGCCGGGAGCCTGCCGCGGATGGGCGGCATGCGCTCGCTCGCCCACCTCGACGTGAGCGGCAACGCGCTGTTCGGCTCGCTGCTGGACGCGCTGCCGCGGCAGGTCGTGTCCGTCGTGGCACGCAACAACAGCCTCTCCGGGCCGCTGCATGCTGCGGCCTTCCGAGCTCTCCCCGCGATGCAGGTGCTGGACCTCACGGACAATGCGCTGACTGGTGCGGTCCCCGGCGCCGTGTTCGAGCACCCGGCGCTGGAGCAGCTGAGCCTGGGATCCAACCGGCTCGGCGCGGTCGAGGAGGCGTCCCACGGCGGCGCGTCAAGCCAGCTCGTCGAGGTGGACCTCAGCGACAACAGGCTCGCCGGGCGGTTGCCCGGGTGTCTCGGGGCGATGCCGCGTCTCGCGATGGTGGGGCTCGACCGGAACCGGTTCGTCGGAGGCATACCGGACCAGTACGCCGTTCGGGTCTCGGTGGAGCAAGTCACAGATAGGAGGTCCCGTTCGCGAAGCTGACGCTGCAAGGGAACTATCTCTGCGGAGCCCTGCCCAGGCAGATGAGGCAGATCAAGGAGGGCGCTGCCGTGGTGAGCTTGGCGGATAACTGCTTGCTCAAGTGTCCGCGCAAGTTCTTCATCTGCCAGGGTCCTCCGCAGAAGAACCATGCCACATGTCCCAAGTGCGAGCCATGAGAACTTGTATACTACTGTAGACTAGTTGAATGGCTCGTTGCTACGGCCCTCTTAAATTTGTTTTCTTGCCACAAATGGGAACATAATACGCATAAAAATTCAGTACGTTAGTATCATCCCACTCGTTATTTCTGGAACTCGCTCTCCCACTACAGTGCACAGAGGCGACTTCGAGGCGACTCGGGGTTCCCCGGCGGCCGCCGGCGTATCCGCGGGATTCCCTCCCCTCCGCCGGCCGCTACGGCGGCGGGAGGGTGGGGAATCCCCGGATCTGCGCTCCGGCGTTGTAAATAGAGGGCTTTGCGGCGGCGCGGCGGAGGCGGGGTGGCCGGCGTCGTCGTTTTGCAGATCCGCGGCTTCCCCTCCACGGCGTCGTCCGCGACGGCGCCCCCGAGTCGCAGGTGTCCCCGCTCGGCCGCTGCTTCTTCAGGCCTCGGCGGCTGGCGGGTGGTGAGTGGGTGCAAGGCCGGAGGTGGAGAGTTGAGACGGCTGCTGCGTGGTGGTGCGGCGTGAAGGTGGGGATCTGCGGCGCAGGCCGGGATCCGGTGCAGGAGTGGCTTGGGGCTACGGCCCCGGCCGATGTGGTTCATCCGTCTTCAGATCCAGCTCAATGGAGCTGGTGGATGCTGCGGCTCAGCAACGCCTTCGGGCAAGGAGCTCTTCTGCTCCATGGATGCGAGCTCCGGCTGGAGTTCGGCGAGGCGAGGATGGCGTGGTGCAGCGGTGTGCTCTCTGTTTTTCTCCTTTTTCTTGCTTGTAATCCGACCTTGTACTGGTTCCCTCTAGTATGAATACAAGTATGAAAAATTCAAAAAAAAAAAAAATTCAGTACGTTGAAAGAGATAGTAATAATATTGCATTTTTCTTCAAATGTAATTCAAAAAGCAACAACCAAACAATTACTCCCTCCGATCCCTTAAAAGATTCGTACGAAAACAAGCTAGCTAGTATAACTGGTACGTATGGCATGCGACGCTTTTTTCGGATCGGAGGTAGTATCTTATTTTTACAACAATTTCACCTTTAGACAACCCAACGATTATGTCTGGTTGATGAATCCTGCATTGATATGCATGAACCTCCGATGTACAAACTCAGCCTACCTGTTATATAGGCCTAGGAGTCGGTCAGTTACACTTTGCCTCGGCCATGTCGTTCGCTCGTGATGTCGTCCATCAAAATATCAATTGAATCAACTTTGTGCGTTGTTTAATGGTACTTCCGTAAAAAGTAGAAATATACTTATCAAAAGGCTTTCAATTTTAAAGAATCATCGTAACCATGTTTTTAGTCTTGCTCGTTGTTGTACCTAAGATATTGCCATATCCTCAACCCTTCTCTGTTTCGATCTCTCTCTGATTTTTTATTTTCGCATTTGATTTTTCTCTGCCAAAATTGTTGTATTAACAAATTGTACATCTCAGTCTTTAATTAGCAATTAGAACCTACATAGAAGTTATTTTCAATTATAACTGGATATGGTAAAAATGTCGGGTTTCTTGGACATGCTGCTTCCTTAAAAGGATCACTCAACACATAATTCAAATTACATGCCAAAGCGCTGTCACGGTACAACAAAAACAAAACGTAGAGACATCAACCTAAAGATTGTTTTACTCTGTGATGGTACACTCAAGCTCAAGGACGTTGCACAAAACATGTGTTTTCTTTCTCTCAATGACCACAATGCATCAAGGGGCTACCTTACTCCTCGCCACACAACTTCTCTCTTCATGCTTCAAACCTATCGATTATGCCTGGCTCTACCTGCTGGTACATCCATTGATCAAACTTCAGCATGATCAGTATCGGGCATTAACCTTCTACTATGCAACACTTGCAAAGGAGTGACGGTTAACACCTAAGGTTGTGTCCACTCGGCCTTGTGTGATCATGTACAGTTCACATGGGAATTGTGACAAACTTGTTTTGTCGCGCTCTCTCCAGTGGAGGCAAAATTTATCCACTTAGCTCCATTGTCTATCAAACTATTAAAACTGTACAAAGAAGTGAATCATTAGTGCACATCATCATAGTTGCATCCCTGACTCATAGGCTAGCTTCTAGGAAAAATAATATCTAATGAAGCTCCTCAAAATGAGAACCTCCAAATTCTTAAACACTTGTTGTATGAGTAGTTGTTAAATGCACGAAGACCGATACAATTTAAATAGTTAATTATGTGCAAATAAGGTACAGTTCTATCTTTTAAGATGACATGTCATCTAATATGAATTTTGATATGGTTATGGCAATGTTTGACTTTCAGTGAAGTACTTTTAATTACTCTTGTCACATAAGACATGCATGAATAGAGAACATGCAACTAATTAAAGAATTTTATTGCAACTGCGATTACAAAATAACTTAGGAATTGGTGAAACATCAAGTTTGTCTAATGCATAAGATTAAGAAATGACCCCAAGAGATTTGGTCTTGCATCTATAAACCTTCTCATTAAACATATTAGCCCAGGAGCATAGTTGAATCTTACACACATATCGTCAACATCGCAGCAATCTAAAGTAAGTTCTGCAAATAGCAAGACCAGAAAAGATGATAAATTAAAATTTTAGTGCAATGACTTTGACATAAACCAATACAGAACAGGTATATACTACGCTAAAGAATAATCATTGCTTGTTTTCCTTTTCCAAAAGGAGAATACAAAAATTGTTGCGAATATAGTTGTAAGGTACTGCAGTTCAAACCATAAGATAGTTCAACTGAAAATTACATAGTTGGATCGTAGTGAAGCATCAGGACAAAATACTTCGGAGAGTTACTTACCAAAAGGCAAACCAACCAATAGTTCAGTTCATGCACCTTGAGATAGGAATCTTAAATAGTAAGGATAAAAATGATGATAATTATGTAAGAGACCCATTTCTGATGCAATTTTGAAGTCGACACAAACAATGCACATATAAGACAAGCGCTATAGAAACTCACTCTGATAAGGAAAACAAATGACATAACGAGGGATATATTGCCTCAATCCTAACCTTATTTTCAAGCCTGTCATCTCATCTAAATTGTAGACATATTGGTACCTCGAGAGCTGCAACAAGAGGAATACATACACAATATTCAGACCGAATAAATATCAATTAAAATTCAGGTCTTAAGTAACGGCAACAGTGCCACGAGTGATGCTGATATTTTCTGCAAAATATGTGTGCCTGCCAGCAAATAGGATCTAACTCACATATTGATTGGTTTCGCCCACCTTCAGTTTCTTGTCATCTGAGTAATTTAGAGTGACTCACCAAAGGAACTAAGAGTCTCAAGTCTGAATTTGCTCTAGCACTCCACCTGTATTTTTGTTAACCAATCCATCTGTCAATTGACAAATCTGCAACCAAAATAGAGTATCAATAGCTAAGAACATTTGTACTAAGAGGAGACTAAAGAATTTAAACTGTATAACGTTTCTACATCAGGGTATTGTAGATTAATATGTTAAAGGAGGTCAAGATTTTTCCAGCCACACGTGCACGACACTAAATCTCCACATGATTTGAACTTACTCCAGCAATCTTAGGTGATCAGATTGATCATGGTATCTGTAGTTAGACCGATCAAATAGTGTGCATCACATGAATAAGCAGCCACACGTGCATGACACTAAATCTCCACACGATTTGAACTTACGATCCAGCAATCTTAGGTGATCAGATTCAGCAAACCCTGAAATTCATGTGTTAGTTCATTGGCAGCCCACCACTGAGGCCAATGCAAGCTGCTCCTGCTCGTCGAGGAGCGCATATGTGAGGGTGCTGAGGCCTACGCGGCCGCCGCCGCGGCGTACGCGGTGTCCAGTGTCGCTGAGCGCGCCGCACATGGACAAAGCCTCGTCGCCGACGCAGCGGATCGCCTAGGCCGTAGAGGATGCGAGGTACAGGGAGGGCGAGGGCGTCACTGTTATGGGGCGATGAGCGCGAGGATGTGTAGCGATTAGGCGCGTCCGCGGCGAGGATGCGAGGTGGACGACCACGTCACGTTGGTTTGGCTTGTTGCGACCGGGGACAAATTCCACACTTGCTGCTCATTTTGTATGGGCCGGGAGTCAAAATCCAAGACCAAACCGCGTCGATACTGTTGGGGATATACCAACTAGGGGTATCACCAGCATGGATCAATCCGGCTAGTCCAGGGGGGATATACCAACTAGGGGTATCACCAGCATGGATCAATCCGGCTAGTCCAGGGTGGCCCGCAGTGGTGGTAAAGGCTTTGCCTGCCGGGCGGCCCAGATAGCTGACGACCAAGGGAAGGCGGATGTCGGCAAGGAGAAGGCCCAAGACGGAAGCCCATGAAGCCACCAAGTCTAAGGCGGTAGATGGCAGACTTGCCAGTTAGGTTTAGGACTCTGTATGCTTGCCGGATACGTATTCTCCCTGTAACCCTAGGTCTGGCCGCCTATATAAGCCGGACCAGGGACGCCTTTAGGGCAGGATCAATCTCTCATTGTAACCCGACCAAGGCTGTTGCCATTATAGTGAGTTATAGCAGCACGTAGGACCTCGCCACCGCTGCGAGATCCGAAGCTGGGTAATCTGCCTTGTTCGATCCCGACCTCGACGACGCTCCTCTTCACCCCCTCGGTTCACCCTCGGCTAGAGGACCCCCGTCTCCTATCAAGAATGCCGATACGACGACAGTTGGCGCCCACAGTGGGCCTAAGGCGTCGGGTGTCACGTTCGACGCGGGAATACTTGACGGCATCGTTGAAACCATCGCCGTCGACCGCTCATCGCGCTTCGGCTCCGTCGGCTACGTCCAAGACGACGCAACGTGGATGCCGGCGAAGGACGGACTCATCGCCTACACGCTTGTCCCAGTTGGCGAGCACGAGATCTTCATCGGATTCACTACGGAGGCCATGGGCTTCCCGAAGAAGCACACCATCTTTTCGCCCACCCACCACCCGGAGTTCGACTACGCGCAAGACGGATCTGAGTCCGCCTTCTCCCAGGGGTCGGCGGATTCTCCACTTCTGTGGTGTTGCCGGACTAGGATCCGACTCTCAGCCGGCAAGCAACGATCCTGAATCGATCCTTCCTGCACTCCAGGACGATGCGATTTCAGATGCCGGATCCAGGTCTACCGTTCACGTCAACGTAGATTCTGACTCCGATGAAGACTCCGTGAGCATGTTCGAGCAAAAGGTTCAAAAGTGCTTCCACGCACCAGAACCGCCGCCTTCTAAGGCGGAAACAGGCTCGTCAGCCACCATGCAGCAGGCTTTTGTGGCTGGGTTGCCGACACGGATCCGGCTAAAGCGGCAGCAGCCGCCAAAGCCTCCGAGTTGGATGACAACCTGCCAAGCTTGGAGCCCCCGCCGGCTCCGAAGAAGAAGATCCTGGAGAAAGGCGGATGCAGCAAGGACGCCGGCAGGGCGGAGGACATCGCCGCCTTGGCCGAAGTCTTGAACACGCCGGTCAACGACAAAACGGCTCCGGCTGACCTGGAGAAGCTCCGCACATACATAGTAGAGCAAACCAGGAACCTTCAGAAGAAAGAAGGTGAAGTCTTGGACCTAATCAAGGAGGCCAAGGAAGAGAACGCCAAGATAACCTCGAGGAAAAATCTCTTCACGACGACACCGGTGGCCAAATCAAAAGTACCACCGTCAAAAAAGAAAAGCACACTGCAAAATCGGGATCCGTCTCCCGAGGAGTTCAAATCTCCTGCACAACGACTTGGTTTCGAGTGGGCAACGGCTCCGCAACGGAAGGACAGAAACGGCGATGTCATCTTGAGTACACCTGTCCTCAACACTGCAGCCGCCTTAGACATCCTCAACAACGATGACTACGACAAGGACGATCTACTATGCCTCTATCCTCACTTACAAAGCTTTGGAGCAGCAGGCACGGGCTGATTCTCGTTCTGACCAGGCGGACGCACGAGGAGGAAGACTGGAGTCCAAATCCAAAGCTTGCAAGGCAGCTGCCGGCGGCGGTCCCGAGGACCCATCTGGCTCCAGCAGCCACGGGAAGGGAAAAGACAAGGACAAGGAACCGCGGAAATCGCCGCCTCCCAGGAGGTAGCGAGACGAAGCATCCCGCATCGGCAACAGGCGCGACGAAGCGTCCCCTCCACCGCCTAGGAGAGAGGAAGGCGGCAGCCGTGGCAACCAACAGCCGCCAAGGTGTGGCGACAGCCGTGACAACGCCCCACCACCAAGGAGAAGCAGGGATCGCACGCGCTCCCCACCACCAGCACCCAGGCGCGAAGGCGGAAGTCAGGGACAAAACAACGAGCATAGGCATAGCAAAAGCCGGGCTGCGCAGGATGAGCCTCATGCCGACAGATCCAACAGGCAGCTCGATCCAAAAGACACACGACATCGTCTCAATGACATCAAGGCGGGAAAAGAAGAGCCATACCTCGGCCCCGAGTGCTTTGGCTTAGCCATCCGCAACGTTCAGGTTCCTAGGGACATGACATCAGTGTCAAAAAGTTGCCCAAGGTACAACGGCGCGGACAAGCCAAACTCGTGGTTGTCGGATTATGCGCTGGCAGTCCAAATTGCCGGGGGCAATTGCCTAGTCACCGCTCGTTTTCTCCCCCTCATGCTGGAGGGCACAGCCCGAAGCTGGATTGAAAACCTCCCAGAAAAGTCCATTCATAGCCGGCTAGACATGGAACGGGTCTTCACCCAACACTTCCAGGGCACATACAAGCGACCTAACACGTATACCGATCTAACTCGCTGTGTGCAGAAGCCGGATGAAACCGCGACAGCTTTTTTTGGCAAGGTGGATCCAAACGAAGGCAAGTTGCGAGAACGTCGACGACAACCAAGCAATCCACGCCTTCACCACGGGCCTACTGAAGGGCTCAAGTATCAGACACAAGCTAGTACGCATGTAGGTCAAACACCTCGGGGTCATGCTTGAAGTTGCCACCATGTACGCTCAGGCGGACAACGACGCGCGCGATGGAGACGGCGCCCAGGACTTGGCGCCAAACAGATGTGCGAGTCACAAGCGCAAGGCTCCCCAGGAAACCGGACCATCCAACAAGGTTGCCACCGCCTTCGAAGGCAAAGGCGGCAATCGCAAGTGGAAAAGCAAGGGCAAGGATGCTACTCCTAACAAAAATCGCATGACCTACGAACAGGCGACGCTTTTACCCTGCCCCATCCACGCATCGCTCGGAAAGGTCAACCACACACTGGGAGAGTGCCGCTTCATAGATGACTTCAAGAAGGACCCCGATGTTGGCTGGAAGCCGAAAAAGAGCAAGAAAGCTGAGAAGGCAAAGAAGGACGACGACGATGAGGCAGTCTCCATGTCAGAAGACGAGGACCCCAAGCCGCCACGTAAGGAGAAAAAGTATCCCAAGGTACACGACCAATTGGTCTGCCTTCTGGGTACTCCTTCGGCAAAAGAAGAAAAGGCGGAACTACGTGCGCTCAATGCCACGGTGCCAGATGTTCCCCAATACTTGTACTGGTCCGAAGCTCCAATCACATGGGACAGGGAAGACCACCCAGACCACGTGCCGCATCCCGGCAAGTATGCCCTTGTCATCGACCCAATTGTCGACAACTTCAGACTAACCAAGGTGTTGATGGATGGAGGCAGCAGTCTCAACATCCTGTACGAAGACACCTTGAAGCGCATGAACTTGACGGAGAGCCAGCTTGACTACAGCAAAGTCAAGTTTCATGGTACCGTTCCGGGAAAACAAGCCAAATCCATGGGAAGCATCAAGCTTGAGGTTAATTTTGGACCGGAGACAAACTATCGCACTGAGCATCTCCGTTTCGAAGTAGTCCCCTTCAAGAGTGCTTACCACGCCATCTTTGGAAGGCCAGCTTTCGCCAAGTTCATGGCGAGACCCTGCTATATCTACAGCAAGTTGAAGATGCCTGGACCCAACGGTACCTTTACCGTCAATGGCAACTTCAAGAAAGCAAAGGAGTGCGAGCGTGGCAATGCCGCCTTCGCCGAGGCAGTCCTCCACGCAGAGGAGCTAGCCATGCTGAAAAAAGAAACTGATACGTCGCAGTTGCCGAAAAAGGCGCAGACTGCCGAGCCAAAGAAGACTTTCAAGGCCTCCGAAGAAACAAAGAAGGCGGATCTGACGAAAGGTGACAGCTCCAGGCAAATCACCATCGGATCCGGCTTAGATGACAAATAGGAAAGTGCGCTCATCGAGTTCCTCCGTGAGAATAGAGACATCTTTGCATGGTCGTGTAACATCCCAAAATTATTATACGTATTATTATTCCAAAAATGTGGGCCAACAAAAACTTTTGTTAATTTATGTGTGTTGATTGTATATTGTTGCTTGTGATGTGTTTGCTCTAATTAAAAACTTGAAGAAAAGAAAAGAAATAAAACAAAAGTTAAAACTAGAAAATCATGTGACAAGTGTCACACCATTTCTCCAAGTGAGAAATTATTTTTCCTTCAAACAAAATTCTGTGGAGTGGTAATATGAGCACTCCCATTTTATTCTCACCACTTTTCCCTCTCAAATAAATATTTCCAAAAAGCCTAAATTGAAATTCTAATTCTTTCTTTATCTTATTCAAATCACAAAATGTGCTATGTTGCACTTGTCAAATAAATAATTGAACATCACCACAAATCTTGATAAACATATGTGAAGCAAATTATGAAAATAAATTTCGGAAATTGGAAATTAAAATTGGTCCAAGCATTTCATCGAACACATGGTAAGCATCACTGTGTTCTTCCCCAAATCGATTTCAATCCGATGGAATTCGGTCGATTTCGAGTAGAATCAAGCAAGCCACTGCCTCCATTCGATCTCTCGCATCTCTCCCATCTCCCTAGCTCGCCAGAACCGGAGGAGAGCAAGCGGAGACCGCGCGCCGTGGTCGCCACCGGCGACGCCGCACTGTGCCATGGCTGCACTGTGGCCGGCATCGAAGGAGGGCACCGTGTTGGGCCGCACCATGCCGCTCTGTCTCCCCTCACCTCTCTGCTCCCTCTCAACGCAACAAACCGCCCAGCAGGAACCCGCACCCGCAGGTTTTTGCCGTGCCTGTGCACGCCGAGCGCTGCCCGAGCACGCACACGGGCGTCCCCCACTCCGAGCAAGCACAGCTCGCCTCCACGCATCCAACCTTGCTCCCTTCCACCCCAGCACCATAGCCGCACCGCACCACCCCCTATGGCAAGCTCTCTCTCCCCTGGACCGCTCCTGCACCCAGGCCACCATGGACCGGCCTCCGCCTTTATAAGCTCACTCCACCACTGCCTTCCTTCACTTACACACTCTCCATGTGCACCGCTAGGAGAGCGGGCACGCCATTGCAGCAAAGCTCAGCCGTGGCAGCACGACCAAGTGCTGCCAGAGCTGAGGTAGGAGACGACCACGGCCGAGCCATGCTGCCCTCTCTTTCTCTCCTCTCTGGCCCGCACTCACCCGCCTCTCTTTCCCCTTTGATTCATGCCCAGGAGCGACGCAGGAAGCTCGCCGGAGTCCGTGCGGGACCGAGGAAGCTGCGAAGCTCGTCGCCGACGCTAGGAGCCTCCCCAGCAAGCACGAGTCCACCCAGAAGCTTCCCTGAGCCTCCGCCATCGTTCTGCATCATCTCCACCAACCCCAAGCCACCCTAGGTGAGCCTCCGACCACCGTAGCAGTCGCCAGCACGGCGGCGCCGCCCAAGTGTGGTCATCGCCGATGCTTTTGAACCTGAGCCGTTAGATCCTGGATCAACGGTAGCATACCGCTTCGTTTAGATAAGACGCAGACAGGTGGGACCCGCTGTCAGTATTTTAAACATTATCCAGAGCGCGAGAATTTTCGGTTGAGTCACTGACGAGTGGACCCCACCCGTCAGGATCCCAACATTATCCAGAACAGAAGCTTTTCTAATTTAATTTTCCCTAGAATTTCAGTACTGGACATAACTTTGAAATTCAATATCTCGAGATTTACAAATCCAAATAAATCAAATCAAAATGTTCTGGAAAGCTTATGAAATTGTTTAACCAACCCAAGTGGTTTCATTTCATTTAGATAAATAAAACGAATGTATTATAAAAAATGCCACAGAAGGTTTAAAATGTAAACTTGTTTGTTTCTGATACTCTATTAACCCAAATAATTCCAAACCAATTTTGTTAGCCTGGTACTGTGATCTATTAGCTTCCCTAATTTTGGTAGAATTAATTATGCAATGATAATTGTTTAGTATAATGTTGAAGTTAGAAAACCCTTCTGCACCAAAAAAATTATAGATGTTTAATGTTCAACCCAAATAAATTGGGACCAATTTTGTTAGATCACATTTAGTCGTGGTTAGTTACCTCTAAAAGGATTTAATTTTAGGATCAACAGAACTTGATTTGTAGCTAAAACTTGATTATTAAGTTCTGGATTAAAACAATTGTGTAGGGAGTTTGGTAACTCCAATTAATCCAAACTAAATTGTGCTGTCTTCTACACATCAGTAGCTATCTGTAGAAATTTAGTTTGTATTTTTGTGACCAACAGAACTTGAGTTGTGTAATTAAACATGTTCAACTAGTTTCTGCCATAATTAAGACATAAATAAATAATGGTTAATTCAATTAAATTGAAACCAAATTGTGTTGCTTGATGTGTGCAGTGGCTATTTATAGCATTTAAGATTGTAATATTGTGATGTTGATTGAGTAGTTTAGTGATTGTTTGTATTTGTTTGTTTGTTAATTAGACGAGAGCGTTGTCGGATTTATCGAGGAAGGGGAATTTGTTGAACCTGAAGATCAAGACTAAGGTCACTTTGTCGAGCAAGGCAAGCTACTCTCTGAGCTTGCAACCCAAATATATGCATCAACTTTGATAACATGATTTACTCTTAAGGCAAAGATTTTAAAACCTTTTCAAAAAGTATATAGAAACTATTTTGCCACCCTATGTAGAAGTATAAGATAGTTTATATAAAATTATAGGATGGGAAAAATAAAGATGTTTTATTCAAAACTCCTTTGAAAATACTTGTGTGGTTATGAAATGCCGAGATGTCGGTGTTGAAATGGAGAAATGGAGAATGGAGATGTTTATGAAAAATGCACAGTGTGTCCTACTACTATGACGACCAATCTTACCCTATGCGACCACATTTACCCACATATGGGAAAGGGCTTAGTCATATAATTTGCTCATATTAGTATGGGATGCCTCATCGACGGAGATGACTCCGTTATGCATGAGGGGATGGTTTGGTGACCTACCCCTGACCTGGGTCCTCGCTCAAACTCTATGGAAAGATAAGGAGGAGGATAGAAGGATGTCCCCTATACACCGCCGGGCAAAACTATGAGTCCTCACACTTAGATTCCGACGGGCTAGGTTAAGTGTTGATGGAAAGTGTCATATGGGCAGGGTCCTATACTAGCATGAGCAAAGGACAGGCTAGGGTCGGTGACTCAACTTCGCATACACCTTGTATGGCGAGACGTGGCTGACACGATGAGTTATCGGATGGATGTGGGAAAAGCGTGCTACCTCTGCAGAGTGTAAAACTATTCGAATAGCCGAGTCCTTAGATATGGACAGTTGGAAGGCTGTCCTAAGACCATGTGCAAGTTTTGAAAAGATTTGAGTTTTAAAAAGGAAAATGAAGTGGAGAATGTTTCATACACCTATACCAACGGATCGGTATGAGGTTGTTGGAGGCAAGTGGACCATGACGGGCTATGGTCGGAAAAAGGAGGAGTTTTGGAGAAACAGATAAAATGGTGATTTTATTTAAGGATAGTTATAAAATTCCTCTTACCTTTTTCAGTAAAGATATAGAGATGTTTTAAGAAAATAAAAGTTTGAAATTAAAATAAAACTAGTGCATACTCATGTTGGGGTAGTTTGCGAGTACAATCAAATGTACTCATATTGGTTTCGTCCCTGGCTATTGTCTTAGCCAGACTTCGAGGAGCACTACGCCGAGGAGTATGGCGACTTCTACGCAAACTAGGGATCTCCATAAGTCAGCTGCCTGTCGGGTCGTTGTTAAGATATGATGTCTACTACGCCGTAGCTTCCGCTGATTATTTTGGTTTGGCCCATGAAGGCACCTATGTAAGACTTGGTCTAAATGACCATTTATGTAAGACTTTAATTCGGTATTGTAATGGATGCAAACTTCGGTATTTAGTTCGGATTATGTGCAACAACAGACTGATCACGGGATCGTTGTGTTAAGCATAATCGGGTATTTCAGACGGCTAGTCCGGGGTCCCCACAGGTCGTCCGCCGACATGCCAGGTGTACCTAGGGAACTTGCTGAGCGCTCTCTCAATGTCTATAAAGGAGCCAAGCCAGTGAAGCAAGGAATAAGACGCTATGGCGAGAAGAAAAGGCAGGCGATAGGGAAGGAGATCATCAAGTTGCAGGAGGCGAAGTTCATTAGGGAAGTAGTGCATACAGACTTGTTGGCAAACCCTGTAATGGTTCCGAAGCCTAATAAAGAGCTGAGGATGTGTATCGATTATACCGGTTTGAACAGGTGCTGTCCTAAGGACCACTTCGCTTTACCGCGTATAGATCAGGTCATAGACTCCACAGCCGGCTCCGAGCTGCTGTGCTTTTTGGACGCGTACTCCGGGTACCACCAAATTAAAATGCGAGAATCGGACCAGCTAAAAACAGCGTTCACCACGCCCTACGGAACCTTCTGCTACATCACAATGCCCTTTGGCCTAAAAAATGCCGGCGCAACGTATCAGCGATGCATGCAAAGATGCTTGAACGAGCAGATTGGCCGCAATGTTCACGTCTACGTTGACGACATTGCTGTCATGACTCGAAAGAAGGCGGATTTGCTAGACGATCTGCGAGAAACCTTTGACAACCTCCGGGTATATAGGATGAAACTCAACCCAAAGAAGTGCGTTTTTGGGGTTCCTGCCAGCAAATTGCTTGGCTTTATCGTTTCCGAACGAGGAATTGAGGTCAACCCGGAAAAAAATCAAGGCTATTCTCAACATATCCAGACCCACATGTTTGAAGGACGTGCAGCGCCTAGCTGGCTCCGCAGCTGCCGTCAGTCGTTTCATTAGTCGCCTTGGAGAAAAGGCAATGCCTCTTTATCGGCTACTGAAGAAATCCGACAAATTTGAGTGGACAGATGAAGCAGATGCCGCCTTGCAGCAGCTTAAGGTAGCACTGACGACTGCCCCAATCCTCGCAGTACCTCGTACAGAGGAACCAGTGCTGCTTTACATAGTGGCAACCAACTTGGTTGTCAGCGCAGTTATGGTTGTGGAGCGCAAGGCGGAAGCAGCTGATGCCTCTTAGCAGCGTCCTGTCTTCTTCATCAGTGAAGTATTTTCCGCCTCAAAGCAGCGTTACCAGTATTATCAGAAGCTGGTCTACGGCGTCTTCTACGCCGCCAGGAAGTTGAGGCACTACTTTCAGGAACATTCGATAACTGTGGTGAGCAAGGCACCTCTGGGAGATTTAATCAACAACGCAGATGCAACAGGCCAAGTCGCCAAATGGGCATTGAGCTCGCCGCCTTCGACATCGCGTATAAACCCAGAAATGCTATCAAGTCTCAAGCCTTAGCAGATTTTGTCGCCGACTGGATGGACGCCATGGATGAAGTACCTCTCCCGAATCAGAGTACTGGATTATGCACTTTGACGGATCAAAGATGCTTCAGGGCTCGGTGGCTGGCGTTGTGCTAAGAAACCCGCAAGGAGACAAGCTAAGCTACATGCTACAAATACATTTCAAGGCAACAAACAATGTTGCCGAATATGAAGCACTCCTTCACGATTTGCACATTGCCAAAGAACTAGGCGTACAGCGCGTTCTCTGCTACGGAGATTCAGACCTGGTTGCGCAACAGACACGTGGCAGATGGGATGCAAAAAGCAAGACAATGGCGGCACATCGTGCCATCGTTGACGAATTCGCTAAATGCTTCCTAGGATACGAAGTCCGCCACATTCCAAGGGCTCAAAACGAGGCGGCAGACACACTTGCCAGGCTTGGGTCCGAGCGCAAAAAGGTACCAAAGGATGTTTTCCTGGAGCACCTCTACAAGCCGTCAATAAAAGGAGCAGACCTCCTCAACCCAGAAGCGGCAGAACCAGTAGGCGACGCAAGCTACGCCGTCTACTAGGTGAAGCCGGATTGGACGACACCATACTTGGACTTCCTGATCAATCAGGAGTTGCCGGACGATGATGTATTAAAACGACAAATCATCAGAAGAGCCAAGGCATTCACGATTATAAAAGGCGAATTGTACAAGCGTAGCACCACCGGGGTCTACTAGCGTTGCATTTCACCTGAAGAAGGCAGAAACCTGTTGGATGAAATGCATGCCGGAGTTTGTGGGCATCACGCTTCGTCCCGCTCCCTTGTGTCCAAAACTTTCCGACAAGGTTTTTACTGGTTGACAGCCAAGGAAGATGCAGAGGATATCGTCAAGAGATGCAAAGGCTGCCAACTATATGCCAGACAACCGCACATGCCGGCTCAAGAGCTGAAAACAATACCCATCACTTAGCCTTTCGCAGTCTGGGGCTTGGACATAGTTGGTCCATTTAAGACGGCACCTGGTGGTTACACACATTTGCTTGTGGCTGTAGACAAGTTCACCAAATGGGTTGAAGCTAAACCTATCAAAAAGCTTGACGGCGCCACAGCCGCCAATTTTCTGTGGGGAATAATATCTCGGTTCGGGGTGCCACATAGCATCTTCACCGATAATGGCACAAATCTCTCGCAAGGCGAAGTCGAGGAATACTGCAACCAACATGGCATCCGGTTGGATTTGGCCTCAGTGGCACATCCCCAAGCAAACGCTCAAGTAGAGCGTACAAATGGCTTGGTCCTACAAGGACTCAAACCTCGTCTCGAAGTACCATTGCACAGGGCGGCTGGGGCTTGGGTTGAAGAGTTGCAATCTGTCCTTTGGAGTTTACGAACAACCCCAAACAGATCAACCAAGTTTACTCCTTTCTTCCTAGTCTATGGCGCAGAAGCTGTGTTGCCATCCGACATGATGTTCGATTCTCCCAGAATTCAAGGCTAAGTCGAAGAAGACGCAGAGGATGCAAGACAGGACGGCCTAGACCTACTTGACGAAGAACGTGACGTTGTTCTCGCACGCTCCGCCGTCTATCAACAGAATTTGCGACGCTATCACAGCCGAAGAGTGCGACAACGCAGTTTTAGAGTAGGCGGCCTGGTTCTCCGCCTAATCCAGGACAGGAAAGGCTTGCATAAGCTATCTCCGCCATGGGAAGGGCCCTTTGTGGTCAGCAAGGCACTACTCAATGGATCCTACTACCTGGTCGATATACGAGACGGATATAGGAAGAAGAGGGGCCGCAAGCGCAAAACAAAAAGGTCGACGACAAGTACGACAAAACAAAGCGGCCTTGGAACATTGAGCAGCTACGTCCTTTTTACACTTAGCAATTTTTGATTGTAATAAGTACTATATGATTATGAAATAAAAGTCTGTGGTTTGCTCATTCCATTTTGAGATCATGCCATCTTTTGTCTTTTCTTGCAATCATATATCTGTTATGTCAAAGGTTACCCAATTTTTTTTCTTTTTCTTGCTCCGTGCCAGTGGTTCCAACCTTTTTGACATTTGCCGTTCGCCGGCTAAAACCTAAGCAAACAACCTTTGCACCGCCTTGTATGACTATCGGTTTGTCTGTATGTGGGTCGCCTAGTAATATGTCGTTGGCACCAACATGCCGGCTTTGGTCTCTGTGACTAAACTATTTGGTATTGCACCTGGTTGGCACAGCTAAAGTAACTGAGATGAGGTTCCGCCAACATATGAAAAATCTAAACATATAAACACAGATACATTTTAAGGCGGGCCACTTAAATAAACCTACCGTCAAGTGTAGCATAAAAGTTTGACCCAACAAAAATATGTACATCCCAGAATTAAACAAGTTTTTTCGCGTTAACAGACTAACGCATCTACTTGTGCATCACTTGCAGGAAAGGAGGCTTAGGATACTGCCGCCTTGGGGGAAGCCGTCTCGGGGTCCTGGGGGCCGATGCCGGAATCCTTGGGGCTGGCTCCGCCATCCTGAGGGTCGCTCTCGTCAACCGGGGCTTCGCCTTCACCAGCCAGGGAGGTTCCGCCTGCAGCAAGATGAGGATCGGGATGCGCCTTGTAGAACAGCCGGAGGTCCACCATGTTGGCAACCCGGGTCGCATAGCCGGAGACGGAGGCAGCCACCTTCCTTGGGTCAATGGCTTGGCCGTTTTCATCCACTATAGGCATGAATTCCGTCACTTGGTGCATGTCCGCCTCCGGGTACCATGCAGCGATCAAGGAAAGCGCCACCTTCGCGCCGCCGCGTGCGGCAGAACGCAGCACATTTTCGTGCTCGTGGGTCGCCTTCTTCATCACCTCGGGCACCGCCTCGAGGACAATGGGATCGCTGCACTCGTCCGGGAAGAACTTGGCGGCAAACGCCTTGCCTGTGCCGAGAATATTGGTGATTATCTCACCAACCTTCAGAATGCGTGCAAGGCGGGGCGAGCTATCCTCGTTGTCGCTGAGGTTTGCCGGCACTACAAGGCAATAATCAAATGAATGGTTAGCAACACAGAAAAGTGACTTAAGGTCTCAAGTGACATGAAGAGAAAGGTGGTTACCAAGGACGTGCTCATGGATGGCGTTTATCTCGTCCAGATGGCCGGCAAGTATCTCTTCGGCTTGCCGGACGGCTTGGGCATGCTTCTTTTGTTGAAGCTGGGAGTTCTTGTTCACCTCGGCAAGAGTGTCGCTCAGGTTTTTCACCTGCTCCGACAACTTGTTCACCTCGGCATGAGCCACGTCCCGCTTCTCTAGCTCCTGGGCGTGATCCGCCTTCAACTTCATGACCTCATTGGCCAGATCTGCAGCTTCGTTAATCAAAGCTTGCATGTCAGTTGAGCTCTTGAGAATATCCTGTGCAGTGCTTAACAATTCTACAAAAAGCATGGAAAATTCCGACTAAAATACTTGGCGGAAGAAAAACCAAAAAGTAGATGGACGATAAGAAGGCAAAGCAAT
The DNA here is from genome assembly GCA_947311845.1 of Poa pratensis. Taxonomy (NCBI): domain Eukaryota; kingdom Viridiplantae; phylum Streptophyta; class Magnoliopsida; order Poales; family Poaceae; genus Poa; species Poa pratensis. The sequence goes on along the minus strand of CAMZMU010000107.1, from coordinate 28,707,858 downwards.
TTGTCACCTTCATCCTTTTTGCGAGCTTCCTCCAAGCTCGCAATCTAGGCGTCCTTCAGCTACATGTCCTGTTGCAGCTGGCGGCACTCCTTTATCTTGTTCTCCTGGGCGCGGAACAGCTCCAGGTTGGAGGCAAGAACAGCCTGCAAAGGGCGCGGGAACAAAATTGAAGTCAACAGTGTAGTAAAAAGAGCGATTTGCCGGCTAAAAATTTATTTTAACAACCAAAGTGCTCGCGGCTGCAACTACGTTACCTCAATTTGCCCATGGAGGTGGTCATGGAGGCTGTCCATGTGCGAGTACCACTTGCCGGTACCCTCGCGCATGGACTTCAGCGTTTGCCAAAGATCTTTTACCCCCCCCCCCCGCCAGATTCTTGGCTGGGAGCAGACGACGAGCTACGGCGGTTCTGCTCTGTTTTGTCCGCCATCTCTTGTTTCATGGCGACAAAACGAGTGACATCATTAGCCGCAGCTTCAGCCGTTCTTGAGGTGGAGACGCCGGCAACAGGTTTCTTGCCGGCCGCCTTCTCTGCAGCCGCCTTTGTGGCGCCAGTCATCACCATGTTGTCCGCCATAAATATTCCCGGGCAAAGAATCGCGGGAACATTGCCGGCGGGGTGGCTGGAGCAGTTGCTGGAGAGGATCTTGGTGGTTTGGATCTGTCGGCAGCTGCCTTGAGGTTGGAGCGGAGCTTGGCCATGATGGGCTTTGCTCTGCAAAGGGAGTAAAAGCAAGTTAGTAAACGCGTAACGAAGTGGCAAGTTAGTACGTCAACAGGCCTACTTACCGCTTCTGGGGAACATTGCCCCCCAGAATCTCATCCTCCGCCTCGGTGGTGGTGGGGCTTTCTTCTTCTTCTCCAGGTCCTTGGTGGAAGAGGGACCGACCTTGCGTTTCCTGGACATAGCCCCAGGATCATACCAGTTCGGAGCCAGGTCGGCGCCCGTCAAGGTCTCCAGCTGAAAAGACAATGCCCGTCAATCCAGCGACAAGTAGGCAAAGTAAGCAAGTGAATACAGGAAAGCTTCGGCTTACCGCTGGGGCTGGGTTGTCGTGGGTGAACATGGTGACACCTTCGGCCATCTTGATCTGCTTGGGCTGGATGAGTTCCCTCATCCGATACAGAAACACACCCTCGGTGAGAGTGCTGCTGCCTGTGCCGGTTGTCTCCAACTTGTACTCGCACATCTTCAAGGGACCATGGTGGAGGGGCATGATCTGTCTTGACAACTAGCACAGGACGGTGTCAACACCGTCAAGAAGGGAGACGCCATTGTCTTGGTAAGGAACTCGATCCGCCTAAACGCGATGCGGAGTTCCTCCAGCAAACTAAGTGTCGCCTTCTCCGTCCAGTTGTCCTGGTAGGTTGGCGGACTGTTGGCAAAGGCAGGGATCCCCACCATCTTGCCGGGTGATGGGATATCCTTGCAGTAAAAGAACGTGGTGGTCCAATTTTTCACCTACTCGATGTATGGTATTTTGGGATACCAGTCGGTTGGCGGCAGTTGAACGTGACGCTGCCGCATGTTGCCAGCTGGCCGCCTGGTATAGTTTGCCGGCGGCACAGGAAGCAATACTTGAAATGATCTACCGTAGGAACTATGCCTAGGTAGCCCTCGAATAATGCTTGGAAGCCGGCTAACACTAAGATGTTGTTGGGTGCAATATTGTGTGGCTGCAGCCCATAGTGTTCAAGCACGGCGGAAAAGAAGGCGGAAGGCGCAGGGTCATACCGCGAAGAAGGTGCGAGGCCAGAACCACCCTCTCTCCATCTTGAGGGCAGGAACCGCCTCGTCGCTAGGTACCCTCCAAGAACATTCCGCCTGGGCTGGCAGAAATCCGCCTTCCTCCAGTTCTTTCAAGTACGCTTCCGTCATACAAACGGAAGCCAGTAGCGGGAGCCCAGCTCCGTCACCTCTTCTTCCTCGACCTGCGCCTCGCCGGCGGGATCTTCCGGCGCGGCTGATGGCTCTGCCTCCGCCGTCACCATGGATGACAAGGGAAGGAGAGGGATAATTGCGTGGATCACACGTTCGCTGGGAGACCCCAAGAGGAAGGTATGAAGCAGTGTAGCAGCAGTTTCCCTCAGTATGAAACCAAGGTTTAATCGAACCAGTAGGAGCAAGAAATCACTTCTGAAGGTTGTTGGTGGCGGAATGTGGCACGGCGCATACCAGGAATCCGGCACCGACGTGGAATCTGCACACAACACAATCAAACTACTTTGCCCCAACGAAACAGTGAGGTTGTCAATCTCACCGGCTTGCTGAAAACAAAGGATTAAACGTATGGTGTGGAAAACAGTAGTAAATTGCAGAGAATGAAAAGGAACAGTGTTTGCAGTTGGTTGTATTATCAGTGTAAAAGAATGGACCGGGGTCCACAGTTCACTAGTGGTGTCTCTCCATAAAAGATAACTAACATGCTGGGTGAACAAATTACAGCTGGGCAATTGACAAAATATTGAGCGCATGACAATGCATATATATGACATGATGATTACTATGATATTCATGTGGGCATTACGACAAAATACATAGACCGTTATCCAACAGCGTCTATGACTAATAATCCACCGCCAGGTTGTCATCCGAGTTCCCCGTTGGTATTAAGTTGCAAGCAACGGATAATTGCATTAAGTAATGTGCGTAATGTAAACAAATGCATTAGACCTAACGGCACCCTTAAGCTAAGCATCGGTTATTTTATCCCTAGTGGCAACAGCACATCCACAATCTTAGAAGTTATTGTCACTCTCCCAGATTACCGGAGGCATGAACCCACTATCTAGCATAAATACTCACTCTTGGAGTTACAAGCATCTACTTGGCCAAAGCATCTACTAGTAACGGAAAGCATGCAAGATCATAAATAACATATAAGATAGATTGATAATCAACTTGACATAGTATTCAATATTCATCGGATCCCAGCAAACACAACATGTAGCATTACAATAAGATGATCTTGATCATGATAGGCAGCTCACAAGATCTAAACATGATAGCATAAAGTGGAGAGACAACCATCTAGCTACTGCCATGGACCCGTAGTCCAAGGATGAACTACTCACGCATCACTCCGGAGGCAGGCATGGTGATGTAGAGCCCTCCGGTGATGATTCCCCTCTCCGGCAGGGTGCCGGGAAGAGCTTCTGAACCCTCCCGAGCTAGGGTTGACGGCGGCGGCGTCTCTGGAACTTTTCGTGGATAATGGCTCGGGTTTAGGGTTTTCGCGTCGGGAGGAATAAATAGGCGAAAGGGCGGCGGCTGCGGAGCCACGAGGGCCCCACACCACCCCACGGCGCGGCAGGGGGGCCGCGGCCCCATGGTGTGGCTGCCACGTGGCTCCCCTCCGTGTCTCCTCTGGACTCCGTCTTCGTGTTGGAAAAATAGGAGGTTCTGTCCAAGTTTCGTCCAATTCCGAGAATATTTCCAGACTAGCTTTTCTGGAATACAAAAACAGCAGAAAACAGGAACTGGCACTGTGGCATCTTGTTAATAGGTTAGTCCCAGAAAATGCATAAAAATGCTATGAAGTGTATATAAAACATGTAACAATTGGTATAATATCAACATGGAACATCAGAAATTATAGATACGTTTGAGACGTATCAAGCATCCCCAAGCTTAGTTCTACTCGTCCTCGAGTAGGTAAAACGATAAAAACAAAATAATTTCTGAGGTGACATGCTACAATCATAATCTTGATCAAATAATTGTAAAGCACATGTTATGAATGAAGTGATCCAGGTCAATGGTCTATAGTTTGCTAGCAAGTAGATAATGAGCAAACAACTGAATCATATAAGCAAAAACTTTTCATGAATAGTACTTTCGAGACAAGCATCAAAGAGTTTTGCATAAGAGTTAACTCATAAAGCAATAGATTCTAAGTAAAAGGTATTTAACCAACACAAAGGAAGATTTAAGTTTCAGCAATTGCTTTCAACTTTCAACATATATATCTCATGGATATTTGTCAACACAAAGCATATAATAAGTGCAATATACGAGCATATAAAAATTGTTGCACCAAAGTTGACACTAGTGTTTGCTTCTAAGATAGAAAGAAGTAGGTAAACTGACTCAACATAAAAGTAAAAGAAAGGCCCTTCGCAGAGGGAAGCAGGGATTAAATCATGTGCTAGAGCTTTTTAAGTTTTTGAAATCATATAGAGAGTAAAAATAAGTTTTGAGAGGTGTTTGTTAATTGTCAACGAATCAGAAAATGGAAAGTACAATATGACCCCTGCCAACCAGACTTTTAAGAGCGGCTCCCATGAAGGACGTTATTTCTACCAGCAAGGCAGATCATCCCTCTTTCTCTTTTGTTTACACATGCAGATATTTCACTGTTTGTCATTGCTTGACTGATAAATCAGGGCAAAAATGTGAAGAGAATTAAGCGGTTAAAGTTGTAATTAATTGGGACTGGGCACCCCATTTGCCAGCTCTTTTTGCAAAATTAATGGATAAGCGGATGTATATGCCGCTAGTCCGGTGGTAAAGTCTGTTTGACAGTTGACATAAAGACATCCACCCCGTCCTCATGAGCTTGGTAAACATTGACACAAAATAGGAGTAATAAAGTTTGAATAGTTTAAAGGTAGCACATGAAAAATTTACTTGGAATGGCAAGAAATACCACATATAGGTAGTTATGGTGGACACAGATGGCATGGATTTGGCTCAAGGTTTTGGATGCACGAGAAGCATTCCCTCTCAGTACAGAGTTTAGGCTAGCAAGGTTATTTGAAGCAAACACAGGATATCAACCGACACAGCAAGACTTATATGAAAACATATTGCAAGCATTATAAGACTCTACACTGTCTTCCTTGTTAACCAAACCCTTTTACTAGAAAATATCTAGACCTTAGAGATACCAATCATGCAAACCAAATTTCAACGAGCTTTACGGTAGTTCTTCATTAATAGGTTTTAACTACATGATACAAAAGCTTAAACATGAACTACTTGATAACTCAAAACAATTGACAAGTATCAAATTATCCAATACATGATCTACAAGAATATGTAAGCTTTTTCCATTATACCATCTACCACATGCAACATTTTCTGTTCCAACCAAACACCAATCAATTTATTTCAACATAAACTCTCCAAACAATTATAAGTGAAGCAAGAGAGTACTTTCTTTAAAAGAACTAACAGCTCTGAATAAGAGATGCATGAAAAACAGGAGCTAAAAGCATAGCAATAGCTAGATAAGAATACTCAACAAGTATAAGTGAAGAATAGGAGTATTCATATGAAAAAGCGGAGCGTGTCTCTCTCCCAATCAAGAATGCTGGGGTCCAATCAAGTTGACCATAAGAAAAATAAAATACTGAAAATAAAAGCACACAGACGCTCCAAGTAAAGCACATATGATGTGAAAGAATTAAAATATAGTTTCACTAGAGATGACCTGATAAGTTGCTGATGAAGAAGGGGATGCCTTGGGCATCCCCAAGCTTAGACGCTTGAGTCTTCTTGAAATATGCTGGGGTGATCCATGGGAGCATCCCCAAGCTTAAGCTCTTCACTCTTCTTGATCACATTATATCATCCTTCTCTCTTGACCCTTGAAAACTTCCGCCACACCAAACTCAAAGTAATTCTCATTAGAGGGTTAGTGCACAATCAAAAACTCACATGTTCTATAAGGACACAAACATGACCGTTACTTTTAACATTAGCTACTGCCACTGATGTTATGTGAAGCTCTTCACCCTAAAAAAGAATTCCACTCAACACTAGTAAAAGAGAGAATGCGAAAAATAAAAGACAGAATCTGTCTAAACAGAACAGTCCGCAAAGACGAATTTTTTCGAGGCACTTACGTTGCTCAGATCGAAAAACTTTAAACTAACGAAAGATGCGTACATATCTGAGGATCACGCACAAAAATTTCAGATTTAAATAATTTTTCTGTGATTTTACAGAATTAAAACGGTGAACAGCAGAAATCTGTTCCTGCGCAGAAATCCAAATCTAGCATCATCTTCCTATTAGAGGCAATACTTGGCACAACAATGCGATAAAATAAAGATACAAAGGAATTGTTACAGAAGTAAACAACTCCTTGACTCAAAAAAGAAAAAAAAATAATGGGTTGTCTCCCATAAGCGCTTTTCTTTAACGCCTTTCAGCTAGGCGCAGAAAGTAAGAATCAAGTGTTTCCAAGTGATGAAGCATCAACAGAAAGGTTGGAAGTTTTCTCAACAATGCATTGTATCTTATCTATATAAGTTTCAGAAACTCCTCTTTCATTACTTTTAGGCACACTATCCTCATCAAATAAATTTTCAGGAACAATCCAATCAAAATTCTTTTCTAGTGCCTCATGCATGCCTACAAACTTAAAAGGTATTGGTATCTTAACTTCCCCCTCATAATTAGTTTCTTTAGTGTATTTAAGCCTCTCTTTTTCCAGTTTCTCAAGTGTATTAGCAACATCAATATAATAGCCAAGCATCTTATATCGAATAAAAACTTTTCTAGCTTCTCTAGCAACATCACCAAATTCTTTAAGCAAGGTTTCTAGAACAAAATCTTTCTTTTCACCATCTTCCATATCATGAAGTTTAAGGAACATATGCTGCATTATAGGATTCAGATTGACAAACCTAGCTTCCAACATGTGAACTAGAGAAGCTGTAGCAATTTCATAATTTGGAGCAAGTTCTACCAAGGATCTATCTTCAAAATCTTTAAGCCTACTAATGTGACCCAAGAATTCCTCAATGTTATCTCTTCCAATGATAGACCCACTACCCACAGATATGTCTTTTAAAGTATACTTAGGGAGAAGCATGATGAAATAACAGAAACTAAACAGAAAATAAACTAATGCAAGTAACTAATTTTTTTGTGTTTTTGATAAATAAAGCAAACAAGACTAAATAAAAATAAACTAAGCAAGACAATAACAAAGTAAAGAGATTGGAAGCGTGAAACTCCCCTTGCAGAAATCCTCTTGCTCCCGGCAACGGCGCCAGAAAAAGAGCTGTGCAGGAGTTAGAGGAGCTCTCAGAAATATTTCTTCTCCCCGGCAACGGCGCCAGAAAAGAGCTTGATTGCGTGGATCACACGTTCGCTGGGAGACCCCAAGAGGAAGGTATGAAGCAGTGTAGCAGCAGTTTCCCTCAGTATGAAACCAAGGTTTAATCGAACCAGTAGGAGCAAGAAATCACTTCTGAAGGTTGTTGGTGGCGGAATGTGGCACGGCGCAATACCAGGGAATCCGGCACCGACGTGGAATCTGCACACAACACAATCAAACTACTTTGCCCCAACGAAACAGTGAGGTTGTCAATCTCACCGGCTTGCTGAAAACAAAGGATTAAACGTATGGTGTGGAAAACAGTAGTAAATTGCAGAGAATGAAAAGGAACAGTGTTTGCAGTTGGTTGTATTATCAGTGTAAAAGAATGGACCGGGGTCCACAGTTCACTAGTGGTGTCTCTCCATAAAAGATAACTAACATGCTGGGTGAACAAATTACAGCTGGGCAATTGACAAAATATTGAGCGCATGACAATGCATATATATGACATGATGATTACTATGATATTCATGTGGGCATTACGACAAAATACATAGACCGTTATCCAACAACGTCTATGACTAATAATCCACCGCCAGGTTGTCATCCGAGTTCCCCGTTGGTATTAAGTTGCAAGCAACGGATAATTGCATTAAGTAATGTGCGTAATGTAAACAAATGCATTAGACCTAACGCGCACCCTTAAGCTAAGCATGTTATTTTATCCCTAGTGGCAACAGCACATCCACAATCTTAGAAGTTATTGTCACTCTCCCAGATTACCGGAGGCATGAACCCACTATCTAGCATAAATACTCACTCTTGGAGTTACAAGCATCTACTTGGCCAAAGCATCTACTAGTAACGGAAAGCATGCAAGATCATAAATAACATATAAGATAGATTGATAATCAACTTGACATAGTATTCAATATTCATCGGATCCCAGCAAACACAACATGTAGCATTACAATAAGATGATCTTGATCATGATAGGCAGCTCACAAGATCTAAACATGATAGCATAAAGTGGAGAGACAACCATCTAGCTACTGCCATGGACCCGTAGTCCAAGGATGAACTACTCACGCATCACTCCGGAGGCAGGCATGGTGATGTAGAGCCCTCCGGTGATGATTCCCCTCTCCGGCAGGGTGCCGGGAAGAGCTTCTGAACCCTCCCGAGCTAGGGTTGACGGCGGCGGCGTCTCTGGAACTTTTCGTGGATAATGGCTCGGGTATTTAGGGTTTTCGCGTCGGGAGGAATAAATAGGCGAAAGGGCGGCGGCTGCGGAGCCACGAGGGCCCCACACCACCCCACGGCGCGGCAGGGGGGGGCGCGCGGCCCCATGGTGTGGCTGCCACGTGGCTCCCCTCCGTGTCTCCTCTGGACTCCGTCTTCGTGTTGGAAAAATAGGAGGTTCTGTCCAAGTTTCGTCCAATTCCGAGAATATTTCCAGACTAGCTTTTCTGGAATACAAAAACAGCAGAAAACAGGAACTGGCACTGTGGCATCTTGTTAATAGGTTAGTCCCAGAAAATGCAAAAAATGCTATGAAGTGTATATAAAACATGTAACAATTGGTATAATATCAACATGGAACATCAGAAATTATAGATACGTTTGAGACGTATCAAGGGATGCAGTGGTGGAGGGCGCCGCTGGCGCCGGAGAAGATGAAGACTCCCCGCCCGTGGCCGCAGCGGGAGAGGAGAAATCGACGGTGCAATGCTCGCCGCCGTCGCCGCAGTGGATCCAGATCCTGTTGCAGCTACTGCTGCTGCTGCCGCCGCCACTGCCGCCACCACGGCAGAGTTCTGCTCGCCGGTGCTAGGCATCTGGTGGTGAGTGCACCGCTCGGAAGTGCTCGCCGGAGTTGGATGCCGAAGGAGGAGAGCTCGAGGAGGGAAAGCGGTGGTGTGAGAGCGGAAGTGAGGGAATGGAACGGCACCGCGGTGGATTTGGGGATTTTATCTTCCCCTTGCTCCGTGCTTCGTGCGCGAAACAGCCGGTGCCACGATCTATGCCACGTGCCCACGATCGGCACGTCGTGGAAACGGCGGGCATTGCCGTCGCCTCGATTTCCGCGCGTACACTACTAGGAAAAGCCTTAACAGTGGCGCACCAAAAAGGGATTCTGTGGCGCACCCAGCAAATTTGCTGGGTGCGCCACAGAACTCTCGCCACTAAAATTTATTATTTCTGTGGCGCACCCCCACCACCGTGCGCCACAGAATTTTTTTGAATTTTAAAAAAAGGGCGGCCAGATCTAGATCTGGATCTGGCCAGATCTAGATCTGGCCGCCGGAATTTCGTTTTGTTTCGTCAGAGGTCGTTGGGTGGTGGAGGATGGTGGTCGCCGAGGTCGCCGGAGGTTGGTGGAGGATGGTGGTCGCCGGAGGTCGCCGGAGGTTGGTGGAGGATGGTGGTCGCCGGAGGTTGGTGGAGGATGGTGGTCACCGTAGGTCGCCGGAGTTCGCCGGAGTTGGAGTAGGATGTCGCCGGTGGAGGGAGAGGTCTCCGGAGGTGGTGGAGGAGGTCGTCGGAGTTGAAGGTCGCCGGAGGTGGTGGAGGAGGTCGCCGAAGGTCACCGGAGGTCGCCGGAGGTGGTGGAGGAGGTCGCCGAAGGTCACCGGAGGTGGAGGAGGAGGTCGTCGGAGGTGGTGGAGGAGGTCGCCGGAGGCGGAGAAGGTCGTCGGGGTGGCGGAGGAGGAGAAGGAGAGGAGAAGTGGAGGAGAAGGAGTGGAGGATGGAGGAAAAGAGAAGAGGAGAAGTGGAGGAGAAGGAGGATGGAGGAAAAGGGGAGAGGAGAAGTGGAGGAGAAGGAGAGGATAAGTGGAGGAGAAAAGGGGAAAAGAGAGGGAGAAGAAGGGGTTCGGCCGGCGGGATTCAAATTTCGAATCCCGCCAACAATTCTGTGGCGCACCCAAGCCTGGTGCGCCACAGAATTTTTTTTTCTTTTTTTTTATTTTGCTGCCAAAAATCGTCTATTTGAAATAACTTTTTTCTTTTGGAATTTGAGGATTCTGTGAATTGCTGACCGGGTAAACCTGGGTGGATTCGAACTCGGAATTTTCTCACGATTTTTTTGACATATTATTTGCGTTATTTCGACGTCATATGCAAAAGTTATGGCCGTTACAAGTTTTTTTTCCTGTTTGTTGCAGAAAAGGTCAAAATTCATATTTCAAAATTTCTATACCTACTAGACACTCATACCTAACTACATGTCAAAGGATTTTATTTATTGAATTTTTAATCATTTTCTTTTACTTCTTGCAAGAAAAAAAAGGCGATCCGCGGGGGGGGGGGGGGGGTGGGATCTGAAGAAGGTGCGCCACAGAATTTTTCTTTCCCAATTTCATCCACCCCCCCAGAATTGTTTTCTGTGGCGCACCTAGCCATGTGCGCCACAGAAATGTGACTTTCTGTGGCGCACCAAGCCTGGTGCGCCACAGAAAGGTGATATTTCTGTGGCGCACCGACCTTGGTGCGCCACAGAATGTCTAATTTCTGTGGCGCATGTGGTTTAGTGCGCCACAGAAATGTAACTTTCTGTGGCGCACCGGGCACCGTGCGCCACAAAAAATAATTCTTTGGCGCACCAGTTAAGGGTGCGCCACAGAATGTCAACCTACCTATAACCCTTTTCCTAGTAGTGGTAGTGGAGAAGTAATCATGATGTTGATGGCCCTTGACGTAGTTACCTGCGTCAAAAGAATATGGGTTAGGTTGAGACTCCAAGTGCAGAGTGTATAGTATAGGAAAGACGGTTTTCCCCACGAGGGGTGACTCGAGGGTTTAATATCGAACTCTCGGGGAATCAGTAGTGAAAGATTTATCTTCTTATCCTTCTCTTGAAAACCTACAAAACAAAGTAAATTGTTTTGGCCCTCAACCTCACCAAGTGGTTGTCAAGCACAAGGTGTGAGAATGATATCAAAATAAATGAATGCAAAACAGTAAATAAATATGCAATGATGATAAATAAATATGCAAGGATGGTGGAAACAATGATGGATGATATTTTTGGGTTTTGTATTGTGAATGCAAGATGTAAAAGTGTTTTTGTATTTTCGGATTTTTAAATGGCAGAAAATGTAAAGTGGATAAAAGTTGTTGGAAAGGTGTTTCTTATGATTAAAAATGGACCGGGGTTCATGGTTTCACAAATGCACTCTCTCTTTAATAAAGTGGTAGACAATGGAACACTAGAATTGACATATGAGATTGCAACAAAAGGTTTCATGACAAGTTACTAATTATATGGGCATCACGTCCTAACATAGAGATTTTTGTTTATTAATCTCTCTTATACTCCACCAAGATGCGAACTAAATCATAACACCTTAGTAATTAAGATAAATCAGAGCATAGCATTAAGTATCATGACATGAAGTTAAAATAAGAACATGCTAGATCTAGTCATGGAGTAGTGGCAATGGTCACACCCACATCTCCGGTAGCAAGGTATTTTTCTTTATCCCTAGTGAGGCAACAAAGTAAGGTAAAACACCCAAGTGGATCGCGGAACTTTCTCTCACGTTCACCGCACTAGCCACCCCCCGTTACTCCAACTAATGCACACGTTCCCCCTCACACGCTCTCATACACATGCTTGATCATAACAAGTAAACAAGAACGGGGTACATAATATGCATCTACTTTCATAACTGAAACAAAACTATTGCAATCTCAAACATATATTAACTCATAAAAAGATCCACCACAAAGGTATTACATAGATGACCGTAATCATGTTCAGCAGCTCATACGGTACTAATTAGTGAAGCTCAAGAGAGGAGAGATACATAAGTTACTTCCACAAACCCATAGTCATCATGGAGACGGTGGAGAAGTCGTTGGAGAAGATGGAGACCACGCCGGCAGCGCCCCGCCGGAGTTTTCCCCCTCCAATCTGCAACTCCAGGTCTCTGTTTCGTGGTTTCTGTGTTTCTGCGGCGCTCCTTTCCGAAGGCGTCGGGGACTATTTTTATAGTCGTTTTTAGGTCAAGACGGAGGCTCGGGAAAAAAGATCGACGGCAACGGAGCCACGAGGCCCAGATGGTGGGTCCCACGCGGCCAGGATCTGGCCGCGTGGGCCACCTCTTCTGGCCCTCGGGCCTCCGCTTGTTCGCTTCCTTCGCTCCCACGCTTTGTTCCTTCCAAAAACTGATGCTCGTAAATTTCAGGTCATTTGGACGTCGTTTGGGTCCCTGAAACATCAAAATATAGAAAATAGGGTTTTCTGCCTGTGCAGGGTTAATTCCAGAAAAATAGGGAAACAATGAAATATTCCCAAAATCAATATAAAACAATGATATAACCCTTATATGATGCAAATATGATTGAAATATAAGTAATATAATGCAAAGTTCATGTATGCATTTTACATGCATCAACATCCCCAAGCTTAACCTATACTCGTCCTCGAGTATGAAGGTGATAAAACTAACATGGACTTTGCAATTTAATACTATCAAAGGATATCAAAGATGATTACTATTGCTACATAGAGTCAAATGATTCATTCTTCAAAGGAGTAGCAATATACAAGATAGATTATGAAGTGATATCAAATATTCAATGTAAGGATGTTCAATGATAATTCACAAAGTGTAACATAGAAGAAAGTACTATGGACCAAATGTATGCATAATGAAAAGTAAAAACATCCTATAATGGTCATAGAGTATTTTATAAATCTGAATATAAAAGGTGGACACTTTGGAAAGATATATAAATGAGTAGAGGTAAAACATGAATAAGTTTCATCTAACTTCCAAATGCTTCTACTTAAGTTAATGTTTGCAATGTGGTATTGGTGTCAAGCTCTCATTACCCCTATCATAGCATCTTGAATGGTTAAAGTTTAAAGTGAAAGCAAATATGAGTAGTATGCTTGACAAAGTATGGGTTGAATGTCTCATGCCCCGTGAATACGAGTACCTACACCACGGTGTTACTCAACTTGGGACACAAAGCAAGTTCAAGTTAAGGTCATTGTAAGTAATATAATAGCGTCATCAAGAGCGTCAACTGGGGTACCTCTTGTCCCAGGACATGGAACAAGCCCATGTCAAAATGACAAGACAAACAAAAAAATGAACAATCTCCACACCCTTTTTATTTACTATTGGTATAGCTTTTTATTGTGGGGTGCATCACTGAAGGTTCACCATAGCATGTAAGTAAATTTCCACCATGAATGATGCATGGCTTAGATTAGCGGCCCAGGCGTCTCTCTAGCCATTTATACAAACTCATTAAACTCACTAAGTTTCCACATTTATTTGGCACCATGATAAGCATCCATAAACAAAAGTACATGATATCAACAAAATATAAAGAGCACGTTGAAAGCTTGCCATGTGACAGCACATATGAGCTAACTCCCAACCAAGACTCTTGTCAAGCTCACAACTTCATAATTTTAATCACAATGGGTCATGTTTATTAAGTGCAATAAAAGTAAGGTGTGCATCAAGTTCGTGAGAGCTCTTTAACCAACTTTTCCCATAACAATCAATAACATAAGCATTTTAATTCAGAAGTATAGATAATACAAAATAACATGATAAACATACTCGGAATAGCATAAAGCTAATAGGTAGATATGGTGGACTCACTGGAAAAACTTTGGTTGAAGGTGTTGGAAAACAAGTTTTTACTTGTTGGAATTTTTGGGCTAGCAAGAGGGAGAAAGTTGACCGTCTAAATGCATGCATAAGTGTCCATAGAACTAACCAATCCATGTTAAACAAAGTAAAGTAACATTCAGCATCAAAACATGAATAAAAGATAGCTCTTGATAAAACACTTGCAAATTAATATTCATTAAAAGCATATGAATCATGCAACTATATGTATCTTTTTGAATCAACTCAAACATCCCTTTCCCAATCTTTTTAATAGCATCCAACTTAATTCAACCCAAATTTCCAGTAGCTCTCTCATATATAAATGATAGTGGTGGTCTCAAGACAAACAAAAATCAAACCGAAATAAAAAGCAAATAAAAGACGCTCCAAGTTTATGCGATAAAGTGCATTGATCGAAAAACAGAAGTTAGACGTGTGCAAACCGAGAGTGTGTTGGTCCAGTGGGGTTGTCTTCACATCCCCAAGCTTATGGTCTTCACCATCCTTGGATAGCTCTTGGTGCATCTCCTCTAATCCCTGTGAAAAAACTTCAAAACACCGTTTCTCCCATTTCTTTTCTGTGGGGTGACATTAGTAGTGATAGACAAAGAATTCTTGCTGCATAAAATCCTTAAACAAAAATTCATATGAATGTCCAGAAAGTGTATAATGTTGTATGCCTACTTATAAACTCAATTGGATCAAAAAGATTCAAGTTAAAAGTTCAAAGAATGCATCAAACAAAATGGGACAGAATCTGTCCAGAAAAACAGCAGCAGCAAAACGTATTTTTCTACCCTACTTAAATATGTCGAAAAATTCTGAAAAATTCATGCTTACAGAGGATGAAAAGTTGCAACTACAGTTCAAATATCAGCTCATTCGGAGTTACAGAATAGGAATTAAAAATCATACCGTGCACAGATTCGTGCTGGAATAAAATCTCCGAATGCAAATAGCAACTTTTTCAAACCAAAATAGGTAAAACTTGGCACTTTATTAAAAATTCCAGAAACAAAACTAAAAACTAAGTCTCTTGTTACAGCAAGAGGACACAAAGAAAATCAAAAATAAAAACAACCGGGTTGCCTCCCGTAAAGCGCTTTCTTTATAGCCATGTAGCTAGGCTTCTTACTTGATATTTATTGTGGACGAAGCTCATGAGGGAGCTTGAACTTTGATGTGTCCCTCTTCCTTGGGAAGTGTTCCATGCACTTCTTGTGTGGAAACTGAAACTTCACATTCCCTTCTTTTGAATCAATGATAGCACCTGTGGTACGAAGAAAAGGTCTTCCAAGAATAATTGGACTAGAGGTTTTATTCCCCATATCCATGATTAGAAAATCAACAGGTACAAATGTCATATGCAACTCTACCATAACATCACTTACTTTTCCTAAAGCATGTTTAATGGAATCATCAGCAAGTGCAAGTTCAATAGAGCATTTTTCAAGATTCTTTAATTCAAGAACTTCATATATTCTTTAGATAAAACAGAGACACTAGATCCTAGATCTAATATAGCATGGTGTGTCTCTTTTCCAATGGTTACTAGTACTTTGGGAATCCATATATCCCCAAGCTTAGGTGGTATCATAGCTTCTTGGTTGTACCTAGCAATCTTTTCTTTTAAAACATGATTAGCAATATAAGAACCAAAACCTGCTTGGTTAACATTGATGGAAGGATCACTTGCAAATTTTTGTAAGATAGATATTAATTCATGCAAGCTACAATTCTCTAAGTCAAGCAATGGTTCCTTGACTTCACTAAGCATTTTAACTTCCTCAACTTTCTTTTCCTTTTTAACCCAAACTTGTTTCTTACCAGGAACTTCCTTCTCATGTTTAAATGATGGATCTTTCTTTAATGAATCACTAACACGAACCAACTTTTCCTCAATTCTGTTGAGGTAAACATCTTTTTCAAGAAATTCCCTCTCACATAATCTTAGTTTATGCATAACATTAACTAATTCATTGTCTATCCTGGGAATAATGTTTTCAGAATAAGATGCTAGTTGTTCAAAATCCTCTTTATTTGGTAGTTTCTCTAATTTGGCTTCAAATTTATCTATAGATAATGCAAGTGCTACTGTGGTATCCTCCACCTTTTTCTTACTACCCACAAAGCTACCAAAAATTCTTCTAAGTGTCATGGCTGCACAAGGTGGTGTTGACAAGACAAAACTTCCACCTGTAGCCCCATCTAAAGCATTTTGATACCAAGGATATATTCCATAATAAAAGTAAAGATTTAGCTTTTCATCTTCACAAGGTGTAGGATCTTCATAGTGTATCCTATTAATTCTTACCCAAGCATCTTTTAATGTTTCTCCAGGATGTTGCTTAAAATTAGAAGTGGAACTTAATGGAGGACTCACTTCTTGTTTGTTTCCAAGAACCATGATTGCAAGTTTTTATGTGTTTTTAATTTTTTATGCAAAACTGAAAATAAAATGACACTAAACAATGCAAACCGAAATAACAAATGCAACACAAAATGCAAAACTGAAAATAAAAATGCAAACCGAAATATAAATATGATATGCAAGACAATAACAAAACAAAATAAAATGCTTTGAAGGTAAAGATGGATAAGATGATGCTCACGTAGGTGCAACCTCCCCAAGCTTAGGTGTTTGCACAAGTTGGTGATGAAGTTGACTTTGTTGTGAGATACCCTTGGATAAACCTTTACAGCAATGATTCCCCGGCAACGGCGCCAGAAAACTGTCTTGATGGCCCTTGACGTAGTTACCTGCGTCAAAAGAATATGGGTTAGGTTGAGACTCCAAGTGCAGAGTGTATAGTATAGGAAAGACGGTTTTCCCCACGAGGGGTGACTCGAGGGTTTAATATCGAACTCTCGGGGAATCAGTAGTGAAAGATTTATCTTCTTATCCTTCTCTTGAAAACCTACAAAACAAAGTAAATTGTTTTGGCCCTCAACCTCACCAAGTGGTTGTCAAGCACAAGGTGTGAGAATGATATCAAAATAAATGAATGCAAAACAGTAAATAAATATGCAATGATGATAAATAAATATGCAAGGATGGTGGAAACAATGATGGATGATATTTTTGGGTTTTGTATTGTGAATGCAAGATGTAAAAGTGTTTTTGTATTTTCGGATTTTTAAATGGCAGAAAATGTAAAGTGGATAAAAGTTGTTGGAAAGGTGTTTCTTATGATTAAAAATGGACCGGGGTTCATGGTTTCACAAATGCACTCTCTCTTTAATAAAGTGGTAGACAATGGAACACTAGAATTGACATATGAGATTGCAACAAAAAGGTTTCATGACAAGTTACTAATTATATGGGCATCACGTCCTAACATAGAGATCTTTTGTTTATTAATCTCTCTTATACTCCACCAAGATGCGAACTAAATCATAACACCTTAGTAATTAAGATAAATCAGAGCATAGCATTAAGTTCATGACATGAAGTTAAAATAAGAACATGCTAGATCTAGTCATGGAGTAGTGGCAATGGTCACACCCACATCTCCGGTAGCAAGGTATTTTTCTTTATCCCTAGTGAGGCAACAAAGTAAGGTAAAAACCCAAGTGGATCGCGGAACTTTCTCTCACGTTCACCGCACTAGCCACCCCCGTTACTCCAACTAATGCACACGTTCCCCCTCACACGCTCTCATACACATGCTTGATCATAACAAGTAACAAGAACGGGGTACATAATATGCATCTACTTTCATAACTGAAACAAAACTATTGCAATCTCAAACATATATTAACTCATAAAAAGATCCACCACAAAGGTATTACATAGATGACCGTAATCATGTTCAGCAGCTCATACGGTACTAATTAGTGAAGCTCAAGAGAGGAGAGATACATAAGTTACTTCCACAAACCCATAGTCCAGGGGTGGACTACTCCCTCTTCATCATGGAGACGGTGGAGAAGTCGTTGGAGAAGATGGAGACCACGCCGGCAGCGCCCCGCCGGAGTTTTCCCCCTCCAATCTGCAACTCCAGGTCTCTGTTTCGTGGTTTCTGTGTTTCTGCGGCGCCCTTTCCGAAGTGCGTCGGGGACTATTTTTATAGTCGTTTTTAGGTCAAGACGGAGGCTCGGGAAAAAAGATCGACGGCAACGGAGCCACGAGGGCCCAGATGGTGGGTCCCACGCGGCCAGATTCCTTGGCCGCGTGGGCCACCCTCTTCTGGCCCTCAGGCCTCCGCTTGTTCGCTTCCTTCGCTCCCACGCTTTGTTCCTTCCAAAAACTGATGCTCGTAAATTTCCAGGTCATTTGGACGTCGTTTGGGTCCCTGAAACATCAAAATATAGAAAATAGGGTTTTCTGCTGTGCAGGGTTAATTCCAGAAAAATAGGGAAACAATGAAATATTCCCAAAATCAATATAAAACAATGATATAACCCTTATATGATGCAAATATGATGGAAATATAAGTAATATAATGCAAAGTTCATGTATGCATTTTACATGCATCAGATGTGTGTGGAGTTCAAACTGTCGTGGACCCCGTGACGTCATCTGTCAACATTTGACAAGACCACACATGGAAGATTCCTGACAGGCAGTCAGGCCATCTTTCCCATGTTGGCAGCAATTGTACCGACTACTTTAGACGGATCGCCGCTTACTTCAACTTTGGAATGCTTGAAACTCTTCAGCCGCCTACAAACCAAGACGGACGTCGCCGACAAAGGAAGACGGCGCCTGGAGAACTTCAACCCTTCCAGGGGCTAATGTTGGGGATATACCAACTAGGGGTATCACCAGCATGGATCAATCCGGCTAGTCCAGGGTGGCCCGCAGTGGTGGTAAAGGCTTTGCCTGCCGGGCGGCCCAGATAGCTGACGACCAAGGGAAGGCGGATGCCGGCAAGGAGAAGGCCCAAGACGGAAGCCCATGAAGCCACCTAGACTAAGGGGGTATATGGCAGACTTGCCGGTTAGGTTTAGGACTCTGTATGCTTGCCGGATACGTATTCTCCCTGTAACCCTAGGTCTGGCCGCCTATATAAGCCGGACCAGGGACGCCTTTAGGGCAGGATCAATCTCTCATTGTAACCCAACCAAGGCTGTTGCCATTATAGTGAGTTATAGCAGCACGTAGGACCTCGCCACCACTGCGAGATCCGAAGCTGGGTAATCCGCCTTGTTCGATCCCGACCTCGACGACGCTCCCCTTCACCCCCTCGGTTCACCCTCGGCTAGAGGACCCCCGTCTCCTATCAAGAATGCCGATACGACGACGGATACAAAGGAAAAAAAACTAAAAGTGTAGAACGAATCCATGAATAATGCGACATTTCCTCGAATCCGGTGTTTTGCCTCGTAGGTCTAAATGCACCTGTTATAAAAAATGAATTTTAAATATAATGTCAAAAAAGTTCGGATGTGTATCCAGACATTCTATGTTCGGATACAAAGTTTTGCGGAAAAAATACATTTTTTATGCCTAGTATAAAAAAGATTAAAGAAAAATGTTTCGTGAAAAGTCATTTTGGAGCACCAGAATTTATCGTTTTCACACATGCCACAAAATTGTCTTTTTCGCGAAAGTTTATTTGCAAACATAAAATGCTGGGATGTGTAGCGAAATTTTTATTTAAACCGTCACGTGTGATTGGGTAGTGGGCGAGCTCCCAAACGCCACGACCCTAATTTACAAATTAAACCGTCGAAGTAAAAAAATTGAAAGAAAATTACGACAAGTGGTGGGTAGTCCGAGCCACACAAACAGGTTCGATCGCACTGGGGGAGGTGTGGCTCGTTGCACCGACCTGGGTACAAAATAAGTAATTATGCACCCAGGGAGTCTAATGGAGTTTCTATGTTCTTACATCCTTATTGTGGGGGAGGGGGGCAATTGCCCTCTCCTCAAATGATTTTAATTAAACAACAGTTCGAAGCTACATCACACAAGTTCATGCAAATACTATAGATATCCAGTTTACATACGGCATGCAGATTAATTATTGGGATGTCATGTCATTCAACAGATGCCAAATCAGATTGCATAATGATAAATGGCTTTTGCAACTCCGTCATTGTTGTTGCTGGCACCAATTTCAGATCAGCCACTTCTTTAGTCTCCCAACATCCATTTGTCGGAGCGACACCGAGACCGGCCAACTGCAGCATTTTCATGTCGTTTTCCCCATCTTCAATTGCCATGAACTGCAATTAGAATTTGTCAACTTTTCTATTATTATTCGACGAGAAGTTTGATTTGTTTCCTAAAGTTCCCCGTAACACAAAATTAATAGAATATCATCCCCGCTCTCGCGATAGCCTAGCCTAGCCTCCCCCGAGCCTGCCGCCGGTGGCCACCTCGGCCACGGTGCGGCTGCGTCACCTCCTACTCCGGGAGCGGCGTCCAGCTTCCTAACCCGGCATGGGCTCCAGTCCTCCGCCCTGCTCGGCGCCGAGCTCGCCCGGATCTGATGGCCGAGTGAGTTTCACGTCCACGCCTTCTGGATCTCATGTCTCGCCCACCCATCGCTGTCACAAACCTCGCCATCCTACGCGGCAATGGCTGCTCGCTCACCCTCCCCTCCGCCTTCAATGCCCTCTGTGGCTGCTGAGGTCGCCTCCCGCCCGTTGCTCTGTAGCATCGTTGTCCGATCCACACCCACCCATCGCTCTGCCAGGCCTGTTGCACAGGAATGGAAGGTTGTTCGGAGGGGCCACGGACGCTACCCCGCTCCTTTGCCGCCTCGGGAGGCCGGAGTTACTGCTGGCCAATTGATGTCTACGCACGCTTCTATTCTTGTAGACAGTGTTGGGCCTCCAAGTGCAGATGTTCGTAGAACAGCAGCAAGTTTCCCTTAAGTGAATAACCCAAGGTTTATCGAACTCAGTGAGGTAGAGGTCAAAGATATCCCTCTCAAGCAACCCTGCAATTAAGATACAAGAAGTCTCTTGTGTCCCCAACACACCCAATACACTCGTCAGGTGTATAGGTGCACTAGTTCGGCGAAGAGATATTAAAATACAAGTGATATGGATGATTATAAGTGGTAATTGCAATCTGAAATAAAAATGGCAGCGAGCAAACATGTAGCAGAACTGGTTGTAAACGGTGTTTCAATGCTTGGAAACAAGGCCTAGGGATCATACTTTCACTAGTGGACACTCTCAACAATAATAATATAATTGAATACATAGATACTTCCTCTTCACTATGCTACCCGAACTACTCTCCCGTTGGATAACGAACACCAATCCACTGCGTAGGGCTGTAAAAGCACGCCTCAAGTCTGTATTCCACCTCTAGGGCACCCGCGCTGTCACTGTGAGCGCCCCAAAATAGTACTAAACAAACGCCACAATTTTATAGAAACATCCAACACAAGAACAACTCATGGCAAGTATTCGCATAATCTTTAATCCAAAGAGTCACACACGGTGCGCACACTGTCAACTTCGCACCGTGGGACAAAGGTGACTCCGGAGTTTACATTAATAAAACCACTTGAGTAGCATATTCATAAGATTATGAAGAGTAACATATATGGATTCAACTAGATTACAAAGTTCATGATCACATATAGATCACACCATGGGAGAGAGAGATAAACCACATAGCTACCGGTAGAGTCCTCAGACTCGATGGAGAACTACTCCCTCCTCATCATGGGAGGCAGCAACGGCGATGATGGAGGCGGTGGCGTCGATGGAGATGGCTCCGGGGGCACTTCCCCGTCCCGGCAGGGTGCCGGAACAGAGACTTCTGACCCCCGAATTAGGGTTTTTGGTGGCGGCGGCGCTACGGAGCTTTTTTGGAGAAATCGTCGAACCTTCTAGGGTTTTCTCCGTGGAGGCAATAAATAGGCCAAACTGCAACGCGAGGGGGTGCACGAGTCGACCACGCCACCCCTCGGCGCCACCCCCCTCCAGGCCACGCCGAGCCCTGGCGAGGAGGCTGTGGGCCTCCACCGGACTTGTCCTTCTAGCTCACGGAGTATTCTGGCGAAATAGAATTTATGGAATTTTTTGGGATTTTTCTGAGCACTTTGGTTTTTGGACCTTTTCTGCAATGCACAGACATAATAAACAGAAACTGGTACTGTGGCATCTTGTTAATAGGTTAGTTCCAGAAAATACATAATATGATATAAAGTGTATATAAAACATGTGGCAATTGATATAAAACATGCATGGAATATCGAAAATTATAGATACGTTTGAGACGTATCAAGCATCCCCAAGCTAAGTTCCTGCTCGTCCTCGAGTAGGTAAACGATAAAACAATATAATTTTTGAAGTGACATGCTAGCAACACAATCTTGATCAAATAATATTGTAAGGCACATATGAATGAATGAAGTGATCCAAGCCAATGGTCTATAGTTTGCTACAAAATAAGTAATGAGTAAACAACTGAATCATATGAGCAAAACTTTTTCATGAATAGTACTTTGGAGACATTGTATCTACAAGTTTGCATAAGAGTTAACTCAAAAGCAATAGATTCTAAGTAAAAGGTATTTAACCAACACAAATGAAGATTTCAGCTTCAGCATTTGCTTCAACTTCAACATTTTTATCTCATGGATATTGTCAATACAAAGCAGTATAATAAGTCCAATATATAGCATATAACAATTGTTGTACCAAAGTTGACACTAGTGTTTGCTTGTGGAGATAGAAAGAAGTAGGAAAACTGACTCAACATAAAAGTAAAAAGAAAGGCCCTTCACAGAGGGAAGCATGGATTAAATCATGTGCTAGATCTTTTTAAGGTTTTGAAATCATATAGAGAGTAAAAATATAAGTTTTGAGTGGTGTATGCTAATTGTCAACGAATGGCAGCAGATGAAAACAGTATTCCCCTTGTCAACCAGACTTTTTAAGAGCGCCTTCCATGAAGGACGTTATTTCTACCAGCAAGGCAGATCATCCCTCTTTTCTCTTTTGTTTACACATTGGTTGAATTGCTTAACTGATAAATCAGGGCAAAAATGTGAAGAGAATTAAGCGGTTAAAGTTGTAATTAATTGGGACTGGGCACCCCGTTGCCAGCTCTTTTTGCAAAATTAGTAGATAAGCGGATGTATATGCCGCTAGTCTGATGGTAAAGTCTGTTTGACAAGTGAAATAAAGAATAACCCACATACATCCTCATGAGCTGGTAAACAGTGACACAAATAAGGAGTAATAATTTGAATAGTTTAAAGGTAGCACATGAAGTATTTACTTGGAGTGGCAGGAAATACCACATATAGGTAGTTATGGTGGACACAGGTGGCATGGATTTTGGCTCAAGGATTTGGATGCACGAGAAGCATTCCCTCTCAGTATAGAGTTTAGGCTAGCAAGGTTATTTAAGCAAACACAGACTATCAACCGGTACACCAAGAATTATATGACAAACATATTGCAAAGATTATAAGACTTCACACTGTCTTCCTTGTTAACCAAACCCTTTTACTAGAAAATATCTAGACCTTAGAATTACCGCTTATGCAAACCAAATTTCAACAAGCTTTACGGTAGTTCTCCACTAATGGGCTTTACTTACATGATGCAAAAGTTTAAACATGACCTACTTGGTAACTCAAAACAATTGACAAGTATCAAATTATCCAAGATAGTGATCTACAAGAGTATGTAAGCCTTTTCCATTATACCATTTACCACATGCAACATTTTCTGTTCCAACTAAACACCAATCAACTTATTTAAACAACTCTCCAAACAAATATAAGTGAAGCAAGAGAGTACTTTCTTTAAAAGAACTAATAGCTCTGAACAAGAGATACATGAAAACAAGAGCTAAAAGCTTAACAGCGCTAGACAGGAATACTCAACAAGTATAAGTTAAGAATAGGAGTATTCTAATGAAAAAGCAGAGCGTGTCTCTCTCCCAAATAAGAGTGTCGGGATCAAGCATTGTAGTGACCAAAGAATAAAACAAAGACAAATTGAAAGTAAAAGCACACTGACGCTCCAAGAACAGCACATATGATGTGAAGAAATTAAAATATAGTTTCACTAGAGATGACCTGATAATTTTGTCGATGAAGAAGGGGATGCCCAAGGCATCCCCAAGCTTAGACGCTTGAGACTTCTTGAAATATGTTGAGGAGATCCATGGGAGCCTCCCCAAGCTTAAGCTTTTCACTCTTCTTGATCCTATTATATCACTCTTCTCTCTTGACACTTGAAAACTTCCTTCACACCAAACTCAACATAATTCTCATTAGAGGGTTAGTGCATCAAATCAAAAACTCACATGTTCTGCAAAGACGCAAACATGACCATCATTTTAAACATTAACAACTGTTACTAGCCTTATGTGAAGCTCTTCCACTTAAAGAATCCCACTTAACACTAGTAAAAGAGAGAATGCAAAATAAAAGATAGAATCTGTCTAAATCAGAACAGTCTGAAAAGACGAATTTTTCCGAGGCACTTACGTTGCTCAGATCGAAAAACGTTGAACTAACGAAAGATGCATACATATATCAGGATTATGCAAAAAAATTTGTAGATTTAAATCACATTTCTATGAATTTAGGATTTTCGTACAGTGAACAGCAGAAATCTGTTCCTGCGCAGTAATCCAAATCTAGCATCATCTTATCATTAGAGACTTTTCTTGGCACAACAAAACGATAAATAAAAGATACAAAGGAGTTGTTACAGAAGTAGACAAGCTCCTTAACTCAATAAAAGAAAATTGCAGAAAATAAAATAACATGGGTTGTCTCCCACAAGCGCTTTTCTTTAAAGCCTTTTAGCTAGGCATGATAATTTTGATGATGCTCTCATATGTATAAGAGTTGAATATAAGAGAGCATAAAAAGCAAATACCAAACACATTTAAGTCTAACCCACTTCCTATGCAAAGGAATCTTGTAAGAAAATAAATCAATGAAGCACAAAGTGACTAGCATAGGAAGGCAAAGCAAGTGCAACATCAAAAATTTCAACATAAAGAGAGGAGACTTAATATTATTGTGATATATGAATCCATGTCTCCCTCTCTCATAGTAACTTCCAGTAGCATCATTGATAAAATCCACAATATAACCATCACATGAAACATTCTTATCATGATCCATATGCATAAAAGTATCAATATTTTCCACATAAGCAAAGTCCTTCTTATTAATAACAATAGGAGTAGGATCATCATAAAGAACTCGAACATGATAAACAAGTTGTATATTAGAGGGATGGTTTTGCGTAATCCCTCCATAACTATGAAAAGTTTCATGAGGATGATTGTAATTATAACCTATGTCATAGTTATCATCACAATAAATATCAAAGACTGGAGGCATAGTATCATCATAAACAACAGAATAGTTATCTTTCAAAGTATGTTTATTTGTAAACATATCATCATCATTTTTACTAGAAGGAGAGGTCTCAAATATATAATCATCAGTAGCAAAAGGATTTTCAAACACCTCATCCTCAAGCTTTCCATATCATCATTAGAAGGAACATGGATAGTACTAATAGTATAGCAATTATTAACATCATCATTTTCAGAATTGGTACCAAAAATATTTTCAATATCAAAAGTAGTGTTCTTTTCCCAATCATGATCACTACTATAAGTAACATGCATATAATCATCATCAATAAATTTAGACTCATCAGAAACAACAATGAAAGGAGCAACATGCTTATGGGAGGATACCGTTTCCTCTCTCCTTTTACTCCTCTTCTTCTTCTTCTTTCCCTCTTTAGGAGGGAGAGGTTTGAAAGGAGGCTTCTCCACATACCCTGGTTTACTGTTAGAAATAATAGAAGAAACTTGGGAGGATTCCTCTCTTTCAGTAATAAGAACAAAACACATATTAGTCCTGTCATATTTTGGTAAAGTCCCATCTTTTATAATATTTTGTATGTAAGTATTTGTGTGGCAATTATCAACACAATAGAGATGACATCCATGCAGGACGCTATTCATATCAAAAGCACTCATATCTAAAAAGAACTTTTTCTTGATAACTCTTCACACCCCAAAAATAATGTAAGTTCATCATGTTGATTAGTAGTGATCATGTTATTACAATAGAATCGCGCAGTACTCATTAAATTCGATGTACTCCCTCCGATCCATATTAGTGGGCATAGCTTTGTCTAAATTCATATGTATCTAGTTAAGTATTTAGACTAGATACATGTGTATCTAGACAAAGTTGTGCCCACTAATATGGATCGGAGGTAGTACTATCATTAGAACCTGAGCATTGAAAATTGAAATGACCCTTATTAAAGCAAAGTTCACAAATAAAAGGATAGAGGGCGCAAACTTTTTCAGGAAGATCACTTAGAGCCCTGTGCCACGTTCTAGTTTTTTTCATTCCTATGATGGATACAATAATCTTCTTCGATTTGATTCTTTTCACAAGGTCTAAGTGCTCCACAAAAATTAACATGCTTATAAGAAATAGTATTTTCAGAAGTTTGAGCATGTTTATTGCAATCATTAATAACAATTTCATTTTCTATGCAAGTGTCTTTGAAAGGTTCATGATACATGTCCCAATTTTCTTTAGGAATATTAATATGGGAAGCAAAGGTTCTACAACAATCAACAATAATTTGAGAATCAAGACCATATTTAGCACTAAGCTCATGAAAACTAACAGTTTCAACGAAAGACTTAATGCAATCATACTCATAGTTTATACCTGATTCTTTACCTTTGTCATTCTCCCAATCTTCAGTATTGCTTTGAATTGTTTCAAGAAGATCCCATTTAGCTTCAACCTTCTTACTTGTGAAAGAACCCTCTGAACATGCATCTAGAAAATCCTTGTAATGACCTGAAAGCCTTGCATAAAAATTAGTAACAATTATTTCCTCAGGAAGCCCATGGTTAGGACATTTGAGTATTAATGTTTTCAGTCTTCCCCAAGCTTGAGCAATGCTTTCTCCGTCATGAGGACAAAAATTATAAATGTAATTCCTATCTAAATGCATTTCAAAAAGAGGATAAAATTTAGAGTAAAAGAGAGATTCAAGCTCCTTCCACTCCGACTGATGAGGATCATCCAGTAGCTCATACCACTCCTTTGCTTTGTCCTTAAGTGACAATGGAAATAATTTCTTCATGGCATTTTCTCTTGATAAACCTGCAACCTTAAATAACTCACAAAGTTCTGTAAGTTTCAACAAGTGATCACTTGGATGGACTGTTCCATCCCCTGCATAACGTTCATCCATAACCTTTTCAACAATTTCCATAGGTATTTCAAAAGGAATACTTTCAGTAGGTGGATTTAGAATATCACAAGCATCATTAGAATTATCACATATGGGAGACAAAGTATTATCAAAGCAAATTTTCTCCTCGAAAGCCAGGGAACTAAAAAGATCATTTTCATCAAAACTAGCTTCCCCAAGCTTAGACTTTTCCATAGCATTAGCAATAATGGTGTTCAAAGAATTCATGCTAATAACATTGTTACCACTATTATGCAAACAAATTTCCATAGGTTTTTTAATTTTCTCTTCAAAAACATCATGTCCTAATTCAATATAAATTTCATAAAGATCTCTAATTTTTGTGTTGTTTTCCATTAAGCCTAACAAGTGAAATAAAAACAAGAAACAAAAAGATATAATTGCAGAATCTAAAGAAGATAGCTTCGAGCACTCACACGCCGGCAACAGTGCTAGAAAATAGCTTAGTAGACGGAGGATGTGAGTACCTTTTACCTTACCTCCCCGGCAACGGCGCCAGAAAATAGCTTGATGTCTACGCACGCTTCTATTCTTGTAGACAGTGTTGGGCCTCCAAGTGCACAGGTTTGTAGAACAGCAGCAAGTTTCCCTTAAGTGAATAACACAAGGTTTATCGAACTCAGGGAGATAGAGGTCAAAGATATCCCTCTCAAGCAACCCTGCAATTAAGATACAAGAAGTCTCTTGTGTCCCCAACACACCCAATACACTTTTCAGGTGTATAGGTCTCGGGGTTATGATAAATAGATTAACCTGCGGCCCACAAATGTAATGCGGCTTATAATCAATGGGCTTGCACTGAGGTGGGCCGACACGAAGAGTCGCAGCACGGTGTAGGAAGAATCTAGAAGATCCAAGATGGCTTAACTTGGAAGGCAAGAAAAGTAGTCTCCAAGTAATTCCTTTGTAACCTAGCGAGCCTCTGGATATATAAAGAGGACTCACAGGACTAGACAGACAAGTTCTGAAACCCTAGATCTCAAGGCGACTCGACACATCAATCGCCAACTCCATTGTAACACCATATTCATATCAATACCAATCTAGGATAGTCAGGACGTAGGTCTTTACCTCACATTGAGGGGCCGAACCTGGGTAAAAAACATTGTCTTCCTCGTGCCCTGCGATCTTTAGCTCGGAGACGCTCGATCGCTTAATCCCCAACTCTACGAAGTCATCCATGACATCTGACGTGACAAACCCACTACAGTTGGCGCCCACCGTGGGGCCTGCGGTCAAGAGCGTCATGTTCCGCGCTGGATCTGTGCCAGGGACGGAGGATCTCGTCGTCGATTCAAGCTCGGCGACTTCAACGTCGCGCCGGTCTAAATGATTCGGCGGTATCTACATCTACATCATGATCTACCTCAAGCTCGAGTAGAAAGCATGGAGAAATTCGATCGCGCGATTCGCGGCTCAACTTTGACGACGCCCCTCACGCACGGGTTACAGGACAGCAGCAACGCCCGTATGGCGGACATCACCGGCGGTGGCTCGAAACTCATCTCGACGATCCCTTCGGTGGAAAGATGCGCAATCGAGTTTCCTAACTGCTGTTGAAAGGGAATCGGATTCCAACGGCTGGATCTCCCTGGCCGACTCGAACACTGAAGCCCTGTCGAAATCTGACGGAACTCCGCGCGACTTTGGGAAAATAATTATCGAGGTCGACTCGGACGTCAATTCGAAGATCCCTCCGGTGAAAACGTGCGGAACACAATCCCGAAGCCCTCCCAGAAATTTGAGACAATTCCAACGGTTGGATCTCCGTCAGCGACTCGTACGTTACAGCGAGATTTGTGACTAAGCGAGTTCGCGAAATCAAACAGGTCAAACATCCAATTGGCGCGATGCGGTCCTAGTCCAAACCAAACACCATTAGGAGTCCTAGCACTACGCTCGTACTTTCCAAGAATCAGATTAAGTCATCGGTGATCAGGACCCAGTTGACACATGCGTACAAGCTTCCAAGAGAAAACAGGCAAAGGAAACCGAATCAAAATCCAGGGACAAAAGGAAGGCGTGGTCGCTCCAAACTTCAGGATACAGATCGTCGTATACACCTCGTCCAGAAAAAAGGAAGGGACGATCTAAAGTTACTGCTAATTGCTACTACCATTGCATAGAGAGCTCACGTGAAAGGAGAAGGATGGAAGGGAAATACAGAGTTTCTAGTTTGCCAATCCATCACACCACTACACGTGGAAAGAAAGCAGAAAAATATGTAAGGAGAGGTCTGTTCAAAGTTATCAACGGGACCCCAAAAATCAGCGTGACTATGTTGACTCGCCGCAGGCGACCTCTGGCCCTCCGCGGCTCACCTTCAACAATTCCTAAGCGTGCGGCTGATCACATAAAACCAGATCAACCAGACCCAGCAAATCCGATCAGAGGTCCAACTCAGGGATCAAGTTCAAGTCAATAAAGGATTGCGTGCCAGCTACTCCTGCCCCTTGAGTCGCATCGGTATCGGAGAAAATTATTGAGGGAAGAAAAGAAGTGATCAGAATTGCTAGCATATTACTATTTACATGGACGTCAAGTACATGCATCCATGGGATTCACGGACAAGGAACCAAGGAATTGCGACCTACCAGGGTAGCAAGGAAAAAAGAGAATACTCGACTTCGGACGCATGTCGCGACTCAAGGTAAAGGATAATAATCAAGACGTGTGGGCGACGCACATGAGCTGATAGCCAAAGAGAAAATTCAGTCTGCAGCTTTTTCCGTACACACACATACAATTCAAGGCGGACAATCCATCAGCATGCGCAGCTCAGTTATGACGATCACCACCGAATTACATGACTTCGGTCGTGCATCAGCAGAAAGCGACTCACCGCTTCGACAATATCAATACGGACAAACGTCCGACCCCACAGACATGCGTCAGTATGATCAATCAGACGCACAAGCTCTAAGTCAGCCAACTCCAACAAGGGCCTGCAGCCTACATCGCGTCATCAACGAATAAAAACAAGCTAAGTTGCTATCATGCTCAACTATCATAACCTTTTATTTTTATCAGTGAAGTTTAAATTCACCTTCGAGTTTATCTCGGGGGCTGTATATTTAGGTTATTATGCCTTTTATTAGATGTCTTTGCGACTCATATTATATCATGTCATAGACTTTAAATTCATATCAGCTTTTGTAGATTTAATTACATCTACTTCTCAATACATTCGTCAAATTAGAGTTCTTTATAACTCGCATTGCAAAGTCTAGCTATTTACAGCTTGCATTGAATATCAAGATCACCACTACATGTTCAAGCATTGATATTTGGCGATTCATCTGTCATTCTATGACATATTATTATATCAATTTATGACTGATCGTTATATAATTTCATGATTTATCATCATATCATTTTATTAATCATCATCGACTTATTGTCATATCAATTTATGAGTCGCATAGCGATTTACCCCCATATCATTTTATGAGTCGCAAACAGCTCATCATTACATTAGTTTATGAGTCATTAATGAATCATTATCTTATCAATATTTGAGTTAAAACAGGTGACTCGCTGTACCACATCTACAGCTAATCAGAGCTGGTTATCATCAAAGCTAATTAGAGCTCGTCACGGCTATTGCATCCGATAAAAGCAATAATCCTGGTTATTCTCGCCTTAAGTCAGAAGTATCTCGCACTATGCGGCCAAAGTACTGGGGCGCGGCGTCATTCATGAGACTGATGCCTATCATGGCTACCTATCATGGCCGTTCTCAACGACCCTGAACACGCGTTTACACCTGGGAAATACTGAGCCGCGCGCAGACCTACTTAACGGTACCTTAAGTTAGAAGTATCTTTGCATTATGTGGCCAAAGTACTGGGGTGTCGCGTCATTCATGAGTTTGATGCCTATCATGGCCATTCTCGACCCTGAACACACATTCCCGGGAAATACTGAGCTGCGTGAAGACCTGCTTAATGGTAATAGAGATAATTCAGAAGGGCTAAAGTACCCGCGTGTGGCGTCAATCGAGTCTGAATGCCTATCATGGCTGCCTATCATGGCCGTTCTCGACCCTGAACACACATTAGAATCGGGAAATACTGAGTCAAAGTACCATATGCTATCATGTATCGTACAATATGCTATCATGCATCTTACCAGTTGCTATCATGCAACTAAGTTGCTATTATGCAACCATTTGCTATCATGCAGATTATATTATGCTATCATGCAGGGTACCATATGCTATTATGCGGAGTACTAACTTTTTATCATAATTATTACCAGCCGCCAGGGCTAACATATTATCATCAAGTCATTATCATTGCTTCCTAGGGGCTTTGCCTTTTGAATTTCAGGAACATATAACTCAGCCAATTGAGTTTGAACTGGCATGACCAGATTTTTTCGGATTGGGATGATCATTACTGATATCGGCTGTACAAGCAACCATAATATATTTAATTTCAGCCACATCAAGTGGAATTTTTAAGGGTAATTCCTTAATTTATATCTAGCATATTGACTGGGATTATCTTTTATCCTAGCATCTCAACTAATATTTCATAGTTTGGAGTTTATATGCGGCTCTGCCCTACTCCAAATATCATTATTATCTTGAAAGCAACATTTTGGCTCAAGTTATTGCAGGATATGACATCAAGCAGAATGACAAAAGCATGCATGCTTAATGCCTGGGGGCTAGAACAATTAAATTTTTGTCCAACTTGTGATATTTTTGAGTCCCGAGCAGCATGATCGTGCATACAACTCGGCCCTCGGGGGCTACACATCCACCAGTATCCGGTGGTCTTTATTATATTCATATATCATGTTTATATGCATATCTCATTTTTTGCAGCACATTAGAATATATATATCCATTTGCGAGTCAAATCAGCGACTCGGAAATTTTTAAATACAGGCTGTGGCTATATACTCTTGAGCCGCCATGATTCAACATGTGCTCAAATGGATCGTCATGATAACATGACAGATTGTATTCTAATGATTGCCCAGCTTATTTGTGCCTATGTTGGTTTGCTTTGATGTCTATGACTCAGTACCTTATATACACATTTGGCTAATATGTATTGACGCTCATAAGTTATTATTCTTATGATTTCAGCTTAGTCTTACATCCAACAGGAAAAGGTGGTTTTCACCAAAGGCTTCGCGGAAAACTTACCGCGATTCTGCAGCTTCAATGTGACCAAGACAGAAGTGCTGGCAGCATAGCATCTTAATAAGCCGCGACGATTGCGACTCATCACAAGTCGCCAAGTTCGACAAGACGTCTCTGGCCTCAAAGGTTGGTGATACTACATCAGCGGCCAAATAAGCCGCAAAGCTAGCGACTCATCGCTTCTACATCAGCGGCTCAAGAAACCGCAACGCTAGCGACTTAACACCAGCGAGTCTATATACGTAAGCCCGCAGGATCATCATCAAGACAGAATCTTCCGCCTGATTCTACGAATCACCCGGAAGCTTGGGGGCTAATGTCGGGGTTATGATAAATAGATTAACCTGCGGCCCACAAGTGTAATGCGGCTTATAATCAATGGGCTTGCACTGAGGTGGGCCGACACGAAGAGTCGCAGCACGGTGTAGGAAGAATCCAGAAGATCCAAGATGGCTTAACTTGGAAGGCAAGAAAAGTAGTCTCCAAGTAATTCCTTTGTAACCTAGCGAGACTCTGGATATATAAAGAGGACTCGCAGGACTAGACAGACAAGTTCTGAAACCCTAGATCTCAAGGCGACTCGACACATCAATCGCCAACTCCATTGTAACACCATATTCATATCAATACCAATCTAGGATAGGCAGGACGTAGGTCTTTACCTCACATTGAGGGGCCGAACCTGGGTAAAAAACATTGTCTTCCTCGTGCCCTGCGATCTTTAGCTCGGAGACGCTCGATCTCTTAATCCCCAACTCTACGAAGTCATCCATGACATCTGACGTGACAAACCCACGACAATAGGTGCACTAGTTCGGCGAAGAGATATTAAAATACAAGTGATATGGATGATTATAAGTGGTAATTGCAACCTGAAATAAAAATGGCAGCGAGCAAACATGTAGCAGAACTGGTTGTAAACGGTGTTTCAATGCTTGGAAACAAGGCCTAGGGATCATACTTTCACTAGTGGACACTCTCAACAATAATAATATAATTGAATACATAGATACTTCCTCTTCACTATGCTACCCCGAGCTACTCTCCCATTGGATAACGAACACCAATCCACTACGTAGGGCTGTAAAAGCACACCTCAAGTCTGTATTCCACCTCTAGGGCACCCCGCGCTGTCACTATGAGCACCCCAAAATAGTACTAAACAAACGCTACAATTTTATAGAGACATCCAACACAAGAACAACTCATGGCAAGTGTTCACATAATCTTTAACCCAAAGAGTCACACACGGTGCGCACACTATCAACTTCGCACCGTGGGACAAAGGTGACTCCGGAGTTTACATTAATAAAACCACTTGAGTAGCATATTCATAAGATTATGAATAGTAACATCTATGGATTCAACTAGATTACAAAGTTCATGATCACATATAGATCACACCATGGGAGAGAGAGATAAACCACATAGCTACCGGTAGAGTCCTCAGCCTCGATGGAGAACTACTCCCTCCTCATCATGGGAGGCAGCAACGGCGATGATGGAGGCGGTGGCGTCGATGGAGATGGCTCCGGGGGCACTTCTCCGTCCCGGCAGGGTGCCGGAACAGAGACTTCTGTCCCCGAATTAGGGTTTTTGGTGGCGGCGGCGCTACGGAGCTTTTCTGGAGAAATCGTCGAACCTTCTAGGGTTTTCTCCGTGGAGGCAATAAATAGGCCAAAGGGCAACACGAGGGGGTGCACGAGTCGACCACGCCACCCCTCGGCGCCACCCCCCTCCAGGCCGCACCGAGCCCTGGCGAGGAGGCTGTGGGCCTCCCCGGACTTGTCCTTCTGACTCACGGAGTATTCTGGCAAAATAGAATTTATGGAATTTTTCGGGATTTTTCTGAGCACTTTGGTTTTTGGACCTTTTCTGCAATGCACAGACATAATAAATAGAAACTGGCACTGTGGCATCTTGTTAATAGGTTAGTTCCAAAAAATGCATAATATGATATAAAGTGTATAGAAAACATGTGGCAATTGATATAAAACATGCATGGAATATCAAAAATTATAGATACGTTTGTGACGTATCACCAACCACCTCCGCCGTGCCCCCATGCTGGTTGCCCTTTGAGGAGGCCCTCTTTGGCCGCTGCTACCGATGCTTTGACACCGAGCACAGGGTTGTTGGCTGCAAAATCCCCACTAGGTGCCTCCACTGCAAGATTTCAGGCCATTCCTCTCGCGGTTGTCCCAATCGCCACCTCCCCGCCGTGCCTTTCGCAGCTGCTACTGACAAGCCTCCGGTGCGTTCTCGGCTGGTTTACCCGCCCAACCATCCGGAGGCCCTTCGCCGGCCGGTGCACTCCAGGATCTTCCCCGCCGGCGGCAACCCTCCAGCTACACCTCCGCTGCAGTAGCCTTCGCAGGGCCCCACACCGCAAGCTTCACCTCCCGCCGCCAACGTCGACGCGGCTGCCATGGGTTCCCAGGACCAGCTCTGCTACGTGGAGGAGGATTTCGTGCGCTACCCGCTCCGAACCAGGGTGGTCTTGGAGCACACCCAAGAGATGGTGGAGGAGGAGCTGAGGCTGAGGGCGACGGCGCTGGTGATCACCGTCGCGGGCAGCCGCCCTCGGCTCACACCAGGCAACTTCAAGGAAGGACTCCTGCTGGACTACCCCGACCTCCCGGATGGTACTTTTCAGGTGTCGCTGATGCACTTGGGCGCCTTCTTCGTGCGTTTCTCCGAGCCGCACTGGGCGGATCTTGTGGCGACACTGTCTGCCTTCCATTTCAGGGGAACACCTTTGCTCGTGTGGCGGTGGACGAGGCTCACCTTCGCCACCATGCAGAAGTACAACTACAACGTCAAGCTCTTCATCGAGAGGGTGGCGCCACACTTATGGTCACTGGGCACCATTCAGCGTGCGCTGCCTGGCTGCTTGATCCACACGGTGGTGGAGGAAACGTCGGCTAAGGCGGACATGTCCTACTACGTGGTCGAGGCTTGGGTGGAGAACCTTGGCGATGTCCCCACGGAGGCCGACATCGACGTGCACGAGCCGTGGCAGAACGGGCCGCCAAGGGTACTGCGCACCACCACTCTGGTGCACCTGGACTGCTCCACGGTCTTTCGTCCGGCGCCAGCGGGACGCTCACGCTGGACGGGCGGCGGCGGCCGAGACGATGACGACGACGAGCTGGATCCAGAGGACATGACGCATCCATGGACTCATGGGATTGCAAACGACATCTGGCACCTGCGGCTTGTGGCGGCGGCCTCCGGCGCCGCTGCAGGACAGCACAGACCCAGGAGGGGTCACGGCCACGGCGACGGCCACCGCGGGAATCTGACGCCAGCGGGGTTTGTGGCAGTCTCGGCGTCACCAAACCCTAACGGGGGGCAAACGGCGGCTAACACCACCATTGGAGTTGTCGCGCAGCTGACGGCGGGCGATGACGGCGTTCGGGCGGAGACAGGCCTGCGTAGCCTCCTGCCGCCTACTGGCCATGCTGTGCAGCTGCCTGTCTCACCTCTGAGGCAGCCCGTGAACAGCCCGCCGAGCAGGCAACTGTCGGGCGACAGTTTGGGGCTGCAGCATCCGCTGCCTTCTGAACAGGTTTCCCTGTTGGGATTCTTTGGGCAGGCAGGGCAGGATGTGCAGAGCACGAGGTTTGACTGCGATGCTGAGCTGGAGGCCAACAAGGAGATGCAGGATGACGCTCAGATCTCTAGGCCTTTGGCGGCCAGGCTGATGGAGCTGCACAGGTTGTGACCCAAGAGGCCAAGGAGGCAGAGGACACGCAGGAGCTGGATGGGCTTCACGCTGGGGAGGCCCAGCAAGGGGAACAAAGCAGTGGGCTGCCACCCTCGGCGGCCGACGTGCTTGACTCTGTGTTGACCCCAATTCGCCCACCTCTCGTCCCCGGCGCGCCGCCCCGCCGCCGGTACACCCGCCCCAAGCGCACGCCGGGCACCGCAACAAGGAGGAGCCACAGGATCGAGAACAGGAAGCTCGCATACACTGGGAGTGGCAACTGCACTCTCAAGCAGGCCCGCCATGCCATCATCTCAAAGATACACAGGATCGAGACGAATCCGATGACGAGATACTGCGCCGCTACAATCAGGTCTTCACTGACGAGCCGCTCTCACCGGAGCGCATGGTCGTGCTTGGAGCCCTAGCGAAGGGCGCCAAGGGGAAGGCAAGGAAGAAGGCGAATGCGGCCGTGTAAGCATTCGGTAGTCTGTCTGTATCTGTCGATCTAGTTCCCTATGAATTGCAACTTCATTGTGTGGAATGTTAGAGGACTCAATTGTGTGGCTAGGAGAGCAGTAGTGGCAGGAGTAATCAGAAGGTTCAATGTATCAATTGTTTGCTTGCAAGAGTCCAAGTTACAGTTTGTGGACTTGAGGATCATTAAGGAATGTTGTGTCTCCGACTTCGATGACTATGTGTTTGCGCCAGCTGATGGAACAAGGGGTGGAATCATTGTTGCATGGAAAACCATGGAGTTTGCCCGCGCCAACCACCATATCTCAACCAGTTTCGTTTCTGTGCAAGGGCAGATGTTGAAAGCCCAATCCCCTCTGGCTCTTGTTGCGGTCTACGGTCCCCAAGCTAATGCTGACAAGATCACATTCTTGACCTACCTGAAGAATCACATCCTTGACGATCTTCTGCCCGATGTGCCAACGATGATCGCTGGGGACTACAATCTGATAGTGGCGCCAACTGACAAAAATAACAGAAACATCAACAGAAGAACGATGGGGGCTTTTTGGAGATTCATAAATGAGCTTCAGCTAAAAGATATATATTTACATGGCAGAAGATATACGTGGAGCAACGAGCAGTTGGCGGCCACTATGGTTAAGCTGGATCGAGTTCTGATCAATGATGCTTGGGATGAGGCTTTCCCTGGGGCATTACTGCAAGCTCAGTCCTCTGACCTGTCTGACCACTGTCCATTGCTTCTATCTACGGACATCAATTTCAGGCATGCACGCCGTTTTCGTTTTGAAAATTACTGGACAAAGCAGGATGGTTTCCTGGAGGTAGTGCAAAGCGCTTGGAACAACAACAGAGACCATGAAAATGCATTTCTTAATCTGCACTGCAAGCTGAAAAGGACGAGCAAGGACCTGCAGAGTTGGAGTGCTAGTTTCACCAATGATTTGGCCCTCAGGGCAGCCATCACCTCTGATTTAATCCTCCAGATGGATAAAGCCATGGATTGCCGGACCCTAACTCCAGCTGAGCGGCAATTTCGTGCAATGCTGAAGCTGAACTGCCTCGGGATAGCAGCCACCCAGAGATCAATGTGGCGTCAGAGATCAAGGATTGCCTGGCTTAAGGATGGGGACGCCAGCACACGTTTCTTCCATGCTAAAGCTACGGCTAGAAGAAGGAAAAATTATATCCCTTTCCTGCAGATCGATGGGATTGCACACACTGAACAAGAAAAGAAAGAAGAAATTGTGCTGGAATATTTTGAGAAGCTGATTGGGTCCAAATCTGAGCGCCCTTTCACAATTAATCTCAGCAACATTGGTTTGCATGCTAGGGACCTGTCTGAGTTGGACGCACCCATATCCTCTGAAGAAGTCAAGCAGGCGATCAATGACATCCACTCTGACAAGGCCCCAGGACCTGATGGATTCACTGCCCTTTTCTTCAAATCCACCTGGGACTTAATCCATCCCGACATCATGAAGGATGTGTTAGACTTTGAGAAATGTAGGGCTGGACAGTTACACCTCCTGAATGCTGCAACCCTAATTCTCTTACCCAAGCATGCTGAGGCGATGCACCCAAAAGTGTTTAGACCTATCAGTCTTGTTCATTTCTTTGCTAAGCTTCTCACAAAAATCTTGGCAAAAAGATTAGAAGCTGTTATGGATCAGCTTGTTAGCCAATGTCAAAGTGCCTTCATCAAAACAAGATCAATCCATGACAACTATGCATATGTGAAAGGCCAAGCAAGGTGGTGCCGGCAGCAGAAAATCCTAGCCCTTTTCCTGAAACTAGACATTGAGAAAGCTTTCGACACTGTCTCTTGGGAATTCCTGCTGGAGGTGCTGGAGGCGAGAGGTTTTAGTCAGAAGTGGAGGGACTGGATTGCCATTCTATTGCAGACTGCTTCAACTCGGGTGCTTGTGAACGGCTTCTTAATTGACGACATCCAACACTGCCATGGATTGAGGCAGGGGGACCCTTTGTCCCCACTTCTTTTCATCTTAGTTATGGATGTCCAGGCCAAACTCGTCGAATTTGCTGACCAACATGGACTTCTCACTCAGCTGGGCAGAAATCCAATCCCACATCGCATCTCTTTGTACGCTGATGATGTCGCAATGTTCATTAGTCCAACTGCAGCTGATGAGGAGGTGACACAGAGGATCCTTTTTAACTTTGGACAAGCTGCTGGCCTGCATGCAAACCTCAATAAGAGTTCCATAACGCCGATCCAGTGCCATGATGTAGACACAGCTGCTTTGGCGGAGATGATGGGCTGCAAGCAAACACAATTCCATTGCACTTATTTAGGAATGCCTTTGTCAGATAAGAGGTTATGCAAAGGGGATTTCCAGCCTGCCCTCGATAAACTGTCAGGCAAGGCCAAGGGATGGAAACGGGGTCATTTCTCGATTGATGCAAGACTAATTTTAGTTAAACATGTGCTCTCGGCCATGGTGGTCTTCCAGATGATTGCGATCGAGGCACCTATTTGGCTCACCAAGGCAGCAGACAAAATTAGAAGGGGCTTTCTTTGGGCGAAAGAGGAAATGGCGCCGGGCGGTAAGTGCCTTGTCAACTGGAAAACCGTGTGTACTCCTTTGGAGTTGGGAGGCCTGGGGATACCAGACCTACAAGCTAGAGGACTTGCCCTAAGGGTCACATGGCTATGGCAGTCGTGGAACGACACAAACAAACCATGGCAAGGGTTACCGCTGCCGATTGACAAGCGGGTTCGCGACATTTTCAATGCTTCCGTCAATTTCAACTTGGGCAATGGTAAAAAAACTAAATTCTGGACTGACCCTTGGCTGCTTGGAGAATGCCTGAAAGACATGGCACCGTTGCTTTATCAAAACTGCACCCGTCGCAACATCACTGTGGAGCAAGCTCTAACTGACAACAGATGGACTCGCCACTTCAAATATGAGCTTGAACCTGTGGAGCTTGTCCAAGCAGTGAAACTCTGGGACAGTCTACAACACATCCACCTGCAACAAGAGACTGAAGATTCTGTCACTTGGCGATGGAACACAAGTGGCTTATATACGGCCAGTTCGGCATATATGATGCAGTTCCAAGGGATTTTGAGAACTAACTTCAAAGAGGTCATTTGGGCTTCGGACGCGCCTCTGCGCTGCCGCATCTTTGCCTGGCTCGCTGTAAAAGGGAAGTGCAACACTGCAGATGTCTTGGCCAAGAAAGGTTGGCCACACGAAGATAGCTGTGTTTTCTGCCCTAGCACGCCTGAGACGGCTGACCACCTCCTGGCTCACTGCCCGTTCATCACATAGCTTTGGGCACAGCTGTTGCCGGTTGCAACCAGACCCCCTTGCTTCATGCCGCAACAGGGCCAGACCCTCCTGGACTGGCTGACGTAGACAAGAAGGCTAACTGAGAAGCCAAGGAGGAAAGAATGGACTGCAGTGGTTCAGTTAGTGTGGTGGTCGACATGGAAGGAAAGAAACGCTAGGATTTTTAATAGGCAAGCGAAGAGCATGAATGAGCTCAAGATGGACATCCTCCAGGAAGCGAGCCAATGGAGATCAGCAGGCCGGCCGAGAGTTGCTGCCTTGTTGCAAAGACCCAGGGAGCCAGATTAGGAGCCTTTGTATTTTCTACGGTTTTAGGCTGTAATGCCTTTTTTTTCTTCACTTTGTACATCTCCTTTGTACACACTTTATTTCTCCTACTATAAATGAAACAATAGTCTGAACTGCTCTTTCCGTAAAAAAAAAACATAAAACTAGGTTTTGCCACAGATGGATTCAATCTCTTAGAAAATATGGGTAATGCATACGATATGTGGAATGTTTTTGTCATTCCGTACAACTTCCCACCATGGTTGTGCATGTAGCAATCCAATTTCATTTTTTTTAACTCTACCGTACCCAAAAAATAATATTTGAACCATTGGGTGGCGGTGCGTTCTGTCAACTGTGTCGCCGCTTTCCCTGCATCGGGACCAACATAGGCTTATGTATAGTAAGAGTGTAAGACGACGGGGCCACAATGTCAAGCTCAATGATGTGATCAATTTTCTCCCCCAGATGGAAATCCTCCCAATCCTCTCTCAGCACTAAAGCTGAAACAGTTTTGAGCGATTGTCTTTTGTAACTCCCAGACTGCAGATCTGAGCTTTGCTTGGGTTCAGCTCTTGTGCTAAATATTATTGAGGATAGATGTTAACTTTCTTGACTTGTCTTTGGGTTATCTGTAGCTTACTTACACACTGCGACTGCAAGGCAATATGCCATGCTTTGTTCCTACTACCTTTTGGATATTTTTTTCAATTGACGAAACAGGCCGTAGCCCCGCTTTATAAATAAAGCCAAAACCGGCCGAATGATACAAGGTAGTGAGGAAGCCCTCTTACAAAGCAGACCCCGAAATAACCGGACAACAGAAGCTATGCTACGAAGCCAGAACATGTACTCCAGGAAGTCTGAACACAATGCCAAGCTCTAGGACACCTTAGCTCAAATATAGCGTCGACAAGAGTGCAGACATACTCCTTATTGTACATGTTGATAGGTGTTTTTTCTGACCTGTTCTGAAATATAAATCCACCTTTCTTTCATCAGCAATCTTTATTTATCTACTAAGATGATTCTAGTACCATTCATCAAATAATAACTCGTGTACACAGTTCATTTCATTTTGCAGAGCGGGTTTGGGAAATTCAATGTGTTTGGTTAACTCTTGTGGAGTAGTTTATAACTCTTCTGCTGCAATACTACCGGACCAGAGAAAAAAGGGACCAGGTTATTCGTACATTTATATTTTTCTGACTAACACCATTTGGGTTGCCGAGCGCATCATTTGAGGTACTATTATATAAAATAAGCACGTTCTTGAATATTTATGCTGATCCATGTTCTTCAGCTTCACTACAAGGGCGGCGTCGGCTAGGTTCTTGGGAGCCGGCGAAGGATTCGATTGAAGTTCTTCCAGGATGCTCGGCGTGCTTCGTGCAATTTGCAGGGTCCTCTTTGTGTTTTCTTTCCTTTGTTGGACTTGGTTGTAAGTTGTACTGAGTATTCTGAATATATGAATCGGATCCTTTCCTCAAAAAAAAATCACATAAATGCTTTACATCTTCACAGGATTAAAATATTATCAGATTGTCCTTCAAATTATATATTTTCATGGCTGCTAGGACATTAACTTCAGGTTCCGTGCAAGGGAAACATTCATAGAGAATGAACTCATGTAGGTTAGGTTCAGAGAATTTCAAATCTTCAACAAACCAGAGAAGCATTCATGGAGAATGGACTCATGTATGTTAGGTTTACAGAATTCCAAGTCTTCGAAATGAAGGATAGGAGCTTCACCATTACACCATCGAGGATGGGCCATACGAGAGTACTTATAAAACGCGTATACTAGATACCTGAACAAAAAAGATACCATCATTTGTAAGAAATAATATATTTAAGTACATGAAGAACATTTATTGACACATTTGTGCATTGCTAAATTTATATTAGTCAAAATGTGCATTGCACATGCACTTTTATCTCATCTAGAATCAACATACAATTTTGTTTATGGGAAATTGCTACATAAAAATTGATGGCTGGCCATTTCACTGATATATCTACAATGCTAGCTTGAATTTATAAATTTTATGCACACATGAAACAATTTGTTATCATTTGAGAAAACAATTAGACTACTATTCAGGGTTGGGGTTTATTCATGGCAGGATTAAAGCGCCGCCTATTAATAAGTTGAAAAGAGACGGCATATACATGCATTGTGGCTTGTTTTCTAGGAGAACACACCGAAAGTCCGAAAACCTGAAAAGATTATGGGCCCTGGATTTGAGGCATCAAGAAAAATATGTCATGGATGTGGCTTGGTCATCTAGAGACCCGCCATGGCGTGTCAAGTGTTCATTTTTCCGAATTTTGTTGATTCATTTTCCGAGTCAGCAACTTGGATTATATCTTCCTGATTTCTATCTTGACAAGTATCAGGCACTGGACCTATTCACCACCTTCACTTTTCAAGCAGAGTACTAGCATTTGAGGTGCCAAGGCCGGCCTTCTCTGAACTAGCACTTCGTGCAGCTTGTGTTGTTGTATGATGTCGAGTGGGAATACAAAATAGGGGCACATTCAGTCCTCAATGTGACGTGTCATTGGTAATTGCAGAACCATACCAAGTTTAGATATTGAAGGTGAAGCTTTATTAAAGGTGAACCATACCACATATGATTATCATGATTCTTTTGCTCGCATGAGATCAAAGTTGTCATTGTATTGTTTTTCTTATTGCTGGCATTTGTGCTTGCATTTGTTCGTATTTTTGATGTCTCTATTAGTAATATACTGTATCGCTCCTGATCTTATTGGATTTAGCTGGTTTTATTAAAATATTTGTATGAATAAAGAAATTTCAAAGATTAGACGTGCGTGGCACGTGCACATTTACTAGTTGAAATGAAATGTCAGATGAAGTTTAAGCAATGCTTCTTCTTGAAGTTTCAACAATGACAGTCCAAGAAGCTTCAGTTAGCGTGTGTTTGGTTGCTGGGTCGATATGGATGCAATGGAATAGCCTAGATTTTGGGCTGGGATGATCCCGATTTGGCGTTTGGGTTTTCTGTTTGGTTGGAGGGATATGAGGCAGTTGGGATCCGATTTTAGTATGCGTTAAATATAGACTAGCAAACCAATATCCCGTGACAGAGCAAAGAAGCCTGATTGAAAGAGGAAACAAGGTTTTCTTGAAACCATAGGTGGTGGAAACATGCCTGGCTGGCCTGTGACATCCTCCACAATCATAATTTCATACGAGCAAAAGAGTTCGAGATTGGTCACCATCCTGCGACTTGTGATGCAACTGCCGTCCTATTGTTGTACTCATCTTTGATCTTCTTCAACCACACAACCACGTCGCTCATTGTCAATCTCTGGTGAGGCGAGTCGCTGGAGCAGAGCAAACCCAGCTCGAATACCGGTGCGAGGTATTCGTCATCCAGGTTGTATCTAGAAGAAGTCGGGCCTTGAAGTAGCTGATCATGGATGACCTGGAAAAGCTCCAGGGGGAATGCACGTTGTACCCACTGCCGAAGGGTTAGTTCTCCCCCGAACATATCATCTGTGGGTCTTCTTCCAGTAAAGACTTCAAGGAGCATGATCCCGTAGCTGAACACGTCGCTCTCTCGTGATGCTTTTCCAAGAGACCCATACTCTATGCAAAAACACATGAACAAATATTAGAGCAAGCATGTACGGCTAACCATAATTACGCTGTGGTTTTACATGTGCTAGTTGAATACCTGGTGCCATGTAGCCAACTGTTCCAGGCATGCTCGCACAAATCATAG
This sequence comes from Poa pratensis, assembly GCA_947311845.1. NCBI lineage: Eukaryota > Viridiplantae > Streptophyta > Magnoliopsida > Poales > Poaceae > Poa > Poa pratensis. The sequence continues at coordinate 28,664,267 of CAMZMU010000107.1, read as the reverse complement.
AGTTGTCATCACCTAGAAGCAACCTTGCAATGCCGAAGTCTGCCACATGTGCAGTCATGTCCTCATCAAATAACACGTTGCTTGGTTTCAAGTCACAGTGCAAAATCAACTCGTATTGATCATTGTGTAGGTACTCCATTGCCATCGACACATCGAGCATGATGCCAAGCCTCTCGAGGAAACTCAAGTACATTGTGCTTTGAGGCTGGTGTAGTAGCTTCTCTAAACTGCCATTTCGCATGTACTGAAGCACAAGTGCTCTGAAGTCTTGGTTGGAACATGTGTTGAGTATCCGTATCAGGTTGCGGTGCCGCGCCATGCGAAGAACGCGACACTCGGCGTCGAAGCTTCTCATAGCATGCTCCTGGTGCATGTCAAGAACTTTTATTGCCACCACCAAACCATTCAGCTTGCCCTTGAAGACTTTTCCAAAGCTTCCAAATCCCAAAATGTTATCTTCGTCGAAATTATTTGTGGCATGAATAATCTCTCGGAAGGAGATTATTTGATGGCCTATGCTATTGGTTGAATCAAAAGAATATTTTAGGTCCGGCTCATTCTTAAGTTTATTTCTGGTCCATAGGTATAAGAAAATAGCAATACTGCTAAAAGCTAGGATGGTAATTGGGAGAAGAAATTTCAGAAAGTGCCTATTACTTGAATGAGATTTGTTAACACATGAAAAAAATCCTATAAGTGGAGCGCCACATAGTCCCGCATTCCCGATCAAAGATTGTGGCGAGAGGTTTGAGAAAACACCTCCCTCTGGTATTTGGCCTTCCAACATGTTGAATGAGAGGTTTAAGACAGTCAAGCCAGTAAATTTTGCAAGGAACGTAGGAATGGTACCAGAGATGTTGTTGAAGGAGAGGTCTAATGAAGCTAAGTTGGTTAGATTTTGAAGTGAGCCTCCCATGGGACCTCTCAGAGAGTTGTGCGACAGATTTATGTAGGTCAGCATCTTAAGTTGTCCAATTGATTCCGGGATGCTTCCTATCAAGAAATTAGAAGAAATGTCCATCTGGTATGCTTGTGTTAGCCCAGAAATGTCCGGTAGTGCGCCAAGAAAAGAATTGTAAGAAAGGTTGAGCATGAGAAGCTTATGAAGGTGGAATAGACTTGCGGGTATGATTGAACCTAATTGATTGTTGGACAAGTCGATTTTCTCTAACCTACTAAGATTGCCGAAGCTGCTTGGTATAGAGCCAAATAATTTGTTTTCTTGGAGATATAGTCGTTGCAGACTCCCAAGCATACCCATTTCTGTTGGGATAGCACCCAAAATGTCGTTGCTAGACAAATCAAGCGAGGTGAGATTTTTCATCGTGGCGATGGATTTTGGAATCGGCTCGGTGAGTAGGTTGTTACTAAAATCTAAGGACTGAAGGCTGCTTATGACTGAAATTGCTCCTAGAATTTCACTTGTCAACTTGTTGTAACCTGCAGTGAAGGTGACTAATCGTGAAGTGAGGTTTCCGATATTGTCAGGGAGCGAACCCGTGAACGAATTGTGCTCTACGTTAATGTTAATGTTTATGGAATTTGAAAGAGATGACAAGAAGTCCAGGTTTCCCTCAAAATTGTTGTTTTGTAGGAAAAGTCTTACCAAAGGCGTGTTGTTGAATAGATAGGGTGGTATTTGGCCAGTGAAGTAATTTTGATACAACCAAATTTCTGTAAGGTTGTGCTGATTTATTAGCATCTCGGGAGGAATCTGGCCCGAGAGACTATTCGTGTCGAGGTAGATGTACGTCAAGGAAGGTGTGCTGTTGAATAGATAGGGTGGTATTTGGCCACTCAAGTCATTTTCATACAGAGAAATCCCCTTAAGTTTCGGCATACGAATGAACATGTCATGAGGAATTTGGCCAGTGAGGTTGTTACTACCTAGACTAAAGAGATCAAGCCCTGTAAGGTTACCTAGGGCGGTAGGAATTGCATTTGACAGGTAGTTTCCTTTAAGACGAAACCACTTAAGCTGGCCTAACCTGCCAAGTTCGGGAGGAATTGAACCCGTGAGTTCAGCGTAGATAATGTTAAGGACGGAGAGAAAAGAAAGGTTACCAAGGTGAGGAGCAATGGGTCCAGCGAGGGGTGTGTTGGAAAACGTCAGATTGGTGACGCGCTGTCGACGACGGCTGCACATGACGCCGACCCAGTGGCAGAAGGACGTGCCGGTCCAGTTGTCGGCGAGGACACGAAGAGGGTCGGCGAGCTGGGCTTTGAAAGCCAGCAGCGCGGCGAGGTCCGTCGCGCTACCATTAGCTGGATTTGAAGAAGAGGAAGAAGAGGAGATGGACAGGAGTAGGAGGACCAGCAGGATGATGGGAATGCGGGCAAATGATGGCGCGGCTGCTGCCATGGCTGGAGCTAGCTTTTGATCTTGTGATAGGACTTGGGACGTCCTCAATTATATATGGGTTTGAAGAAGAAGAAGAAGTGACCGAGAAGATATGGGTTTTCAGTAGAATGTCAACCTGTTTTGCGCAGCGTTCCTACTCGGCCTTACCGTTTCCACACGGCAGCTCTAGAGCTAGAAGTCCGGCATGAGTGTGACATGAGTTAAAATATTTAGGCTTATCTGTGGAATATCCATGATTGGAGACAAACATCTCGCGATCCTTTGATATGTCCTAGTCACCTAGCTTACCGTCTCAGGCCAGGACAAACATGCCCACTGTCACTGATGCTTTACTCAAGACTTCTGGTCCGAAACACCAATCATCGCAGTTTCGTTAAATTGCGTTTACCAGAAATTATTGACCTGACAATGTGTCCAAGTAACAGTCTGTGTGCCGCATGAAATACAGCTGAAATACACCATCCTAACTTGTTATGATGTTAGTGCAGCCTAATTCCTAAGCATGAGAACTATTAGTAACCATGCGTTGGAGATAGATATTTGGACCGTGCACACCTGCAGTTTCAAGGCTGTGTGTATTATCACTTGCACTTCAAAAATTTGTAAATCGTTCCTAGTTAGGTCTGATTGTTGACGGTTATTGTAAGAAAAAAATAGAAAATGATGGGTAACTTGTGTTTTAAATTGGGGTCTAATGTCAAAAGCCTGGTTGATGTATATTCCTTGTGTTTCTCGTTGCATTATAGGTGCAATGCCCCTGTTTAAGAATAGTTGAATTATTTAATTGCGACACATGGTGTGCTGCCAAAGCAGTACACTCCGCTCTATCTTTCAAACGAGATGCCCCGGAAATAAGAAGATTGCAATCTCTTGCCGGGCTAGTTGGGCATGGAGCGCAAACATAAGTGGAATTATATTTGTTATCTGCAAGATTAGTAAAATATCTTTTCTATCTTTTTTTGTGTGCATTATATATGATACACTGGCACGTATGTACCTTTCTTTTCACCATTCCCTGGTTTGCTACCCTTACGCCCTTTGGAACATGTGCCATTTAGGAAAGTAGTTAGGATAAAATCGTTATATCATCATGGTATATTGTGAAGTAATCTAGATGAGTAACATTTGTTTGTTACTTGGAAGTTCACTTTGCCTACCGGGTGCATATGCCCCATTGACCCAAAAAAAAGACTCATTTGGCAATGGGTGCATATGCCCCATTGACATCCTCCACAAACATAATTTCATATGAGCAAAGGAGTCCAAGTTCGGTCACCATCCTATGACTTGCGATGCCGCTGCCATCCTTTGTTGTACTCCTCTTTTATCTTCTTCAACCACACGACCACGTCGCTCATTGTAATCTCTGGTGAGGCGACTCGTTGGAGTAGAGCAAACCCAGCTCAAATCCCGGTGCGAGGAATTCGTCATCCAGGTTGTAGCTAGAAGAAGAGGTCGGACCTTGAAGTAGCTGATCGTAGATGACTTGGAAAAGCTCCGCAGGAAATGCATGTTGTACCCACTGCCAAAGGGTTAGTTCTCCCCCGAACATATCATCTGTGGGTCTTCTTCCACTAAAGACTTCAAGGAGCATGATCCCTTAGCTGAACACGTTGCTCTCTCGTGATGCTTTTCCAACAGACCCATACTCTATGCAAGAAACACATGAACAAATATCAGAGCAAGCATGTACGGCTAACCGTAATTACGTGATGGTTTAACATGTGCTAGTTGAGTACCTGGTGCCATATCGCCAACCGTTCCAGGCATGCTCGCACAAATCATAGAGTTGTCATCACCCAAAAGCAACTGTGCAATGCCGAAGTCAGCCACATGCGCAGTCATGTCCTCATCGAATTACACGTTGCTGGGTTTCAACTCACATTGCAAAATCAACTCGTACTGATCATTATGTAGATACTCCATTGCCAACGACACATCGAGCGTGATTCCAAGCCTCTCCAGGAACTTCAGGCGCATTGTCCAACAATCAATTAGGTGAGATTGAACCTAATTGATTGTTGGACAAGTCAAGTCTCTCTAACCTACTAAGATTACTAAAGCTGCTTGGTATAGAGCCAAATAATTTGTTCTCTTGGAGATAGAGTCGTTGCAGACTCCCAAGCATACCCATTTCTGTTGGGATAGTACCCCAAATGTCGTTGCTAGAAAGGTCAAGCGATGTTAGATTTTTCATCATGGCGATGGATTTAGGAATGGGCTCGGTGAGTAGGTTGTTACTAACATCTAAAGACTGAAGGCTGGAAAGAGATGAGCGCAAGTCCAGGTTTCCCTCAAAATTGTTGTATTGTAGGAAAAGTCTTACCAAAGGCGTGTTGTTGAATAGATTGGGTGATATTTGGCCACTGAAGTAATTTTCATTCAGCATAAAATCTGCAAGGTTGTGAAGATTTAGTAGCATCTCAGGAGGTATCTGGCCCGAGAGACTATTGGTGTCGAGGTAAATGTACATCAAGGAAGGTGTGTTGTTGAATAGATAGGGTGGTATTTGGCCACTCAAGTTATTTTCATAGAGAGAAACCCCCTTAAGTTTCCGCATACGAACGAACATGTCATGAGGAATTTGGCCAGTGAGGTTGTTAATACCTAGACTAAAGAGATCAAGCCCTGTAAGGTTACCTAGGGCGGTAGGAATTGCATTTGACAGGTAGTTTCCATTAAGACGAAGCCGCTTAAGCCGGCCTAACCTACCAAGTTCCGGAGGGATGGAACCCGTGAGTTCAGCGTATGTAATGTTAAGGACTGAGAGAAAAGAAAGGTTACCAAGGTGAGGAGCCATGGGTCCAGAGAGGGGTGTGTCGAAGAACGTCAGAGCAGTGACGCGCTGCCGACGGCGGCTGCACGAGACGCCGACCCAGTTGCAGAAGGACGTGCCGGTCCAGTTGTCGGCGAGGACACGAAGAGGGTTGGCGAGCTGGGCTTTGAAAGCCAGCAGCGCGGCGAGGTCCGTCTCGCTACCATTAGCTGGATTTGAAGAAGAGGAAGAAGAGGAGATGGACAGGAGTAGGAGGACCAGCAGGATAATGGGAATGCGGGCAAATGATGGCGCGGCTGCTGCCATGGCTGGAGCTAGCTTTTGATCTTGTGATAGGACTTGGGACCATGGTTTTCAAATTCAGTGAGATTTCGTCGAAATTCACTGAATTTCAGTGATTTCGGTACACCCCGAAATAATTGCCTTTCGGTCAAAATATTTCAGCACTTTCAGTATTACACATGAATTCAAAAATTATTTACAATATATTAAATATTTTTCAATATTTAAGCGAATTTGAAGAGAAAATTTCGGTCATTTGGCCGAAACGAAAACCGAAATCGCTGAAATTCACTGAATTTCAGTGATTTCAGTGGTGGCCGAAATATTTCCGAAACTGAAATTTGAAACCATGCTTGGGACGTCCTCAATTATATATGGGTTTGAAGAAGAAGAAGAAGAAGAAGAAGAAGAAGAATAAGTGACCGAGAAGATATGGGTTTTCGGTAGAATGTCAACCTGTTTTGCGCAGCATTCCTACTCGGCCTTACCGTTTCCACACGGCAGCTCTAGAACTAGAAGTCCGACCTGAATGTGACCTGATGAGCTAAACTATTTAGGTTTGTCTGTGGAATATCCATGATTGGAGACAAACATCTCACGATCCTTTGATATTTAGGTTTACTGTATCATGCCAGGACAAGCATGTCCACTGTCACCAAAGCTTGACTCAAGACTTCTGGTCCGAAACACCAATCATTGCAGTTTCGTTAAATTGCGTTACCAAAGATGGTTGACCTCGCAATGTGTCCATCTGTCCAAGTAACAAAGTATGTGTGTCGCATGAGAAATGCAGCCCGTATTTGGGGAGTGGCGTTTTGACACCCGAGCACACATGGTCCGGTTATCTGCACCGTCCATGTTGCTTTCTGATTTGTGCTTCTGGTCCTTGCACTAGTAGGGAAACCCTATATAGGTAGGTGGACACTCTGTGGCGCACCCTTAATTGGTGCGCCACAGAAATATTTCTGTGGCGCATGGTTCGCCGTGCGCCACAGAATCCCATGCGCCACAGAAAATGTGTGGGTCCCACGTCCAATGATTGGGCCAGATCCATCTAGGAACTTTCTGTGGCGCACTGCCCACGGTGCGCCACAGAAAGAGAACTTTCTGTGGCGCATGCATTTGGATGCGCCACAGAAAGCAGGCTTTCTGTGCCGCACCTAGTTCGTGCGCCACAGAAATGCAGCTTTCTGTGGCGCACCGAGAACCGTGCGCCACAGAATATTGGCCCAGATCTACAAAAAGGTGGCAGCCCCACTTTTCCCATGTGCCCTTCTCCATTCTCCCATCTAGCTCGAGTTCCTCCTCTCTCCCATGCCATTTTGACCATCCTATTCTCCATTATTTGTTGTTAAACCTACTTTGTTTGCTATATAATTGCTGAAGGCTTGGGGAGAGCCTCCATATATACTCTCCTCCTCTCTTTTTGTCCACTATTTTCTCTCCATCACCACACACTCTCTCTCATCGATCACGGTCACGTCTCGGGAACGGATCTAGATCTACTAGGTGGGTATTGTTGGATGGATGTTTGTTAAAGGCATGAGAAACTTGTCGGCGGGCGATTGTGTGTGTGGTTTGCATGAAGCAAACTATTGTTGAACGGATCTATGCATGAAACTTGTGTGTGTGGTTTGCATGATCTTTGCATGTTGTTGCTTGCGCCGGCGTGGTGCATGGATGTTTGCCGAAATGTTGATTCATTTCCATTTCGGTAAATTTTTGCACCACCCATATGTCCTACTTTTAGGGGAAGTCATGCCGAATTTTTTCGTCGAACATTTCCGACTTCCCGCATGAGAAGCTTGTATGTGTGTGTGTGCATGTTGCGGTTAATTAATTCTAATTAATAACACATACTCTATATGTATACCGCGTAGGCGTCCATGGTCATCAAGATGAGCTCCAGTCGAATCAACAACTACTAGGAAGAAGCGAAGGCGGAAATGAGTCGGTGCAACGGGCGCCAGATACGATGTCCGTGTCGAAGTTGCAAACTTGTGAGATGGATCGACCCTCATTCCGGACAATTGGAGGAACACCTGTTCAGGCGCGGTTTCATGCAAGGCTTCAACCAAGCGCCGACAGCAAATGTTGCGCCTGAAGACGAGGGCAGGCAAGATGATCATGACGAAGGAGATGCCGACGGACATGGTCACGATGAAGGAGTAGATGGTGGTGGAGAAGACGCGAACACGCCGCAGAGCTCGCTAATGTCGGCCTTGATGGAGTCTCATGTTCAAGAACTGCTCCTCAAAGAGGCGAGCACCGTTAGAGAGAAAGCCATGCTGGCGCAAATGGAGATAGACGGGAGGACTCCGTTGTATCCTGGGTGCCGGCCACATGATACGCGCTTGCAAGTAACGCTTGATGCTCTGGAGATGAAGTCGGGAAACAAATGGACCGACGCGAGCTTCAACAAGAGCATGCAATTCTTCCACGAGCGTCTTCCCGAGGGGAACACATTGCCAACAAGTATCGAGGAGGCCAAGAAAGTTGTGCGCCCTCTTGACCTACCGCACGTTAAATACCACGCCTGCATCAATGATTGCACAATTTATCGGGGCGAGTACGAGGACAGAACCACATGTCCGGTGTGCGGCCAAGGACGGTACAAGAGCCGTGGGAAGAAAGTTCCTCGAAAAGTGGTATGGTACTTTCCTATCACTCCCCGTCTGCAGCGGTACTTCGTGGACCCTAAGGAAGCAAAGCTCATGCAATGGCACGCGGAAAGGGAGAAGCCCGAAGAAGATCCGGAGAAGGGCAGGATCCTTACACACCCTTCAGACGCTAGCCAGTGGCAAGAGTTGGACGCCGTCGGAAATTTCGGAGGCGACGCAAGGAACGTCAGGCTCGGTATGAGCCCCGATGGACTCAATCCGTTCGGCAACCGGAGTAGCACGCATAGCACCTGGCCCGTGTTTGTATGGCCATACAACCTTCCCCCGTGGTTGTGCACGAAGCAAATGTACGTACACATGAGTATTCCTACTACATGCGCGACAGCCATCTGGTTGAAGGATCAAAGACACGGGAAACGGCCACGGAGTACCTTGTAAGGGTCATGCTGGCCAACAAGAGGAAGAACGCCCTTCTTCTGCCTTTCTTTTTCGAATAAGTACACATCCGCTCGCCACCGTCGGATCTTATGCCTTCTTGTACATTTCTTCCATCGCTGATCCTTTGTCCAACATTCTGTTTCAATTGTGTTGAGCAGGGACAAGTACTGCGCACTCATCTACGTATCCCCGAGGTGGTCCATTGCCACTTATTTGGACTCGGAGAATAAATCCACGCCGAGACGATACACCAGAATAAAGGGTGTTCTCGATGATGCTCTCGAGGCCTATGCCCAAAGGGCGGCCCCTTCCATGAGAAGTCGGAATTCTTCACGGAGGACAACACACACAAGTTCCAGGATGGGACCGGCTTCCATTGCATCAAGCAACTGGATGGCAGCGTGAAGGAGGCCTACTACGCCCTCCATCACCTTAAAGCGATTGTCCGGGATTACGAGAAAACGAAGATTCCATCTGGTCTCGCAGAATACACCAAAATGGTGGATGCTCTCACCGATGCTGATTACAGAACAGACTTCCATCACATCCGGCTGCAGTTGTCAACGATCATCCTCGACGATGTCATTCACAAATCAGGGTCCTTCCACTACCCCAGAGGTATTATAGAAGTGCATGTGTAGGGTTATATATTATATATATGCTATGCTATGAAACACAAATAGGATAGCCATATGATTTCCAACCATGACAATTGATTGATTGTCTTGCCTCTCTATTTCGATGAATAAATTATACTCTATTTATATCACTAACCAATATATATCCCAATCCATCTTCAGGGTTGTGTCAGAGGGATATCGAATAACGACTAGAGGCACAGAATGACACCAGGGAGTGGAGGACGAAAGAAGGCTTTCTACCGTTCCCGACGCCGCTCAAGAAGAGGACTCCATGATCATGCATGCTCCCGCGCGCTCTTGCTCACCATCATCGCCGATGTGTACTACATTTGATCATAGTTAGGCGGCGAACACTTGATTTGTAATGTGTAGTGTGAAATGATGAAACATTCGGCACTTTTGTGACTATGTGTATATATGTATCTCGATCGGGCACTAAGTAATATGTGTGATGACATATTGATTAATGTGTTTGTCTGTTTACATACCTGTCAAATATACCTGTATTTCTGTATAAATCATGTATATACCTGTATTTGTACAGCAAAATGGAAAAATACCGGTATTTCTGTTTCATATTTCTGTGGCGCACGTTTTTTTTTGTGGCGCACCACTTTCTGTGGCGCACCAAGGAACAGTGCGCCACAGAATTCCTCTGCATAGGGGTGCAGCCGAGCTATTTCTGTGGCGCACCGCGCTGGGTGCGCCACCAAGAATCAATGCACGGTAAGTTTTTGTATTCGTTCTGTACTAGCTGTACAGCAGGCCCCGGTGTGACGCTTGTTTGCCCGTTCGTTAGTCAAAGTAGACGGCGTGTAACGTCGATTTTTCTTGTCCCAGGAACGCCTTTTTTCATGGCCTTTGGAGAGCCTGGCGATAGGTAGGCCATGGCGAGACGCATGCCGTCGCCGCCAAGCCGAACGCCGCGAGTCCGCAACAGTCTTCTCAGCCGTGGACCGGTTCTTGCTGCTCGGCTGCTCGTGGACCGAGGTCCCGTTGCTGAGGAGAACCTGCTCGACGATGTCGCGCAATTCGTGCGTCTGGCCGATGGCCACGGTCACCGGGTCGCGATCTTGAGCTCCAGAGTGATCGGGCACAACATCGCCTCCTAGCTACTCCACGTCGTGCAGGTCGCCGATGGCATCATCTTAGCTGCTGCCGCATCAAGCATGACAGTCGACAGTACACTAGGAAGTAGGACCGCCATTAGCGCGCTGATGAGCATGAGGTCGTTCTCGCTCCCGTCTTCCGTCGGTGCAACAGCTCAACCTCCAGGAAAGCCGTCTAGGCCCAGTCCCAGCCTGTCCTAATGCCAACGCGTCGAGCACCTTCCTAGCGTCCTCCCCGTGCGGGTGGCGCTGCTCCAGAACTTGGCGAGCTTGGAGCGCATGCTCCACGCCACGCGGCCGTCGTCCGCGTCAGGCCGCACTGCCGCGCGCCACGCCTACTCTGACCAGCCTCGCGAGGTCATTGGCGTCGCTCCGACCACGTCCTCGGCAGCACGTCCATCGCCGTGGGCCCGTGGCCATGGACCCGGGGACAACCTCGGCGTTCGTCAGCAGTCAGCACCCACAGCCTCGCCACTCTCCAGCTCTCTTGTTGTAGTCCACGAGCAAGAACCGAAGCTTCTTCATCGTCACGTGCATCGCGGAGAGGCCGAGCATCCCGGCGCCAGGGAGTAGCTCGGCGGCCGACCGCTCGCGGAGCTCCTTGAGGAAGGCGTGGAGGATGCCTTTGATACTCACGGCCTCACCAGCAACTCTTTAGAGCACAGGGAACGCCCGGAAGTCACGGTCGCGGCGATGCGAGGGCGGGTGAGGAACGTCCCCGAGCTGATGGCCTCGCACGGGCACCTACCAGTCCATTCCGTTTTCGCCGTCTGTTCCGGATGGAGAAACGGCATCATCATTAAATTGCAGAAGACCTGTGAGACTGTGAGCCATCGGTCCGGAATTTACTGCGGTAGAAATATCGGGAGCATCTGCGCTCGGGTGCCAAAAGGAGTTTCGCTATTTCATCTAACTTGTTATGATATTACTGCAGCCTAATTCCTAAGCATGAGAACTATTAGAAGCCATACTTTGGAGATAATTGGACCGTGCAGTTTCAAGACTCTGTGTATTATCTCTTGAACTTCAAAATTGGTAAATTATTTCCTAGTTAGGTCTGATTGTGCACAGTTATTGTAAACGAAAAATTAGAAAATGATGGGTAACTTGTGTTTTAAATTGGGGTCTAATGTCGAAACCCTGGTCTATGTATATTCCTAGTGTTTCTAGTTGCATTATTTGTGCAATGCCCCTGTTTAAGAACAGTTGAATTTTCAATTGCGACACATAGTGCTGCCAAAGCAGTACAGTCCGCTCTCTCTTTGATGCCCCGGAAATAAGGGCATCGCAATCTCTTGCCGGGCTAGCAGGGCATGGAGCAAATGGTGTGCTATCCAAACATTACATGTACAATCCGCTCTATCTTTTAAAGAAGATGCCCCGGAAATAAGAAGATCTCAATCGCTTGCCGACTTGCCGTGCTAGTAGGGCATGGAGCGCAAACGGAAGGCTCGTACTTCCATACACCCTAAGTGTCACAATCGCATAACTGTACCAAGCAGTATTTTTTTTAGCAAATTCAATTCGGCTGAGAAATATCAAGCCGAGCCGCAAATATCAAGCCGAGCGACCAAACAGAATAAATCGGTCACGCGGGCGAAAAATAAGTTGTACGGAGCAGGAATCGAACCTGTGACATCCTTGCAGCGCGCTAGGGAAATGCGACTGGGTTACCCACCTGGTGCAAGGCTGGTTTGTGTCATACAAGTCTACGTAGGTTTAAATACATGATATTTTTTCGCAGACTATTCTATTTTTAAAAACCAGCAAGTGAACGATTGAACCGGTGAACCACAAACCGAAACCCTCGTCGGTTCCGTTGCGGTCCGGTTTTTAAAAATATGTTCAGACTACGGACGGTACGACAAATATTTCAACCGTTCTTGATTCTAAAATTGAGCATCAAATCATTCAAAATTAATTCTAGAAATTTTCCAACATGATTATAAAATATAGATGAACAAATTTTCATGAAAAACATGATAATTATAGCAAATGATTTTTTTCACCTGCTCGAAATGACCTATTATTTTTTCCTAGTATAGTATGACAAAATTAGGCACGTGTACTTTTATTTGTGGCAAGCTTGATGTTGGCGTTGCACAGTGTTTTTGGTTGAACTTTATGCTGATATTTGTTTGGTCGGATGTGTCTTAATTTGTATATCCTCCACGCCGCGGCGAAAAATATTTGAGAGACTATGGCCAGTAGCGGTGCCAGAACCTGAAATTTGTGATGTCATTTTAAAACTGTGATGCCAAATACATGTAGTTTTACTAATTTTATTTAAAAAATCATGATTTATATTTCTATACAAAGAATTTACGAAAAGGTTGTACGGTCATTTGACCACACATCTCCTACTGACTTTACCAACGCACGGGCATTCAACTAGGAGTGTTACGGTGGGACAATATATATCCCAAAGGTTGTAGGGGCACACCTATATCGCAAGGAGAGTTGCATGTGGGTCCACAATGTCCCAAAGGTGGCAGGGGCAGACCTAGCGGGTCAGATAGGAGTGCTGCACATGGATCCACATGTGCCAAAGGTGGAAGGGGTAGACGTGTGTGCACATGTCCCAAGGATGCTAAAGGTAGACCAAGCAGGCGTGATAGGAGTGTTTTCATGTGGGTCCACCTGACCAAAGGCTTGGAGTGTTGCGGTGGGATATATCCCAAAGATTGTAGGGGCAGACTTATATCGCAAGGAGAGTTGCATGTGGATCCATACATGTCCCAAAGGTGGTAAGGGTAGACCTAGCGGGTCAGATAGGAGTTTTGCATGTGGATCCACATATCAGAAAGGTGGTAGGGGTAGATGTTCGTGGGTCCACATGTCCTAAGGGTGCTAAGGGTAGACCAAACGAGCGTGATAGGAGTGTTTTCATGTGGGGCCACATGTCCCAAGCGTGCTAAGGGTAGACCAAACGGGTGTGATAGGGATGTTTTCATGTGGGTCCACATACCCAAAAGAAGATAGATGTATACCTAGATGGCCAGGAGTGTTGTGGTGGGATGACATATATCCCAAAGGTTGTAGGGGCAGATCTATATATCTTGGAAGGAGAGTTGCATGTGGGTCCACAATGTCCCGAAGGTGGTAAGGTCAGGCCTAGCATGCCATATAGTGTTGCATGTGGGTCCGCATGTCTCAAAGGTGGTATAGGGGTAGACGTGCGTGGGTCCACATGTCCCAAGGGTGATAGACCAAGCTGACGTGATAGGAGTGTTTTCATGTGGGTCCAGATGACCAAAATGTGATAGATGTATACCTAGATGGTTAGGGGTGTTGTGGTGGGACGACATATGTCCAAAAGGTTGTACGGGTAGAACTATCTCGTAAGGAGAGTTGTATGCATGTGGGTCCACACATGTCTCGAGATGGTAAGGGTAGACCTAGCGGGTCAGATAGGAGTGTTACATGTGGGTCCACATGTTCCAAAGGTAGTAGGGGTAGATGTGTGTGTCCACATGTACCAAGGGTGCTAACGGTAGACCAAGTGGGCGTGATAGGAGTGTTTTAATGTGAGTCCACATAACCAAAAGGTGATAGATGTATACCTAGATGGGCAGGAGTGTTGCGGTGGGACGAATATATCCCGAAGGTTGTAGGGGCATACCTATCTCGTAAGGAGAGTTGCATGCGAGTCCACACATGTCACGAAGATGGTAAGGGTAGACCTAGCGGGTCGGATAGGAGTGTTGCATGACGGTCCACTTGTACCAAAGATGGTAGGGGTAGACACTGTGGATCCACATGTGCCAAGGGTGCTAAGGGCAGACCAAGCGGGCGTGATAGGAGTATTTTCATGTGGGTCCACATAACCAAAAGATGATAGATGTATATTTAGAAGCATAGGAGTGTTGCGGTGGGACGACTTATATCCCAAAAGTTGTATGTGCAGACCTATATATTTCGCAAGGAGAGTTGCATGTAGGTCCACACATGTCCCGAAGGTGGTAAGGGTAGACCTAACGGGTCAGACAGGGAGTGTTACTTGTGGGTCCACTTGTCTCAAAGGTGGTAGGGGTAGACGTTTGTGGGTCCACATTTCCCAAGGGTGCTAAGGGTAGACCAAGCTAGCATGATAGGAGTGTTTGCATGTGGGTCCTATACCTAGATGGATAGGAGTGTTGCGGTGGGACGAAATATATCCCAAAGGTTGTAGGGGCAGACCTATCTTGGATTTAAAGAGAGTTGCATATGGGTCCACACATGTGCCGAAGGTGGTAAGGGTAGACCTAGCGGGTCAGATAAAAGTGTTGCATGTGGGTCCACAGGCCCTGAAGGTGGTAGGGGTAGATGTGTTTTCATGTGGGTCCACATAACCAAAAGGTGATAAATATATACCTAAATGGCCGGAGTGTTGCGACTATTTGGCTTGGGCATTCTGTCGAACACCTGGCAGATAGATTTGCTCGAAATCTTGAATTTGAGCCAAATTCAAATGAATTCATCAATTTCTCTCATGACTCACTCCCCCTCACTCACCAGTGCACAATGTGCACGAGGACATCGGCCACGATGGCCAGCAGACGCTGGCCACACCACTCTCTCTCTCTCTCTCCCGGCCGACATGAGGAAAAAGGAGACCGACGATTGGCCGTCGCCGCACCCTCTCATAGTTTCTTGACCTAAAATGCACTTTTCTTGAAACATTTGTTGAGCATGTGGGTTCATATGTCCTAAAGATATTAGATATATAAATAGATGATCATCAGTGTTGCATGTGGATTCACATGTCACAAATGTGCTAGGTTACTATGGATAGGGGGTTGCATGTGTGTCCACATGTACCAAAGGTGATAGATACATACTTATAAGAACTACTAGACATTTAGACCCACATATACCAGCCATAGACTACGAACCATTTAGACTTGTTACAAAATAAAAATAAAAGTAGTTGTCAAGTAAGTCTAATTTGGTCATAATATAGTAGAAAAAATAATGGGTCATTTTGAGTAGGTTAAAAAACCACTTGATATAATTATCAATTTTTTCGTGAAAATGGGTTCATCTATATTCCAATTTTCATGTAGATATTCCAATTTTACGTTGGTAATTTTGTTAAATTAGTTTTGAATAATCTGGTCCTAGATTTTAGAGTCAAAAAACGTTTGAAATCTTTATCACCGTCGCGTACCGTCCTAGTTTGGTTCACTGGTTAAACCGCCGGTTCACTTTGCTAGATTTTTTAAAGTAGAATAGTGAAGAAATATTAATAGTATGTGAGAAAACTAGATGTATTTCGATTAATATGGAAGAAATCAGCCTTGCACTACGTGGTTAACCCAGCCGCCATGCTCCTACTCGCTGGAGCGAGGTCACAGGTCCGATTCCAACACACTGTGATTCCAACACAAAAATAATCGGTTCGACTTTCTACGTCATATAAGCTCTGGTTCTACACCAAACATATACCGAGATGTGGTCCAGTGGCTATGCTGCATGTGTCTCTTCTGGGGAGACCCAGGTTCGAATACCGGGTGCCACACTATTCTGTATTTTTGTCCCATGATCTGTTTCGACTAGAATACTAGATAATCTCTAAACTTCCTGGCTCGGCTAGATATTTTCAGCCGTCTAGGCTCGGCTCTAGCTGGACTGAGTTGGCTTGGCTCCTCTTGAAATTAATCTCAGCCGTCCTTGTGTTTCTGCTCATGATACCCCTTCGCTCTTGGGGGTGTATGGAAGTACAGGCTAAGTGGAATTATATTTGTCATCTGAGTAAAATACCTTTTCTATCTCTTTTATTTTTGTGTACTATTCTGTATTTTTGTCCCATGATCTGTTTCGACTAGAATACTAGATAATCTCTAAACTTCCTGGCTCGGCTAGATATTTTCAGCCGTCTAGGCTCGGCTCTAGCTGGACTGAGTTGGCTTGGCTCCTCTTGAAATTAATCTCAGCCGTCCTTGTGTTTCTGCTCATGATACCCCTTCGCTCTTGGGGGTGTATGGAAGTACAGGCTAAGTGGAATTATATTTGTCATCTGAGTAAAATACCTTTTCTATCTCTTTTATTTTTGTGTGCGTTATGATACACTGACACGTGATGTGTACCTTTCATTTCACCCTTCCCTGGTTTGCTACCCTTACTCCCTTTGGAGCATGTGCCATTTACGGAAATAGTTAGGATAAAATCGTTATATCATATCATGGCATATTGTGAAGTAATCTAGACGAGTACAGTGGCGGAGCTTGGCCTTGGTATGAGGGGGCAAAGAGGCTAAAATAGCCTGCATTGGCTTATTTTTTTTCCAAATATAGGGGGGGGGGGGGCAAATGGCCCATTTAGCAGTATTTCTTTGTTGAAAGCTCATGGGCTGGGGGGGCGGCGGCCCCCCCGGCGTTGCTGTAGCTCCGCCAATGGACGAGTAACATTTGTTTGTTACTTGTAGTTTCACTTTGCCTACCGGGTGCAAACATACTAAGTACTACTAAACCAACAGCCTGTCACATAGAGCAAACAAGCATGATGGACACAAAATAATATTGAAATTACATGCCCGGTCGGTGGAGCTAGCTTGTTGTTACCCCTCAACCTCATCCTCCACAGACATAATTTCATATACGACCAAGGGAGTTTGGTCACTGTGCTGCCCCACGTGATTTGGCTGACGCCCTTTTGTTGTACTCTACTTTGATCTTCTTCAAACTCACAACCACGCCACTCATCGTCAATCTTTGATCAGGCAAGTCGCTGGAGCAGAGCAAACCCAGCTCGAACACCGGAGCAAGGAATCCATCATGTAGGCTGTGCCTTCAAGTAGCTAGCGATCGACGACATTGGAAAGCTCTGCTGGGAATGCACGGTACACCCACTGCCTAAGGGTTAGTTCTCCCATGAATATAGCATCTGTGGGTCTTCTTCCGGTAAATACTTCAAGGAGCATGATCCCATAGCTGAATATGCACTCATTCGTGATGCTTTTCCAAGAGACCTATACTCTATACAAGAAACACATGAACAAATATTAAATCAAGCATATACAATAAACCATGATTACATAATGGTTCGCTAGTTGAGTACCTGGTGCCATGTAACCAACTGTTCCAGGCATGCTCGCACAAATCATGGAGTTGCCATCGCCTAGAAGAAGCCTTGCAATGCCGAAGTCAGCCACATGAGCAGTCATGTTCTCATCAAGCAACACATTGCTCGGCTTCAAGTCACAGTGTAAAACCACCTCGTAGTGATCATGGTGTAGGTACTACATTGCCATGGACACATCAAGCATGATGCCAAGCCTCTCGAGGAATCCCAAGTGTGCTGTGCTATAAGACTGATGTAGTAGTTTCTCTAGGCTGCCTTTTGGCATGTATTGAAGCACAAGTGCTCTGAAGTCTAGATTGGAACATGTGTTGAGTATCCGTATCAGGTTGCGGTGTCGTGCCATGCGAAGCACACGACATTCTGTGTCGAAGCTTTTCATGGCCTCTTCCAGCCGCATGTCAAGAACTTTTATCGCGACCACCAAACCACTCAACTCACCCTTGAAGACTTTTCCAAAGCTTCCAGATCCTAAAATGTTATCTTCATCGAAATTATTTGTGGCGTGAAGAAGATCACAGTAGGATACCATTCGATGGCTTATGCCATTAGTTGAGTCAAGGGGGTTTGTAATGTCTGCCTTATTATTTGGTTTCTTTCTGATCCATAGGTATAAGAAAATTGCAATAGTTCCAAAAGCTACGGTGGCAGCTAGGAGTGAAAAAAGCATCAAGTGTCTACTACTTGAATGAGATATGTTAACACATGGAGAAAATCCTTGGCGTTGAGCGCCGCACAGTCCCACATTCCCGATCAAAGATTGCACTGGGAGGTTCGAGAAAACACCTCCCTCTGGTATTTGTCCTTCCAACATGTTGAATGAGAGGTTCAAGGTAGTCAAGTCGGTAAAGTTTGCAAGGAACATAGGAATGGTACCAGAGATGTTGTTGAAAGAGAGATCCAATGAAGCTAGGTTAGTTAGCTTTTGAAATTGGTCTTGCATGGGGCCTTCAAACGAGTTGTTTGATAAGTTTAGGTGGGTTAGCATCTTAAGTTGTCCAATTGATGTTGGAATGCCTCCTATCAACAAATTAGAAGAAATGTCAATTTGGTATGTTTGTTTTATCCCAGAAACGTCTGCCGGTAGTACGCCATCAAAAGAATTGTAAGAAAGATTGAGTTCCAAAAGCTTATCAAGGCGGAATACACTTGTAGGTATTATTGAACTTAACTGATTGTTGGACAAGTCAATTTTCTCTAACCTACTAAGATTCCCAAAGTTATTTGGTATGGACCCAAATAACTTGTTTCTTTGGAGAAACAACCGTTGTAGACTCCCAAGTATGCCCATTTCTGCTGGGATAGTGCCTAAAATTGCATTGCTAGAGAGATCAAGCCACGTGAGATTTTTTATCGTGGTGATGGATGTTGGGATTGGATCGGTGAGTAAATTGTTTTGAAGATCTAACCATTCAAGACCGCTTATATTTGAAATTCCTGTTGGAAGTCCACCTGTTAACTTGTTGTAACCTGCAGTGAATGTGACTAATCGCGAGGTGATGTTTCCCATAGAATCAGGGAGGGAACCTGTGAAAGAATTGACCCCTATATTAATGAGTTGGAGTCTCCTACAATTGGAAATAGCTGATATAAACTCCATGTTTCCCTCTAAATTGTTATTTTGTAGTGTAAGAGTTTCCAAAGCTGCAATGTTCCCAAGCGCTAGCGGTACCGAGCCAGATAATTTATTTACTTCCAAAGCTAGTTCAGACAAGTTGGTCAAATTTCTAAGGGAAGTTTGAATTGCACCAGTAAGTTGATTGGCCCCAAGATGCAGGTAGGAGATTTTTTGCATGAGTCCTAACTCCGGTGGTATGTCTCCTGTGAGATTGCAGTAAGAGATGTCTAGCATGGTAAGGCTGGTGAGATTGCTAAGAGCAGCTGGGATGGAGCCAACAATGTTATTTCCACCCAATAAAAGAGATTTGAGATGTTGCAAACGAGCTAACCATAATGGCACAACATCCAAAAAATAATTGCCACCCAAATCCAGTACTTCTAACTGCTGACATGATGCAAGCACTAGCGGAATATGGCCGCTAAATTCATTATTAGAGAGGAAAATATATTGCAACATTGGGAGGTTAAAACTTTGGTTGTTTGGAATCGTTCCAGTAAGGTTGTTGTTGCTAAATGCCATGTATTCAAGCATGGACATGTTGTATATGGCATGTGGTACATGACCTGATAGGCTGTTATCTCCCAAGTCAATGTTCCGCAAGGAAGGCGTGTTATTGAACATGTATGGTGGCTGTAATAAGTTTTCTGGTAGTTCGCTTGAGGAAGCCCCTAGCTTCTTAATTAGCAGAATTATAAACGATGTAACTATATGATTTTTTGGAGGCGGCAAGTTTCAGACGCACTCTTTCCCTAACCAGGGTACCGAAAGGGACTGGCAGGGTTTTAATGAGGCGGTTTGCTGACCTAATATATATGTGGGGAAAATTCAAAAAAAAAAAGAACATGTATGGTGGCATTTTACCACTCAAGTCATTGCCAGACATGTAAATCGTGTCAAGTCTCCGTATATGGATCAAAAAATGGGGAGGGATTTTGCCAGTGAGTTTGTTAAAACTTAGACTAAGAATCTCAAGCCTTGTGAGGTTGCCGAGGGCAGTAGGAATGGCATTTGACAAGCCATTCCCATCAAGAACAAGATACTTAAGCCGGCTCAGCATGCCAAGTTCTCGAGGGATGGAACCCGTGATATTAGCGTAGCTAATGTCAAGGGACGAGAGAAAAGAGAGGTTACCGAGCTGAGGAACCAAAGATCCAGCGAGGGATGTGTCTTCGAAAGTTAGAGCGGTGACGCGCTGCCGTCGACGGCTGCACGAGACGCCGATCCAGCGGCAGAAAGACGTGCCAGTCCAGTTGTCGGCGAGAAGACGGAGAGGGTCCGCGAGCTGTGCTTTGAAAGCGAGAAGCGCGGCGAGGTCCGTCTCGCTGCAGTTGGCTGGACTTGAAGAAGAAGAGGATGAAGCAGAGATAATGGGTAGGAGTAGGAGGACCAGTAGGATGATGGGAATGCGGGCACATGATGGTGCATCGGCCATGGCTTTTCAAGTGTGAGATACGGAGCGACAATACTCGTCAGTTTATATGGGTTTTCTGTACGTAGAATCTCATCCCGTTTTGCGCCACAGGCGTAGCGATCGATCATGACTCGCATTACGCCATTACGGTCTCCGCACGGCAGCCTGAGTCTGACCTGAGCTCACACATGCACCAGCAATCCCCCACTTGGCTTATCACAACGTAAATGGCCTGAGAATTAGTGCAAGGAAACGTCTGTAGCAGTACGACGTCGTCTTGATCCTACCTCAAGAATGCAATGTCCAGATAGAAAAACACACCGAACGGAAAGTTGGACTGTTTGTTTTGCTTGGGATGACCAGCATGTCTGATTTTGAACCATTTTTTATCTCTCTTCTAATCCAAATTGTGGCGTGAGGAGCGGTCTGTACATTTCAGTTGCAGAAGCGCCGGTGGCTGAAGGGATTCAGACACCTGCTATTGGGCTGGACCCGTTCAAAAAACAATTAGGCTGGACTCCTCACGAACGGTGCAGGGCTGCTGGTCGCCATTTGCTACTGGGTGCGCAATTGCCAACGGACGCGCATGCTGATGCTAGACTTTCGGTATTGCATATTTCTAGACTTACAAAAAAAGACAACTTTGCTAATTTAAGGCCACAAATGTTAGACTTATTTTTTGCCGCACGTTTTGTTTTGGCAAATGTGCCACACAATTTTAATGGTGCCTGGCAAAGACACATTCGGGTGGTGTGTTTTGACGAATACCCGAAGCTCATCCTCGGTTTTTAGAACTCACAACTCTCCCCTTCTTGCACTCGCATCCGATCACTATCCGCTCCGATTTGTAACCTAAAAATAAAAAATGTGTAATGTAGGATAGGATCTGGCTCATCATCCGGCGGTGAGCGGCCAGATCGGACGGTCCAGATGATGAGTGGCGGGATCAGACGGTCCAGATCATCAGCGGCGGTGTGTGGTGTGGTGACTCAATCAAGAAGAGAAGAAGCACCGGAAAGATGGATATCGTCGATCAGTTCTTCCCCACTAGATGACCCGTTGCGCCACCGGCGCAGGTGACTGATTCAGCTCGGATTTTGTGCCACAAGTTTGTCAAGATCGAAACAAACATTAAAAGATTGTTTTCCTTTTGCAATGAGGTAACCTTGTTGTAAATCTGGCGAAATACAATAGAGAATAATGGAGAAAATTGTTGCCTCTGATTCCAAGTAAAAAAAATACCCTTGTTTCAGGACATGCCAATTCATTCCAAGCAACTATTACAGTCTAATCTAATAAACAGATACAAAATGAATAGCCTTATTTTAGCTTGATTCAAACATCAGAGGCTACTTGAACTTACATCAGAATAACACAATCATCGGTCCAGAAAGGCGTACAGTTGACGACGGTTCTCCGATAGCACCAACACATTCTAAGGAGTATACCATGTCAATAATTCCGTCCCTATTGGGCACCAACCTGAGAGAGGGGGAGGGAGAGGCATGGACAACAATGGTAGTGTTTCTCTTGAAGACAACCTCAAGCAGATTGACCAATGGTAGTGCACCTTCAATCGTTTCTTTGGGGGCCTTGAACCAAGACCAATATTGTTCCACAAGCGATTACATGCATTCACATGTCTCTTCTCCTTGTCAGATTGCTTTGTAATGAAATCAAACATGATTTGTTAGAGATATGAATGTTGCATAAAAAGGATAGCAATAAGAGGTAGATGCGGACCAAAACAAAACCTTAGACCCTTTTAAGAAAGCCTTCTCAGTCTGCAGAAAATAATGTCATAAATCAAACAATTGCTTTCTGCAATACTGAACATCACGGCCAAAGAGATGACCAAGGCTGCATTTCCAAACACCGCAAATACAAATATTAGTTGGGCTCTACCATGCCAAACAACTCATTAGGTTGTGACAAACCAGACGATCTAATTAAAAAAAAATACACATCGATGCCATTGAGTTTAGGAAACCATGATTACCACTACCGAAAGGGAAAAAAGGAGGATTGCGTCATTATTTAACTGACCATATTATATTCTACTTGATTTAGCTTCAGGAGTAGTACATGTCTAATTAACGGATGAATAGGAATAACCAATACCCGAAGTTCTCCTGCTTTGTGTGAATCATCCACTTACTATCTCCAGTATTCCATATTTCATTGTGGCTAATTTAAGAAATTTCAAAAACGGCAGTAAGTTGGCCAGCATAGATACAGGATTTCCATATTAACTCATTGGAAAAAGAAATCTGATACATGCTAAAAAGGATGAAAACAAAATAATCTGTATGTAACAAAATCACCTTCCTATATATGATTAGGAACATCTTGAAATTCTTTCTTTGACGAAGTGTCGTTTGTAGAGCTCCAGATAAATTTGCATCCTGAAACACAACATAAGAGCTCCAGATAAATTTGTCACTGGAAATTGATCTGTGTAAAATAGAAGATCAGAAATCAGATTACACCGTACGATAAAATGTATGCTCAACTTGTAAGTAGATCATAGTGTGACAACAACGTCGGTACAACTACCTGATGCCAACACGACAAAGAAAATGCATTGCCTCGTGCCACCACATAAATTGCTGATATGAATCAATGAAACATTTACGTTCAGAAGTCTAGGTTCTGGCCATATCCACCAACTAAATAGCTGCTATGAATCAATGAACAATGCCATAATGGACCATTTTCTGCTCCCACAGACAAATACTCAGACGGCAGAAACATAATAGAACGGGGATACAGAAAGAGGTAAGGCCAAATTAAATCAATAGTTTTGGTTGACCTGAGCCTTATATTACATGACATACACTAAGAACTTGCACCTTCAAGAGATTATACTGGTATGACATGAAATTGAAGATAATTCTTTCAATTCAAGGTGAACGAAAGGAAAAATGACAAGTTTGCATTTCATCAAACATGTAAGGTGCAAACAAAGAAAAAGGTAAAAATAAGGAGACAAACCAGAATCCACAGGCAGAAAATACCATGTAAGAATCGCAGAAGCAGCACAGACCTGCAAGAAACAATAACGAAAAGGATTAGCAAAGAGGAACAAGCAGGAAGTAAATCACACGAAAAGAGAACAGAGAACATAGACGAACTGCCCTAAAATCTTATTTTCAATTAACACAAGCACATACTTCAAGGTAACATAGTTGTATGGATCTGCTCTATCAGTAGTACAATGAAGGCAAGGCAAAGTGACATAGGTCGTCACATAAGCAAGGAACAAGCACACCTCAGGCTTTCGTCCAGCAATTTTTTGACCCATTTGATTGCACCTATCACAGATGCTCCCTCCGTTTCACAATATAAGATGTTTTATCCTTTTATTACATTCACATGCACACATTTTAGTGTACATGTCCACTCTTTTTAGTATGAACATGGACAACATGTGTAACCCAAATCATGATCCATATTGATCAACCATCACATCGGCAGACACTCAAAATGATCTAAATAGAAATTATGTTCTTGTGGAAAGTGGAACTAACAGCAATCAGTCATCTCTATATCCTTCTTTTGTACTGCTCTTCTTCCCGTGATTCCTTGATCATTCACTGTACAAATTAATACATCTACATTGAAAAAACTTATGAACTATACTGGGAATTTCATTGTATAGCTGAATATATATACCATGCACTTTGTACCATACATGCTAAATTGTTATACATTTTTTAAGCAATTCCATTGATTATTCTCTTAATACCTTTCATTAGTAGCGCGCTTTAGAGGAGAGAATAAGAGCCGAAAATTCAGCATTCGCAATGTATTATGACATCTTTAATAAACTATCAGAGTAGCAATGTAGCATACCTCCCAACATTTACATATGTGTGTAAAAGAGGCAAAATAGTGTGCAGATACGCTACTCGAATAGGAAATCTATTCAAGAACAATCAACATAAGATAACTGCAATGCATCAACTGTCCAAAACTGCAGGAATGTGTATGTGTGACCAAGCAAATAAAGTCGTAATTATAAGGCAAGGGTGCACATATTCTCGGACCCTAAAACCAAAAGAGGATGAATTACACAATTGTGTTTTGGAATATATCGATCAAGAAATAAGGACAATGAAAGAACCATCCGCCTTTTCATGTATCGCTTGTCCTGAAACGCTAATAGAGATACCAAGTGAGATTACCATCAAAGTTCCTAACGACAGTACCTCGGAAGATTCATCTTTCACAGAATGTAGCAGCATCTTTGTTTTTTTAACAAATACATGATTTTTTTGTTAAAACTCAGTACCTCCATAACATAACCAAAAGATACAGATACAAGAGTGCACCTACGGTGCCTACAAGCCATATGATGTCTCAAGCCGAATGTTACATCTAAGAATGCTTGATGTAGAAGCCATTTAAGGATACTCTTCGGCAGTGGTGGCAGTGCACTGTAGAAGCCATATAGTGTACCCAGGCTTTTATAGATGGAAACTTGACAAGCTCCTAGGCCGTCCCTGATCAATTTGTTTTACGGTAAGAAGATAACAATAATTTGTAAAAGCATTAGTTTCTTGTTAAGAGTTTTTTCCCTATAATTAGTAACTCAAGATATTGTTTGAAAATGATACGGTTTTGTAGACGTGTTGGCATCACTAATTCGAGATGATACTTCTTAATATACAAAGAAATTGAAGGCCTGTGAAATATCATTTATCTAAACTGAAAATTAGGAAGTTCATTTCAACTACGAATTATGTATGATACCAACTAGGGAATAAATTTAGTTATAAATCGTGTATACTCAAAAGTAGGAAGGCTAAACCCTAAACCCTACACAACAAAGACGCCGACTACAGCAGCGAGTCGAAAAGATGCAAAATATATCGGCAGAAACAACGAATTCTGGGCAATTGCTTGGGCCAAACATAGATAGAAGTAGATAATTTTTTTTTTAGAATAACTACAGGAGAGCTGCTTTATTAATTGCGATAGAAGTAGATAAATTTCAGTCCTGGGCAATAGTTCGCTCCGTGAATAGAATTAGATAAAGTTCAGCCCATAGTTTGGGCATAGGATCTGGCGTAGGGATTCTCTTGCAGATCTCCCCTATCGGCCAGATTATCTATACAGAACATATTTATTTACACAGCTACCACGCCAGGTTGATGCTACGGCAGAGCACATATATGCGTAGTAAGGGCATCACATCAGCCTGACGGCACAGCAGACAACCTGCAGGAGGTAACGGTGTACATCAAGACCGTGAGCCCCCACTGACGTCGAGATAGCGGCCAAGACCAAGATACTGATAAATTCTTGATATGGCAACTGCGAGCCGAGCTCATCACAAGAACCACCCATTAATTAAGATAGGGTTGCACAGAAAAGGACTGGTCAGCAGAGAGAAGAACAAATAACCATTATATCATACATGTATTTAAGAGAAGCAACCAAAGGTATTATATCAGAAAAAAGAGGATCCGTACGAAAGAAAAGAATGATATAGAAAAGCATCATTGGAGGATGACATCATGCCCGCAAGATCGTATACAAAAAGTAATCAGGCTAACCTTATATACAAAGGGTGTCTGCACATACAACAGACCAGCTACTGCTTTGGTTTCTTGCCCGTCCTACCCGATTTGGTACCAGTGGTAGTCCTAAGACACAAGAATGAGCGCATAATGAGCAACCTCTGCAGCAATCACACAAACTGAGCCTGTACAAAGGTGACGTTTAAGTGGCGAAAGGCAAAAACAATTCCTTTCAACCGAAACTAAAAACATCAGGCCAAGAGAAAACATGTGTCGCGAGGCTGAACTAACATAAGCGTGATAATAAGTACATGAGTAGGACCTTTTAGGCTTCAGATGCAAGAAGGCGTCATCCTTATCTTCAAGGGCATTCGTACCATCGTCTGCCACAGCTTGCACCTAAGGCTGAACAATTTGGCGAGAGAAACAAGTCAAAGCAGGAATAACACAAAATCAGGAGCATGGAAGAATTATAAACAGGAAAACCAACATCTGGCACTTCTTCAACTGAAAGAGTATTCTCCATTTGCGCAAGAGCCCGAATCAAGCTTGAATTTATTTGCGAATGAGGTCTATTTTGCTAACCCAAGTAAATGGAACGGAGAAGAACGTTTACTGACAACAACATGCTCAGCCGTAAACACTAATATGAATAGGTAGCCTTCACTTTCAGAATACATGATCTGAATTATTGCTATGTGACATGGGTAGTTAATAGGCTTATGTGGACACATGGAGGCCACTAAAAGCCACAGCGAAAAGGGCAAATATCACTATCTACCTCTGTTTCATCGAATGGTGCAGACCATGCTACTTGGCAAAAGGCAAATATCACTATCTACCTCTGTTTCCTGCATGTGTTAGTGTCAAATGGCTCTCTATTTCATCACATGGTGCAGGCTATGCTACTTGGCAAAAGGAAAATATTACTATATTTAATTACTTGGCAAACTGAAGACAAATTTAAACAAACAAGCACAAACAAATAAAGTAGGATTGCACCCAGAACCTCGGGAAAATGGGGCAACATTATGCCAAAAAGCAGGATTTATTTTAAGAAAATAGCGCAGACAAATATCTGAAGGATTTCATACATTATTAGATGACACAACAAAAAAATCAAGGTTTCATCTCTCAGGAAAATAGGGCAACATTATTCTCCATGTAACCATTAAATGCTAAAAATCTGGTAAGGTTTGAAAGTGTTTTAATTTCATTAGACGAATACATGATTTATTTTCCTAGAACCCCAAGTTACTTGGGAGCCCTACCATTTTAGCCATGAGAGAGCAATGGTATCGTACTGCAGATCAATATATATTATAACTACATCAAAAGAAAAGGTACATACCTGGCTTTGCACTGGCCAATTAGCAAGCAACATATAATGATGTAAGCAACATATTATATTCATAACTACATAAAACGAAGAAAAAAGGCATTGCACATACTAATCCTTTACAAGAGACATATTATCACACAGGAACTAAAACCCATTCTAAATCAAGAATACTTAAGAAGCAAGCAGACATCAATCCTACCAGTACAACCACAAAGAACTACAACACTGAGCAATTCACAAGGCGAACTAACTGGAATAAGTCACACAATCTATTATCTGGCCTACCCACCTCCTCGGTACTATTTTCTTATCCATGTCAGTAATAACAGGTAGTGAATGTAGTATTGCGACAAATATTATCTATTCACTGTGGGTATTTGTTTCAAATTGGGAAATCAAACCTAAAGTTACACATTTGGCTATTTGTAGAATAGGAATATTTCTTCAGTTATATAGCTTCCAGCTGCCCCTTTTAAATGTAAAAAATCAAGCTACTATAGCAACAAATCATTAATGTTCTGGACATCCAGATGTGTTTTTGTGGATGATAACTAATATTTCACAGTTTAGGGACATCTCACACATTGGAAGCACATATATAAATTATTTTAATGCATGACCTGAAGCTAGAGATAAATCAAACTTGACTGTGGCAAAGCATGTATATGAGAGAGAGATCAGGAGCCGATGGGAAGAAAGATTTGAATATTCTCGCGTTGGAGTCAAAGGCATCGCCGAGCCACCCATATAATTTGGCATTGACAAAATAAGCTCTTTTATTAACTCAGCATACACAATTGGCATGGCTCAAATTACCTCATCATGTGGATTTCCTAATGGAGAATTCTCATGAATAAGTTCAGCACGCTGAGGAGGATCATCCAAGATGTGTTTAATCCTGTAAATAATAAAATGAGCAAACTGTGAGCAGGCAGAAACAAAGAAAGCAAATAAACGCTGTAAGAGAGACATTCCTGATTGGTTTGTGCTTAAAATTCATAACCATGTATGTACGGCTTCACATAGGAGGAAAGGCAGAGGAAAAAAGTACCGACCTAAGCATGCTATCAAATACTCCTCTCAAAGCAATGCATTGCTAGTGCCTCATAACAATATCGCATCAGTTTCACAAATATAAAACCCAGATTATTTCTGCACAGCAAACACACAGCCTTGCTCATGTACATCAAATAGCTTCACAAATATAAGACCCAACTTTTCTATGTTCCTATTTATAAATGTACCCGCAAGCAGATCATCAAGCACTCGATGAGCATAAATAAAAATGTCCATGCATCATTCAATCCCTGCAGCAATTGGGAAAGCATGCTAGCCTTCTGAAGTCGCTATCACTACTACTTGAGGTCTATGCTGGTGATTGCAGAGTCATGATACTGACAAAAATCAAATTTACAGGATAACGCTATAAATTTCTGAAGATGCTATAAATTTCTGAAGATGCCAAAAAGGAGATAACCAGATTGAAACATCTACAAATCATACAAAATTGATGCTATAAATGAAACTCTATATCTGAACGGATGTCAAAACAGAGCAATTACCCCATGGAAAACAATGAACACGAGAATTCACATTCATAAACAGTTAACCGACCTATTTTCCTTGCAGGTGCATCTCTTTTGGAGCATCCATGTCCTTTTCCAAAGATAATAGTTTCTGATGATAAATATCGTAAGGAGACACTTTAGACAGTATAAATTTTGATGGATAAAAGTAGAATTACAAATGTATGGGTTACTACAAGTAGTTAACACATGTTCCATTAAATAGCAGGGCTGGCCTGCTCTTCCCACCTGTGGCCGACCTCCTTCCTCTCACCTGCAGCTCCACCCCACCTCCGAGAAGAGGCTTGCTGCTTCTTGTCTGCACCACCAGCCTTTCCCTCCAGACTCACTGCTCCTTCCCCACACCGTAAGAATCCCCTGCTCCAATGAGATATACAAGTTAACATCTCAAATTATATAGAAGCCACAATCAGTCAAGGGTCATCATAAACCAGACAAGCACATGGTACTCATAAATTTTACTATTTCATACTCCACGGAATGCCTTGCATTGAATACACAATCAGGTCTCACGGCAAAGAACATCTACTCCTGATTGGGAGTGAACCAATGGTTATTCAAAATTGATATGAGATTTTCTTTACCACTAATCGTTACTATTTCATACTCCACAGAATGCCTTGCATTGAATACTACTCTTATATTCAAAAACGGAGGGAGTATAACGCTAGGAGCACAACCTCTCTGACAAAGTCACATATCCATCACAAAATTCAAATAAGCAGGAACTAAATGTCGCTTAAGCCATGGCACAAAAGAAAACTGAAGAAGGGGGAGAGAGCTCACCACAATGACCACACAATGGCAGCCACATATATGGTTTGCTTGCCCAGAGCCGCATAATGTGAGGCTCTCCGTTAGTTTCCTAATGACCTTCCAACAACAATAGGCAATAGCACACATCTACATTAGACAAAATTTCAGTCTACAATTCTGCAGTAATACGAACAGAACTAAAGCAACCTTAAAGGTAATAGCAAATCCCAATTAAGCACCTCTGGTCGTTTCAAGTCGCAGGTGGAGAAATGGGGAAGTTATGCCATAGTTTTATAGTATATGATACAATACATGCAATTCAGTTTATAGTATATGATAAAATGGGGATATTGTAGGTGATGTCTAAAATTCAGGTTGGATACCCAAGAATATAAGTGAAACAATAAGTTGCTACTCTTCTACCTGTAGCTGACCTTCAGGTAAATATGAAATATCTTCAGACCCATATATAAATACTTTTGCATAAACTCTCAAAGGCCAAATAAATATGTACCTTACACAGATCAAGGAGACAATGCTTTATGCCAACAATAGGTTGATCTACAATAACAGAGCGGCAATTGTATTTAATTTCTTAGAACTTCCTTCTACACATCATGGAAGACCCCAAGAGTGGCTCAAAGAAGTTGGACAAAGAACAATACCTTCATTCAGATATACAACATGTGAGCTAACCAAATCAAACAAGAAAAATCTTACTGATTAAGAAATGAATTTATGGCACCTATTTCAGTAGGCACACTTCAAGTGCAAAGTTCATAATAGAAATCATACCTATTAACCGAGATGCAGTGCAGAACCACTATCCGTCATGACCCTTTCCTTTATATCTGCATTGAGTAGAAACAAGGGCTTAGTACCACTATCCAGCAATTCGACTTTCATGTCAGCCTATAGCAAAATTTAGCTACAGAAAATAAGGTACAAAAATTAGTACCGCTATCCAGCAACTCCTCCATGCTCATCTTAGGCTTAAGTGGAGCAATATTTGCAGGTATCTCTCACCATTTTGCTGGGACCGAACATCTACAAACAAATAAACAGAAAAGAGTGGTTAGAAAGACATAATGCTAACGTAACCTGCCAAGAACCAACAATTATTGTACCATTTTCACCCTCCTCCAACCAAAGCTGCAAGAAAATCACCTTTGTACCCTTGTGCTTGCTCAAATCCATGTCAAAGCTACAAAAAACAGCAGCAAATCTCAGTACCAACACGAATGGGAAAGGAGATGTTGTCGGTCTACTCTTCCAACATTAAGCTCTGGCTGCTGTACTAAACTTTCAATCTCTTTTAGATCTGAAACCTGGGACTATTCCTGGAAAGCACATACCAAAAAATTGTCCAAGCGTGAGACATTAGACCTTTAAATCTTACCTTGCAGATGAGATAGATGATGTCCATTTCCAGATGGGCATATCCATCATATGCTCTCCATGAACCTGCAAGAATCAGATACAATAAGTACCTGTAATCTATGAAACAAATGCGTCATATTATACCTGATGGTATTTAAGTGCCAAAAGCCTATATGCATTACTCCT
Organism: Poa pratensis; assembly: GCA_947311845.1. Lineage (NCBI taxonomy): Eukaryota > Viridiplantae > Streptophyta > Magnoliopsida > Poales > Poaceae > Poa > Poa pratensis. The sequence goes on along the minus strand of CAMZMU010000107.1, from coordinate 28,633,172 downwards.
AATTTTTTCAGCATGCACGTGTTAGAAAAATCAACTGCAGCAAACAAAAGCAATACCAATAATGCCAAGATCCAGCAGACAAAGGACTGCTGTTCCCCTAGGCAATTCATCTAGAGCTAGAATCACACCTAAGATAAAGACCCGTCATTGTATCAGCCACCAAATCTACTTATTGATTGCACAGAAATCAAAGAGGAGACAAGAAGGATCTCGTATACCTGCAGAGCAAGAACGCTGGCTCGCATGAACTGCGAGCTGAAACTTCTGTCCCCAAACAGACCAAGGTTCCACCTCTGCAAACGTCCAGCACGAGCAGTCGCTCTCTCCTCACTGCAGGGATACTTAGGTATATTTTTCATATGGAAATCAATTTGGGCTTAGGATCATCACCGACTTCCTGTTCTCATGTCATTTAAAGGAGAAACAAGTTGCATAACACCCTTCATTTGCCTTCTTCCTCTTCAAAAGAATGGAAAAAGGGCTCGGAGCAAATGTTGTAAAGTTTCCTATATTTCTGTATTCCCGATTCATGCGTTACTGCTTTACTACACTTGAATGATATTTTTTGAATTTTGTCGAACTGCTTGGCATGCAAGTGAAAAATATAAGTACTTGTAATTCATGAGTAAAGAATATATGATTGGCAATAAGTGGTATTCGCTTATTTAAAACTATCAGCACATTTAGTATAAAATATTTCCATGAGCATTCATATTGAAGGTACTGATTCACAAAGTAATTTTAATGGGGGTCGCAGTGTAAGACGTTTGGCTGTAGAGGTAATGCAAGTCAAGTTTGTGCAAATAATACATCATAAGGAAACTTTAATGACTAAAACCACATGGTTCTCAGTTTAGATATATAGCAGAGTAGACGCTACAGGTTGCCAATCATACATGAAGTCATATGGCTGAATTTTTGTAATATCACAACAGGAATCTTGAAAAGAATCGTTGTGTTTCATGGAAAATATTTTACATCTAGCTTATATATTTTTTCATTTCAACACAATCAATTTATGGTGGCACAAATCGATAAGAATCTGCAATAATAGTTGCTTGAAAGAAGTGTAGGAGACAAAGGCATCCATACTCACAGGAGAGCGACAGATCTGCATGCCAAACGTCCATTGGAAGGTGAAGTGTGACATCACAATAACAAAAGTAGCTTGAGGGATGCAGAAAATCGAGCTGGATCAGCACACCTCCTTCACCATAACAAAAAACAGCAAATAAGCATGCGACGGCGAAAACCTAATTGACAGAGAATAATTAAATCATGCTTCCTAGTGCAAATATGCAAGCTTCAAAGTAATGGAAATCAATTCAAGTAGAGGTAACATTGCATACGAGAAAAAAAGGGGTTGCCGTTGAAAGTAGGGGCTCATGATCATCTGTAGTGCCCACATAATAAAAATCCTTTCATGGCTGAACTCCGGAATCCAACTATAGCAGATGACTTACAGGAAAGAAGATGGAGGCGACTCTCATCATGGACACCAACACCTCATTGCAACATCAGATTGCATAAATTTCAGAGTGGTTATTGGATCTCATACAGTGATCTAAAACCTGCAATTCAAAAGGCTGCAGCTTTAATAGTTGAAAACTAGAATTATATTTAAGGCCCACAAAGGAAAGCAGGGGAGTAAATCAACTTAAAATGACACAATAGTAGATAAGTGCACTGAAGCTGGAGTGGATGGTTGAAAAATACCTTTTATCATACTCTATGGGGGTGTGATTATACTTCAGTGCAATTAGCAATATTATTTGAATTTGAACACAAAATACATAATAGGATAGGATGTTTGATGGTAGTCCATGTTCTACGAAGCAAGAGATTATTTTCATCAAGCATATTTTCCTTTTCATCCAGAAGTTGAACCCCTTGAAAGCAGTGGAAACAAATTAATAAAAACTAACTACATACATGTGATCGAGCATAGCAATCTTGTTAAATGAGCATATTGCATCAATATAAAATACAAAGAAAGCAGTCAAATGAGCATATTTTCATCAATAGTGCAACGTATAACCCTAGCCTAGCATTGATCCAGCCCTTATGCAACAGTTATCCATCAAGGGTCATCTACAACATAGCAACCATGCTTTCAGATTTGATAAAATCAACAACATCCACACACCGTTGAGCCGGTAATCCAGATTGAACTGAGAATAAATTATGAATTCTATATGAAAATCAAAGAAGAGATGGCGAGGTTGCAGGAAAGGTCGCCCTACCCTCGCCAGGGACACCGCTTACAGTACTTAATACCCAATGAAGCAAATAATCATTAGGAAGTTGACAAATTCCTATTAAACTATTACCTGGTTTATATTTCTAGGGTATGGAGAATAGCCTGTTTCACAATTTGCATCTTCGTCCGGATGCTCAGCTGCACGAAGGAGTGGGTCAAGCTGATAATACTCAACACTGATCACCATTGTTCTGCCTGCACATAAGAACATATCCAAGTTAATTCTGACAGAACAAAACAATTGAACATAAGTGAAAAGACGTGTGAAAAATGCATTCTTTTGTACAAATGATAGATTAAACAGACAGTACAGAACAAGCTGAATTGCATAAATCCTTTTGAACAGATTATAGTATTTTTGTTGATTTCGGCAATACTGGTCTACTCTAGATTCGCTCTATATTAATGACCAAGGAAAGAAGGGATTGACGGGCAGTAAATAGAGCAACAAGGAAAGGGTTAGTGCTTCCAGAACCAAGAGAGTTGAGTCGGGGGAGAAGCATACCTAGCATGAATTCGCACCACCATTTCAGCCACCGGTTTCTTTTCAAATGCCAACAACGCCGTTGAATGAAGCTAGACCCTCTTGCCGTTGCCTCCCGCTGAAAGTCACCTGGGAATCTTGATCTCCATCAATGGTTGCGATCCCCTGGGAAGCCGGAGGTTTATCCTGGGTCATCACCGTCATGATAATTAAGTTGTCACAGACCGAGATGGGAGCACGTCAAATTTAGTAAATCAATAATGCAGTGATTGATCTGGATAGCATTATAAATCAGAATAATAAGAATAATAAGCCAATACATATTAAGTTAGTAAATTTTGTATATAAGGAACTCCCAGAAAAACGCTATCAAAGTTCTCCGGATAACTGATTTTCATCAAAGCCAAAAAGCATATAGTTTTGAGTTCACGCTACCAGTAGCACATTATGTATCAATTCTATGGACCGAAATTTCAAGATAACACTACAGAACATAAATTAAATTAGGGGGAAAGGGATAGGAACAAGAAGCTCTTGCAAAGAGGAACAGACAGAAGCACGGCGCGATGCTGGCTACCGGCGACTCCCTTCTTGATGCTCTCACAAGTTATATATGAAGGAGGTAGACCTGGAAAGAGTTATTCTGATGATGATTCAAGAAATCGCTGCAGTACACATAAGTGTTAGTATTGCAGAACGCGCCTGATGCTGAGCGCAATCTTCACTGTGGTAGCCAAGATAGCTAACATCCTTTCCCATCTGAAACCCAAAAAACCACAAACAAAGCTAATAAGTTTTAGTCAAATGGCATCATGCGCACAAGATTGCAGTGCCAAGACCACATCATCTTACCGTAAAGATGCTCGTAGAGAGTCCCATTTTGGAGGGTACCCAAAGATAAGCATTCTTGAGAACGGATCAGACTCCTTGCAGTATCAAACCATCTTCGCAACATAATCCAGTATGGCTATTTCTACCACCTGAAGGATCGAAAATACCAGATGCGATCAAAGAGCCGTGTCAAATATCATGTAAAATCTTAGTATCTATTTAAGCTGAAAAGTAATTTGTCTACTTCGGGAAGTAAAGCTAAATATAATCGGATGGTTATCATAGTAGCAGACCATGTCGCAGTATCGGTAGCAGAAGACGGAACATAATCTTATGGTCATCATAGCAGCAGAACATATAATTGCTTTGACTAAAAATCCATGTGAATAAAACATCAATTCATGTTAACCTATACAAAATGGAAAACTAACTTACAAAGAAAGCAGAAGTTAATCAAATGAATGAAAGAAACAAAAGGTTCACACATCATAACTGCAAACACAAGTATTCTACTATCTATTCAAGAACATGCAACTAAAGTTTGATTGTCATTTCATTAATACTGGAAGAGAGTAACTACAAAATTGATTACAAGCCACCTCGGTATTGATTACAAGCCACCTCGGTAAGAAAAGAGGGCATCATATTGCATTTAAATAATGAGCTCTTTTATTAACTCGCTATACACAAATGGCATGACTTAAATTACCTAACCATGTGGCTTTCCCAACGGAGAATTCCCAGGAATAAATTCAGCAAGTTGAGAAGGATCCTCAAAAGGATCATCCAAGATATATGTGTGTTTAATCCTGCACATAATCAAATTAGAAAACAATGAGTAGACCGAAACAAAGAAAGCAAATACATGCTGCAAAAGAAAATAGTCTTGACTAGTTTGTGCCCGAAAGGAGCACATGCAAACGAAGCCACGATTTGCAGATCAAAATTGGCAGCTCCAATTTTGGATATATTTGCCTCAAAAAATAAAGTGGGGGAGAAACAAAACATAAACTTCACAAAATTTTGGCATCAACCCAAATGGAGACAAAAGAAATTAAGCATACATAATTTAAGAAGACTGCCAAACTTGTCGCTCTCAAGAGCATCAAACCAAACTGCACCTTTCTTTGGCAATTTAGGTACATTGCTATGAATAGGCTCATCTGGTTATTGATACATGAGTAGCATTGCAACAAATATTCAGAAATATCTTGTTTGAAGCCAACTCTAATTTGATTTGTTGGATTATGAGAGGTAGAAAAGGAAAATAATAGTAGGATAGCAACCTGGATACTCCCTTAATCCCTATTTCTTATGCGTGCAGAAATCAATGTATAAGGAGATCTGCGAATCAAAAAACTACAGAGATCGGTGTAAGTGACAACTAAACCTTGTCCTCTCTATGCAATCATAAACAAAGCTATGGCTTAAACCTATCACGTTTGCTCCTGCTCTTTTGGAAAGAACACAACAAATTGTAGGAAGAACTGATACAATTAAATTGGACCAAACGTGACTCTTTTGTACGTGTAGATTAAACACGTGAGAAATTAACCGAACAAAACATGACTCATAAAAATTACCTTGGTCTTCCTCTTCTTCATAACACTCCCCAGATTCTTCTTTTCTTTCTCAAACCTGCACACACGGTGTTCCACACAGTTCAATCAATTGAGAACATAACTGAACGAAATATGAATCAAAAAATGCCCTTGGTGTTCTTCTTCAAAGACACATGTATTATGTACTACTGCTAGAAAAAAAATCTAAGATAGCTTTGCAGCCACGAACAAGTTGCAGGCTGTCGCCACGAAATTTACGGCATGCTACGGCTCGTCCACCACGCCCAGATGCGAGAGAGACGAAGAGGAGAGAGGATAAGGGAGTCCATGGCTTTGCCAGGTCCAGTCAGAAAGGGCATAGGAGAGAGATGCACCTGGGATCGAGCACACGCGTTGCCCTGCAACGCAAGGAGGACGGTGATGCAGACAGAGAGGAATACTGGAGCAGGAGCTGCGGCCGTCGTGGCCGACCACCTCCTCTCGTCGCCTGCCCTCCCCATCTTCTGCTCCACCCTGCCGCTGCCGCCGCCTCCGGTGGTCTGCCCTCCTCGCCCGCTCCCGCTCCTTCTTCCCCTCCGCTGCCCTACCCATCTCCTCCTCCACGCGCGCCGCGGCGTCCGGCGCCTCCATGGGCGGGGCGGAGGTGCCACGGCGACCGCGGGACCGCGACGGCGGCCATGGCCGACGGCGGCGAAAGACGGGGGAGGCGGCTCGCTGTAGGCTGGCGGTCCTCCCGGCGACAGCATGGTGCGCGGCGGCGGCGCGAGGAGAAAGGGGACGCGGGAGGGGATTGGGTGAGGAGAGACGAGCGGGGATTGGAGCTAGGTTTCACTGCGGGCGCTGCCTTTGTCTCGCGCGTCGCGCGGAGGCAGAAAAGAAAGGGCGACGCGAGCGACGCGCTGCACGTGGGCCCGGGCCGGCGCAAACCCCACATGTCATGGACCTGCCGTGTGTGCCAGCGAGTGAAAAACGAAAAAAAAAACCATCCGATGGCCTGGGTGAAAAGGGCGGTGGTGAATCAAAGGCCAGGATAAGCTGCCTTCGCTGCCTCAACGAAACGAAGGAGGATGTGGGTAGTGTAGTAGCTTTTATAAGTAGTAATTAGCAAAACCGCATGATTAACCAGGGACGCTCTTCCCTATCACCGCCCGTCCATTGCGCAACACCTGGTGGGTGGACTCGATCCGGCGCGTGTCCACGGAGCTCCGGCTGCTCTGCCTACCGCAGCTCTACCGCCCCGTGCAGTCTATGCCGAAGCCGTACACTACTACAGAACGACATATCGGATACCCCTCTATGGAAACGACATGAGTTAGGCAACGGAAAATCGCGACATCCTCTGCTTGCCCGCACTGGGCCGTAAGGCAGGCCCACAACAAAGGCAACGTGTGAATATGGAATATAGGTTGGCAACGGAGATTATTTTACCTCCGTTACCGATATGTGCTACTTGCGCCCTTCACTCTGACTCTCACTTCCAACCCTAGCCGCCGCACAGTCTCCTCTCTCTCCACTGTCTCGCATGGCTTCCACCGTCGGCGCTGATAGATCCGGCCATCGCGGCCGCGGCCGTGGCGGCGGAGGCGGCCGCCCCACCCTCCGGGACTTCACGCAGCAGCAGCGTCAGCTCGTGTTGCGGGACGAGCGTGCGGAACAGGCCACCGGCGGTCCGGGGCCCGCGGGCCGGTGCCCTGGCGTTCATCCGCTGGCGCTGCAGGAAGAGCACGCCGAAGGCTCCAGTGCTCCATACCCTTCCGGCCGCAGCCGCTCACTTGGTTGCCATTGTAGCTACCGCCAAATCCGCCAGGCGGGCTACCTTGGCCCCCTTCCTCGCTTTCGGAACCATCCGTTTTCCTCCTCCCCGTCGTCCTCGTCCTCATCCTCCGACAAAGAGGAAGACGAGGAGGATCGTGATCTGGAGATCGTTTGCCAACTCTCCCGCGTCGATTTCGAGCGCCAGGACGCCCAGCGTCGTCAGGGCGAGACCGATCTGGAGGCGGCGCTCCTCCTCTCCGAAGCCTCGACCCAGGTCGAACGCGCCGAGGAGGCGGTCTTCCAGTCTGACCTCCGGGCCGCCATAGCCCTCTCTTTGGTCCACGGCGAGGGCAAGGGGCTCGAGGTGGAGGCGCCACCAAGGGAGGCCGGCGCTAGCTCCGTCGCCGGCGGCGACGCTAAGCGAGCCCACCTCGCCTAATGTAAGACCCCAGTTCAGTAGGATAGGTTTTTTTTTATTTTTGCACATATTTTTGCTCGTTTCAGATGATTAGCTCTGTTCTTAGTAGGCATTGTGGTAAGTAGCTAATTGTGTAGACATAGATTTGCTCTGTTTTTAGTAGGCATTGTTTACACATAGATTTTAGCTGTTTTCTAGTTATAAGTAGCTAATTGTGTAAACATAGATTTGCTTTATTTTTAGTAGGCATTGTTTACACATAGATTTTAGCTTTGTTTCTGTTATGCCGATGATTAAAATTAGGTGACACCGTGTGATCCGGGGGTGGCGCTAGTGATCCTTGTGATATGCACAAATACACATCGATCTTGTGCATCCTACTTGGCTCGCTTGCTCCATCCCTGAAATTTGTGTCCAATCGATCTATATATGAGACATTATTTAGGCTAGATTCTAGTTGTAATTAGTTCTATATTTTCCGTAATGCGGATGATTAAAATAAGGTGACATTGTGTGGTTCGAGGGTGGCGCTAGTGATCCTTGTGGTATGCACAAATACCGATCTTGTGCATCCTAATTGGCTCACTAGCTCCATCCCTGGAATTTGTGTGTCCAATCTACATATATATGAGGCGTTGTTTAGACTATGAATTTATCTGTCTTTGTGTATAGAGATGAAAAAGCTTACCTTTTGATTTTTCTTCATCTCCTTTAGGGCGAGGAGGAAATCTGGAGACTATGCGACAGCCGTGAAGACGTAGGAGCGGGGCTCCGTCCACACGGTCCACTGAAGCCGACGCCTCCAGGAGCAAAACTTTTGTGCAGTACTAAATAGGTAGAAGAAGACCACGCAATGAAGCTGGGCGGAAAGGAAGGTGAAGAACCGGCGGCCGTCAAGCAGGAGCCAGGGCTCCGTCGACGGCGCAGCAGGCTTCATCGGCTTTTTTTTGTTTCCTTTAGCCCTCATTACAAACGGTCAAAAACTAATCTCCGTATCTGATGTAAAGACTATAGGCAACGATTATATATTACTAGCCGTCAACCCGTGCATCTTCACGGGCTAGCAAAGTTTAGAAGAATTGAAAATGACGGTTTAAGCTATTTTATTGTGCATGTAAGTTTCTATAATTAGGAACATCTTTAGAACATATAAAGTTTCTATTTTTAATCCGGATAGGTAGTTTTTGTCTCGTATTCATTGGTAAAAAAATCATATATTCATATTTAATTTATAAACAGCCGTTGTATGCATTTCAAATTAGTTACAACTATATTAATTATTTTCACTTGTATTGCTTTATAAGAATTACTTATCCAAAAAATGATATTACTTAATTCTGAGATTCGTTCATATCAATTAGTACAAATTTAGAAGATATAACATGTAGGTTTTCTATTTTTCAAATGTTTCACGGACTAACTTTAGTGGTCGGAGGGTCCTCAATTTGTGGCATGGAAAATGTTATAAAAACCTAATTACGATACGTTCAACCACGACGCATGCACATGCTCGCTGTTTTTGTGAGACACACCATTTTTTAACACATAGAAGTACCTAAAAATAGAAATTTACTTTTAATTAATTATTTATAAACATATAATTGCTCATGATGGAATGGTTATAGATAAAGAAAAATGGAATTAGATACTGATTTTCTTATGAACTTGTACTATATGAGGAAACATGCATGTATTGCCCATTGTAAGCACACATTTTCTAAGGTTGTATAGGTTCATTAGCTATTAATTTTGGGACTATGTGCAGTATTTACTCAGGATGCCTCTTTTTCATAGTAAGATAGATTTTTTTGTATAATCTTGTGAAACTGTTAAAACTTTGAGCACTTTTACAGTAAGATATTTAGAATGACAGATGGGATTGTATATTTGATCTATCCTAAAAATTACTTTTATATATGATTTATTATTTTGGCTTATAAGAATGTTACAGTCGGCATTAGCTATCAGGATATGCATGCATGAAACCATGTCGATGTCCAAAATGTCATTATTTGTTAAACCGGAGTAGGTATCTATTATGCACACACAAAATTGACGATCATAATTATTTCAGTTATGTTTTATTTGTAGTCCACGAACAGATTTAGTATTTTGTCTTTCTGTAGTTTGTACATATTTTTGTAAATATGGAGGTTATGAAATAATAATTTGATGTGTGGCTTTTGCCTCACAGTCTTACGGTCAAAAAAAAAAATAGATTTAGTGATTAGTAACTAAGGACGTGGGAATACATGCAAATGCATCCTAGTGGATGGGAGAAGCATGCATTCTAGTGAAATTGAGGGCCGGAAATTTATTTGATCATATATATAGTAATATGTCGCGTGTATGTAATGCACACTGGTTTAATTGGACTCAGTTTGACCTGTGGCTGACCTCTGGCCATCATCTCTAGGAAAATCCTTCACACGTAATACACAATTTCAATTATATGTTTAGATAGTGGTGTGCTTTAATTGTTGTTTGTTTCAAAGGAAAAAAATAGATTAAGTGTATCCATGAGAAAATAAATTAGCCCTTTTCTTATCTCATTAGTAAAGCATATTAACCTTTATGTTCTATTCTACTACTCCCTCCGTTCCAAATTAATTGACTTCCATTTGCCCACATGTGGATGTATCTAGACATGTTACAAGTATAGATACATCCACATTTGGACAAATAGAAGTCAATTAATTTGGAACGGAGGGAGTATTTAAAACGAATTAGACTTCCCTTCGATGTGATTATCCGTGTTTGTATGCTAGCGTAGCTCTAGGCCAAATAATTTGATATCATGGTTATACAGGAAATTCAGTTAAAGATTAATCTCAATCATATATACTACTCCCTCCGTTTTTTAATATAAGATGTTTTAGCATTTGTCCACATGCACATGTACACAAATGTATCTAGATATGTATTAGTGTGCATATTTACTCACTTTAGTATGTATCTAAACAATATGTGAAACACATAAAACATCTTATATTAAAAAACAGAAGGAGTACCAGACAGATCCAAGCATTAAATTATATTAATTTTGACGGACCGATCACTAACCAACCTAGAGTTGATGAAATATGCATGCACAACTATGTGCTACAGTAGAATTCACATGTTAGGAGGATTCTAGAGTAATAAAATACCAGCCAGGTTGACTTTATCGTCGACGATGCATGATGCATCGGATCAAAAGAGCAGTTCTGATACCGGGGAGTTCTGTTGGCAGGACAGCTCGGCGGCCAGATGCAACGTTTGCTGGCTGGAAGGAGCTTGCATGATACATTTGCGTTGATGTAAAAAGTACTCCCTCCGTTTCAAAATAGATGACTTCAATTTGTTAAAAAGTGGATGTATCTAGACATTACACAGTACTCCCTCCGTTTCAAAATAGATGACTTCAATTTGTTAAAAAGTGGATGTATCTAGACATACAATGTCTAGATACATCCACTTTTTAACAAATTGAAGTCATCTATTTTGAAACGGAGGGAGTATATGCTTTTACAGTTGGATGACAATCCAAAATCCATAATGTTACCTTGAAAAATTTAAATTATAGAGGACACTGGTTACTACAAAGAGAAATAATTGCTGTCTACAATCTACTCCATGCCACCATGATGAGATAAGACCAATAAGCTTAATTACTGATCGTGGTGTATACCATGCATGCAATTTTATAATCAAGATTATACCGTGGGTGGATGCAGCCGGTGACGCCATCAATCAGGAGCCTTGGAGAAGCTGCCGACCGGAACGGAGGGTTTGCTGCCAGATCGATCCTGGTTGGGGCCAGGGCGTCGTAATCGAGAAGTTCAATAGTTTTGGTCGCTGCATGTGCCGAACGCACGCGGTGAGAGGACTCTTGCATTGGCATAAACACCAATTAATCAGAAAATAGGCGTGCATTGCTTTTGGATCGAACTCGCGATCGTCTCCATCAGATCGGAAAGGAAAGAGACGTGCGGGTGCGAGAGGCCATCATCTGATGGCTCGAAATTGATTATTGATTGATCCGATGGACGTAATTATCTAAACTCTAGGATTAACGTGGTGCCTCCTACGGTGACTCCAATTAGTAAATATATAAGATGGCCGTTGACAAACTTATTGCAAACGATTAAAATCTCCGTTGCCATTGAAAGGGTTCACATCAGTGACACGGGCGGGGACACAGACCCTTTCTCCGTTTCTGATGAGGGTTTTGGCCTGTTTCCAATGTGTCGTTTTGTACTAGTGGTACCGCGGCGCACCGACCCAAGCTCTACAGCGCCGCTCAGACTCCACCCGATCTGCTGCGCCTCCGGTCTCCTTCCCGACCTGCTCTTTTCTCGTCCATGCCCAGCACCTCTAGGTCGGGGCGGTAGGATGCGGCCTCCCTACCGACCTTGATGTGGGTGTACCCTTCGGGTGCTCCACCATGAGGATACCTGGTGCACGTACAAGCTAAGGACCATGGATAAGCCCGTCAGGAGTCCACGATCAAAGCCCACGAAGGGGGCCCGAGAAGATGGCGTACGCCCCAAAATTAGTAAAACCTAAGTCGGTAGAAATATACCTTACCTGTAAACCTAATCGGTTGCGAATCCCTGAGACCCAGCCTCCTATATAAAGACTGGGAGGGCCGCCGATATAGGGCACGCAATACTCATACCAACAAACCCTAGCGAGATCGCATCTCGCTGGGACACCATTGTAGCTCCTCTGTACACCTCATACATCAATAACCAGACAAGCAGGAAGTAGGGTGTTACCCTCCAGGGGCCTGAACCTGGGTAAACCTTGCTTGTCAGCCGACGATACTACCAACGCTACCACGTCTCTCCCCCTCAATCTCAACCCTAGGTACCAAACCATGGGATTTGATGTGTTAACACCACGTCAATTGGCGCCGTCTGTGGGAAAGACTAGTGTTGGATCCGCGGTGTCGGTGACTCCATCGGCAAATGGCAACTCACCGACTTCATCGACTTCACCAGCAAACGGCAACTCGCCGACACCATCAACTCCATCGGCCAACGGCAACTCACCGACTTCATCGACTTCACCAGCAAACGTCAACTCGCCGACTCCTTCGATCATCGTGCCGATGTACTTCGGCTCCTTTGGATTCGACCCACACCCGTCGATCGCTCGTCCGGCGTTCGCGAACCTCCACTCAGGTACAGATCTTACTTTTGGTAACTTCAATTTCCATATTAGTCGTTGGGGAACACATAACTTGACAGACCCGCGTCAACTCGCGGCGATCGCACCCGCGTCACCATCGACTGCCTCTGCACCGACCGTGGTATCGACCGCACCTTCATCGACTGCGCCTTCATCGCCTGCATCATCTGCAAAATTCACGCCCTTTTCGCTCGCGGGAGGCGCGTCTTCCTCGACTGCTTCACCAAACTCTGCATCGGCACCTTTCGACTCACCTGGCAAAGTCGAGGAGGAAGTCGAGTGCGCTTACCAGTACGACAGCGACGAACCGTGAGTGCAGCTCGATGACTACATCGACTCCGACAACTCCACCGACAACAGCAGCGGTGGCGACCGAGGCAAAATCTCGCATAACATGCCCTTCCATGTTTGCATGGCTATTGGGAACAACGGGACAGAACCCGGAACGTCCGAGGCTGCCGCTCGCCGTGAGGCACCAACATATCCCTGGACGGTAACCATGCCGGACGGAAGAACAACGCTCGTCATCACGGAGGAGATGACGGCCAAAGCAAACAAGGCCATCGAGGAGTGCCTCATAATGCCCGACGACTCGACCCGCGAAGAGCTCGCGACATACCAGTACCTCATGTGGCAAGAAAATCTTCGGCTGAAGAACTACCGTGCAACACTCGACGAACGAAGGAGGCAGGCCAGCTGATGACGTGGAAGCCCACGTTCGTTGGGAGACCCCAAGAGGAAGGTATGAAGCAGTGCAGCAGCAAGTTTTCTCTCAGTAAGATACCAAGGTTGCCAGATCCAGTAGGAGTAAAAGGCACCTCTGAAGGTTGTTGGTGGCGCCGTTTACTCGATCACCAACGTGGAACCTGCACACAACACAATCAAACTACTTTGCCCCAACGAAACAGTGAGTTTGTCAATCTCACCGGCTTGCTGTAAACAATGGATTAAACGTATGGTGTGGAAAATAGTGTTTAATTGCAGAGAATGAATAGGAACAATGATTGCAGTTGGTTGTATTATCAGTGTAAAAGAATGGACCGGAGTCCACAGTTCACTAGTGGTGTCTCTCCATAAAAGATAACTAACATGCTGGGTAAACAAATTACAGCTGGGCAATTGATGAATAGAGAGCGCATGACAATGCATATATATGACAAGATGACTACTATCATATTCAATTAGGCATTACAACAAGATACATAGACCGTTATGCAACAGCATCTATGACAAATAATCCACCTTCAGGTTGACATCCGTGTTCCCCGTTGGTATTAAGTTGCAAGTAACAGATTATTGCATTAAGTGAAGTGCATAATGTAAACAATACAATTATCCTTAGACAAAGCATTGTTGTTTTACCCCTAGTGGCAACAGCACATCCACAACCTTAGACGTTGCTGTCACTCGCCCAGATTACCGGAGGCATGAACCCACTATCTAGCATAAATACTTCCTCTTGGAGTTACAAGCATCTACTTGGCCAAACCATCTACTAGTAACGGAAAGCATGCAAGATCATAAATAGCATATAAGATAGATTGATAATCAATTTGATCATAGTATCAATATTCATCGGATCCCAGCAAACACAGCATGTAGCATTACAATAAGATGATCTTGATCATGATAGGCAGCTCACAAGATCTAAACATGATAGCACAAGGAGGAGAGACAACCATCTAGCTACTGCTATGGACCCGTAGTCCAAGGATGAACTACTCACGTATCACTCCGGAGGCAGGCATGGTTGTAACATCCCAAGTTTTTCAAAAAGTTGAAAAATCAGAAAAATTTAAAACTTTCGAAAACTATTATGTATTTTGCTTTGAAAAGAAAATTCATGCATACATTCATCATCATATAGCATTGTTTGCATTTGGTTATTTCAAAAGTGGGAAATAAATTTCCACTTGAAAATATATTTAAGAAAATATATTAGTAGAGCAAAGAATGCTCCAAGTTTTCCTTTGACTTTTATGAATGTATTGTTCTAATAGTGTTGCTTGTGAAATTGTTTGAATCTGTTGCAATATAAATAATTGCAAATATTTTATATTGTGGTATTTAAGATCTACTTAAGCCACATTTGTTTACTTTAAAACCTAATTTAAACTTTGACATTAAGTGTCATATTGTCTATTAAAATCCTAGTTTGGAAATCAAAATGATTTCTATTTCGAAAAGTGTGTTTGGGTGAATAGTTTGTAAGTTTGGAGAATTATTCTATTACTTACCTATTCTCTATTTTCAAGCTTTATAGTTTTGCTTTTGAAACAAAGTAATTATTTGGATTTTAAAATGAGTTTTGAATTGATTTGTTTTATCAAACTCTTTATAAACAAAATGATTTGGTGCAAAATTATCTTATTGAGTGATATGGGATCTTATTACCCATATTTTGTTATGTATTTTAAATCTAAGTTCAAAAGATTTTTTTATAAAATCCTATTTATAAAATTTAACACAAAGATCTAATTAAACCTTTATGCAATATTTGAATTTCAAAATTTGAAAAGTTTGGAAAATTGTTTTGAAAGTTTTAATGGAAAGGTTTTGATTTTACAAAACTATAGGAGTTGGTTTAAATTGTTTTGGATTTATAAATCAAATGTTACAAAAGCTTTCAGAAATTTGAAAAGAAAAGAGAACAAAAAAAAATGCGAACCTAGCTATCTGGGCCGAGCCCATCTTTCCTTTCCCTCCTTCTCTTCCGCGCGCGCGCAGCAAGCAGCCCAGCAGCCCAACCCCGGCCTCTCTCCCTTTTCTCTCACCGCCATGCGGGCCCCGCCCATGACGTCATGGATGACACCAATCTTTCTTGTTGGCATTCCTTAGAGCATTTTCATAAGCATGGCATGCATATTAAAGTCCTTAGTAGTATTTTGTACTTCTTACATGGCTTTCCTCCTTAGAAGTTTTGGAGGATGCATGTTAGCTCTTTTGACTCTCCTAGTCAAAAACCACTAAGTTAGAAATTAGTGGAAATCAAAGAAGGACTTAGCATGAAAACAAGACTCCAGAAGCATCTCCAAGAAGAAAGGACTTAGAAGAAATCAAGAGGAAGTTCATGAAGACCAACCAGCTACAATTTCTAAGTCTTTCTTCCCATTCTCTCTTTCCTTCTCCCTATCTTGAACTTCATGGTGGCTAAGTTATACTCAAGATCAACCTTCTGCCAACATCATCAAGTCTTCAGAATCAACAAGTCCACAAGTTGCAATGAAGTCATCACATCAAGTAAAACTACAAGGAAGCAAGGAGAAGATTTCTAGAAGACCAACTACTCCTTTCTATCTTCGCTTTCTTTCTTTTTGTCTCACTTTGGACATAGACCAAGTCCTTTGTGTTTATGACTAAGCTCCTTGAGTGCTAATTGAAGACCATAAAGATCAATGAAGCTACAAAGGAGTTGAAGATTAATTGAAGACCAAACTTGTGAAGACTTGGAGTAGCCTTACAACTCTTCAAGTTGTTATTTTATTATGTTTATTTGGCTTAACTTTGGCCTTGCCTTAGCCTTTTGGGACATTGTTATATTAGGTCTTTTCCCTTATTTTGTTTGCAGGTCTTTCATACCATATTTCTTTGTGTCATCCTGCATCTCATGCATATCATATTTTTCTAAGTGTTGCATTTATGATTGTATGTTTATTTGTGATTTTGTTTGACTTGTTAGAAATTCCGGAGAGAGACGAAAGTGGTGGCAACTGCTACTACTACACTTCTGTTTGCCAAGGCAAGTGGCACACCCCTCATGAAATTTCCTAAGTATTTTTATATGCATTATTTAGTGTATTTCTTTATATGCATGTGTTGGATAGTATTATTGCTAGATGCTAAACCCACCATACCTTTACACTAGTTGTGTCTAGAACCCCTGTGATAACTTAGTAGATTATTTGATGCTATGCAAATGTGTTTTCTTTAAAGTTTAATTCTACTAAGTAATTTATCACCTGGGTGGACTTGGTTTTGAAAAGATGATGGAAAGGTTGAGTGTCATCTCTTAGGGGTGACCTCTAAGGGATGGTCACTTGTGGTTGCCACCCAGGGTATTAAGGGGCCAATGTTTTCTCTAAGTGAAGATTGCTTACCGTGCAACCATTAGTCATATGGGCTCTGACTTGATGGATTAAGTTGCGTGGACTCGTCCCGTCTTGACAGGTGGTGGTAGATGGTTAGAATGGAACGGGTCAAGGCGGCATGGGATGAGGAAATGCTTCTGAAAAGTCTTGTCTCAACTCTCTCCTTTTCCTTAGCACAAATTGAGTGTTTGAGGATAGTTTGGGTTTGTTGGGTCTAATGGTGAAAGTGCACAACCTCTGCAGAGTTAAAAACTAAGTACTTAGCCGTGTCCACGGTTACGGACAATTGAAGCAGCTGATCAAGGATGGCAACGGAGGCTCCCAACATCTTATTTCTCTAAGTAAAACTTGATGGGTGAACAAGGGTAGACGAGACTATGGACTTCATGCCATATTGTCTCAAACATTTGAAGAAAATGTTTTACAAAGTGTTAGGCAAAATTGGCTTTTACGCAAAATAGCCTTGAACTCCACCAGCCAAATATGCATATAGGCTATAGAGTTATTCCATTAAGTGTCCACATAGTGTCACTTGCCAGATCTATTTTTAATGGTATCTGACCCACTCTGTTGTAAATTTTTATTTGTTGCAGATTGTTCTGATGACGAGTGAGTTTTCGTTAAGGTTTCGAGTCTGCAACCAACATGTTTTCGCCTGTGGCACATGCAAAGGATGAGGACTCCATGAAGATTATTATTTCCGCTGCTTTACTCTTTCAAGCTAGCTATATGCTATGCAAGTTGTAATGAATATTTTACCAAGTCTGGATCATTCGATGTAATAATGATACTTTGTTGTGATACTACATCTTAAACTGTGTGTGCAAATGAAACGATCCAGTGGTTTGCACTATACATAGGTACCTTGCCATATTTTAAGTGCAGGTACGCTACAATGGTGATGTAGAGCCCTCCGGTGATGATTCCCCTCTCTGGCAGGGTGCCGGGAAGAGCTTCAGAACCCTCCCGAACTAGGGTTGACGACGGCGGCGGCTACGGAACTTTTCGTGGATGGAGGCTCCGGTATTTAGGGTTTTCTGGATGAAGGCATTATATAGGCGAAAGGGCGGCGTCTGGAGGCATCCGACGGGGTCACGCCACCCCCAGCGCGGCAGGAGGTGGGGCCGCGCCGGCCCCTGGCGTGGCTGCCTCCTCGGTCGCCTCCGTCTCTCCTTTGGACTCCACGTACGTGTCGGGAAAATAGAAGGTTCTGTCCAAATTTCGTCCAATTCCGAGAATATTTCCAGAACAGCTTTTCTGGAATACAAAAACAGCAGAAAACAGGAACTGGCACTGTGGCATCTTGTTAATAGGTTAGTCCCAGAAAATGCATAAAAATACTATGAAGTGTATATAAAACATGTAACAATTGGTATAATATCAACATGGAACATCAGAAATTATAGATACGTTTGAGACGTATCAAGCATCCCCAAGCTTAGTTCTACTCTACTCGTATCCTCGAGTAGGTAAAACGACAAAAACAAAATAATTTCTGAGGTGACATGCTACCATCATAATCTTGATCAAATAGTATTGTAAAGCACATGTTATGAATGAAGTGATCCAGGTCAATGGTCTATAGTTTGCTAACAAATAGATAATGAGCAAACAACTGAATCATATAAGCAAAAACTTTTCATGAATAGTACTTTCGAGACAAGCATCAAAGTTTTGCATAAGAGTTAACTCATAAAGCAATAGATTCTAAGTAAAAGTGTTTAACCAACACAAAGGAAGATTTAAGTTTCAGCAATTGCTTTCAACTTTCAACATATATATCTCATGGATATTTGTCAACACAAAGCAATATAATAAGTACAATATACTAGCATATAAAAATTGTTGCACCAAAGTTGACACTAGTGTTTGCTTCTGAGATAGAAAGAAGTAGGAAAACTGACTCAACATAAAAGTAAAAGAAAGGCCCTTCGCAGAGGGAAGCAGGGATTAAATCATGTGCTAGAGCTTTTTAAGTTTTTGAAATCATATAGAGAGTAAAAATATAAGTTTTGAGTGGTGTTTGTTAATTGTCAACGAATCAGAAAATGGAAAGTACAATATGACCCCTGCCAACCAGACTTTTAAGAGCGGCTCCCATGAAGGACGTTATTTCTACCAGCAAGGCAGATCATCCCTCTTTCTCTTTTGTTTACACATGCAGATATTTCACTGTTTGTCATTGCTTGACTGATAAATCAGGGCAAAAATGTGAAGAGAATTAAGCGGTTAAAGTTGTAATTAATTGGGACTGGGCACCCCATTTGCCAGCTCTTTTTGCAAAATTAATGGATAAGCGGATGTATATGCCACTAGTCCGGTGGTAAAGTCTGTTTGACAGGTGACATAAAGACATCCACCCCGTCCTCATGAGCTTGGTAAACATTGACACAAAAAGGAGTAATAAAGTTTTGAATAGTTTAAAGGTAGCACATGAAAAATTTACTTGGAGTGGCAAGGAAATACCACATATAGGTAGTTATGGTGGACACAAATGGCATGGATTTTGGCTCAAGGTTTTGGATGCACGAGAAGCATTCCCTCTCAGTACAGAGTTTAGGCTAGCAAGGTTATTTGAAGCAAACACAGGATATCAACCGTACAACAAGACTCATATGAAAACATATTGCAAGCATTATAAGACTCTACACTGTCTTCCTTGTTAACCAAACCCTTTTACTAGAAAATATCTAGACCTTAGAGATACCAATATACAAACCAAATTTCAACAAGCTTTACGGTAGTTCTTCACTAATAGGTTTTAACCACATGATACAAAAGCTTAAACATGAACTACTTGATAACTCAAAACAATTGACAAGTATCAAATTATCCAAGACAGTGATCTACAAGAATATGTAAGTCTTTTCCATTATACCATCTACCACATGCAGCATTT
Organism: Poa pratensis; assembly: GCA_947311845.1. Lineage (NCBI taxonomy): Eukaryota > Viridiplantae > Streptophyta > Magnoliopsida > Poales > Poaceae > Poa > Poa pratensis. The sequence goes on along the minus strand of CAMZMU010000107.1, from coordinate 28,613,700 downwards.
TCTGTTCCAACCAAACACCAATCAATTTATTTCAACACAAACTCTCCAAACAATTATAAGTGAAGCAAGAGAGTACTTTCAAAAGAACTAACAGCTCTGAACAAGAGATGCATGAAAAACAGGAGCTAAAAGCATAGCAGTAGCTAGACAAGAATACTCAACAAGTATAAGTGAAGAATAGGAGTATTCAATGAAAAAGCGGAGCGTGTCTCTCTCCCAAACAAGATTGCTAGGTCCAACAAGTTGATCTCAGAAAATAAAATAACAATGCGAAAATAAAAGCACACAGACGCTCCAAGTAAAGCACATATGATGTGAAAGAATTAAAATATAGTTTCACTAGAGATGACCTGATAAGTTGTTGATGAAGAAGGGGATGCCTTGGGCATCCCCAAGCTTAGACGCTTGAGTCTTCTTGAAATATGCTGGGGTGATCCATGGGAGCATCCCCAAGCTTAAGCTCTTCACTCTTCTTGATCACATTATATCATCCTCCTCTCTTGACCCTTGAAAACTTCCGCCACACCAAACTCAGAGTAATTCTCATTAGAGGGTTAGTGCACAATCAAAAACTCACATGTTCTATAAGGACACAAACATGACCATTACTTTTAAACATTAGCTACTGCCACTGATGTTATGTGAAGCTCTTCCACCCAAAAAAGAATTCCACTCAACACTAGTAAAAGAGAGAATGCAAAATAAAAGACAGAATCTGTCTAAAACAGAACAGTCCGTAAAGACGAATTTTTTCGAGGCACTTACGTTGCTCAGATCGAAAAACTCAAAACTAACGAAAGATGCGTACATATCTGAGGATCACGCACAAAAATTTGCAGATTTTTTCAATTTTCTGGCAATTTTATAAGAACGAAACGGTGAACAGAAAAATCTGTTCCTGCGCAGAAATCCAAATCTAGCATCATCTTTCTATTAGAGGCTACTTGGCACAACAATTCGAAAAAGTAAAGATACAAAGGGGTTGTTACAGAAGTAAACAGCTCCTTGACTCAAAAAGAAAAGAAAAATTGCAGAAATAAAACAATGGGTTGTCTCCCATAAGCGCTTTTCTTTAACGCCTTTCAGCTAGGCACAGAAAGTAAGAATCAAGTGTTTCCAAAGACATTGAAATCTCCCAACCTTTCGGTGGGGTCATCTTTCTTGATTGGGAAGAAAAACCTTCGATTAATAGGAGTATTGAATTTCATAAACCCATACTTCGCATTGATAAAACCCCCATTACTCTTTAAAAAGGACCTCCCTAGAACAATATGGTTAGGAGATTTTGCAAGAATCATGAAATTCACAGGGATGGTCTTATTTTGAACAGTGACCTTAACATCATTAATAATCCCTATGCTTTTTGTGATTGTTCCATCAGCATGAAAATAAAAACAGGGTAATCAACCATATTATCATAATTTAATAGATCATAAACCATTTTGGGCATGATGGACATTGTTGAACCAAGGTCACAGTAGGAAGAAACTTCTCACTACCAATATTAATCTCAATGAATGGTTCCCATCATTTTTTAACTCAGTTAAGGGTTGTTCCTTATGATTATTGCTCAAAGTTAATTCATCAATTGATTTCTCTATCCTGTCTAATTTGGTGAATATCACAGATTCATCTATCATAGGGAAAATCATCAATCCATTCAAAATTTTATAAGCTTTTGCTGCATCATACTCAGAAAATTTTCCCCTACCATGGCATCTAGGGAACTTTGATATAGAGAAAATAAACCATAGTAGAAATTTTTTATGAGAACCCTCAAATCCATCTTAGGTTGCACTTTCTTATGCAACTCCAACATTCTCCCCCAGGCCTTTTTAAAAGGTTCCCCGTGTTTTTGTTTAAAAGTAATGACTTCTCCTACAGGGGGTACTATGGTAACAGGGCTACACATGATAACAAGACTGAAAATAAACTAGATGCAAGTAACTAATTTTTTGTGTGTTTTTGATAAATAAAGCAAACAAGACAAGATAAAAATAAACTAAGCAAGACAATAACAAAGTAAAGAGATTGGAAGCGTGAGACTCTCCTTGCAGAAATCCTCTTACTCCCCGGCAACGGCGCCAGAAAAAGTTGCTTGATGACGTGCAAGCACACGTTCGTTGGGAGACCCCAAGAGGAAGGTATGAAGCAGTGCAGTAGCTAGTTTTCCCTCAGTAAGATACCAAGGTTGTCAGATCCAGTAGGAGTAAAAGGCACCTCCAAAGGTTGTTGGTGGCGCCGTTTACTCGATCACCAATGTGGAACCTGCACACAACACAATCAAACTACTTTGCCCCAACGAAACAGTGAGGTTGTCAATCTCACCGGCTTGCTGTAAACAAAGGATTAAATGTATGGTGTGGAAAATAGTGTTTAATTCCAGAGAATGAAAAGGAACAATGATTGCTGTTGGTTGTATTATCAGTGTAAAAGAATGGACCGGGGTCCACAGTTCACTAGTGGTGTCTCTCCATAAAAGATAACTAACATGCTGGGTAAACAAATTACAGCTGGGCAATTGATGAATAGAGAGCGCATGACAATGCATATATATGACAAGATGACTACTATGATATTCAATTGGGCATTACAACAAGATACATAGACCGTTATCCAACAGCATCTATGGCTAATAAGCCACCTTCAGGTTGACATCCGTGTTCCCCGTTGGTATTAAGTTGCAAGCAACAGATTATTGCATTAAGTAAAGTGCATAATGTAAACAATACAATTATCCTTAGACAAAGCATTGTTGTTTTACCCCTAGTGGCAACAGCACATCCACAACCTTAGACGTTGCTGTCACTCGCCCAGATTACCGGAGGCATGAATCCACTATCTAGCATAAATACTCTCTCTTGGAGTTACAAGCATCTACTTGGCCAAAGCATCTACTAGTAACGGAAAGCATGCAAGATCATAAATAACATATAAGATAGATTGATAATCAACTTGATCATAGTATCAATATTCATCGGATCCCAGCAAACACAACATGTAGCATTACAATAAGATGATCTTGATCATGATAGGCAGCTCACAAGATCTAAACATGATAGCACAAGGAGGAGAGACAACCATCTAGCTACTGCTATGGACCCGTAGTCCAAGGATGAACTACTCACGCATCACTCCGGAGGCAGGCATGGTGATGTAGAGCCCTCCGGTGATGATTCCCCTCTCCGACAGGGTGCCGGGAAGAGCTTCAGAACCCTCCCGAACTAGGGTTGATGACGGCGGCGGCTACGAAACTTTTCGTGGATGGAGGCTCCGGTATTTAGGGTTTTCTGGACGAAGGCATTATATAGGCGAAAGGGCGGCGTCTGGAGGCACCCGAGGGGGTCACGCCACCCCCCGGCGCGGCAGGAGGTGGGGCCGTGCCGGCCCCTGGCGTGGCTGCCTCCTCGGTCGCCTCCGTCTCTCCTTTGGACTCTGTGTACGTGTCGGGAAAATAGAAGGTTTTGTCCAAGTTTCGTCCAATTCCGAGAATATTTCCAGAACAGCTTTTCTGGAATACAAAAACAGCAGAAAACAGGAACTGGCACTGTGGCATCTTGTTAATAGGTTAGTCCCAGAAAATGCATAAAAATGCTATGAAGTGTATATAAAAACATGCAACAATTGGTATAATATCAACATGGAATATCAGAAATTATAGATACGTTTGAGACGTATCACCAGCGCGTCGAGCGCACGGCGAGCGGGACTGTCTATACACTCCACAGGACAGACAGACCCGAGGCATCAGTCCAGGACACGACGAATCTCCGAAAGAGACAGAGCGGACCTAACCCGCAACTTGGACCTCTCATTCATGACGCTCGACGAAGAAGGGATCCCTATCGCCAAGACAGCCACGGGCGCCCTGCTCTCGGTGGCCACATATCTCAGAACTACACAACGACCCACAGATGATCCCAACGCGGCCCTGCATCGACAGCAGATCAAATCGCTCAATCTGGCCACCGCAGCCATAACACCAGGAGCTGAAACTGCGGGAGGAAATACGCCACATGGAGGAAGCAGAACCCGCCGCGCAGGAAGTCCACGACGAGACTTGCAGATTCGCGACGATCGCGACCGAGCCGTAACCATCCATGAAGATAGGGACCGCAGACATCGCGACGATGACAGGCGGAGCCGAGGACAACAAAAGTCGATCCAGAAGGTCTTCTCACTCCTCCAGCAGCGAATCATACTCTGATGATGAGTTCGAGCCCTGTGGATCTTTGTGCTTCAGTCGACGCATCCGCGAGTCTAGGATGCCCAAAGGGTTCAGGTTAACATCTGAGAGACCCAAGTTCGACGGCCGCCAAGAATCGTCGTCTTGGCTGGAGGACTAGAAGATCGCAGTCTCCTGTCAACGAGGCACAACAACAACGGCAATGCAATACATCAAGTTGATGCTTGTGGGATCAGCCCACGACTGGCTCAAAAGCTTGCCCCGTAGTAAATACGACTCATGGGATAGCTTCACGAAGGACTTCGTCAAAAACTTTGCCGCAACATGCGACCGTCCTGCGACATTCGAAGAACTGCGAGCATGCAAGCAGCGATCGGACGAGTCGCTACGATCATACATCCAGCGTTGGACCACCATACGCAACTCCGTGGGCACGGTGTCGGAGGACAGAGCGATAGACGCTTTTACACAAGGCCTCGCCAGACGAGACTTCCGTGAGGCACTCGGAAGGGAGAAGCCGAGCTCCATCGCCCAGCTCATGAACGTCGCCAACGAGTGGGCGGACGGAGAAGATTCGGTGCGAGACAAGGACCGCGAGTCACCACACCGCGAAAACAACAGCTGGAGTCATAGAGATAGCCGCGGTAACGATCGAAGGCGAAAACGCAAATCTCATCACTACGATGACGCGGATGGCGCCGAACTGGTGGCGGCTGGATACGTCGACACTCGCGACGAGCGTGACCGCAACGGAGGCCATCAAGACGACCGTAGCGGGAGTCGACAGGACGACCGCAGTGATAGCCGCGACTATGGTCAGCGCAACGATGGGTACCGCAAGCGGGAATGGCGGAAAACCCGCGATGACTCACAAGATCAGCGCACACCCGCAGAGGAAATAGAGGAAAAGTGCAGATTCCACATGTTCAAGGGTGAGGATGGAAAACTTCACTCAAGACACCTGTTGAAGGACTGCAGAAAATTCACCAGACTGGCGAGCGAGTACGTTTGCCGCTTCCACACACCCCCCGCTGCAGCTGCAAATGGAGCTCCTCTAGCACTTCCTACACCCCAACAGCCGGGCACATGGCGGGTGCAGTACATCACCAGCCACGCATAGAAGCCCCTGGCGCGGCAGGAGATCAATACCCCGAGCCTCGCGGCCAGATGAACATGATACAGAAGGGACGCCCCTCCAACAGGGAACAAAAACTCATAACTCGCCAAGTCAATTTGGCCACCATGGCCCCTCCTGTTGTGCCCGAGTACCTGAAGGGGTCAGAAACCAGCATCACATTCTCCCGCGATGATCACCCGCCGGCCGTTGTTCGTCCAGGGCACGCCGCCTTGGTACTCGATGCTCAAATCGGCGGCTTCGCCATGTCCAAGCTCTTCATGGACGGAGGGAGTGGAATCAACATCTTGTTTGCCGACACTCTTCGCAAAATGAACCACTCAACCGAAAATCTGGAAAAATTAGATAACACCTTCCATGGCATCGTCTCGGGCAAAGCGGTCTACCCGCTCGACACAGTACAATTCCCAGTAGTCTTCGGCGAGCCGGGAAACTTCAGGACAGAGAAGATCGACTTCGAAGTCGTCGACTGGAAGTCACAATATCACGCCATCCTTGGGCGCCCGACGTTCGCTCGTTCATGGCGGTCCCGCACTACGCTTACCTTAAGATGAAGATGACGGGACCCAATGGTGTCATCACGGTGAGCGGAAACTTCCAGCGCTCGGATAGCTGCGACAGGGAGTTCAGCAAAATATTCGAGATGTTCGGCATGCAGGAGCAACTCGCAGATCTCTCCCTCACCAACGACCGCACACTCATTCCTGAAGCCAAAAAATCGGCACCCGACAGCGCCTTCAATGCTACAAATGATACAAGGTCGCATCAGGTGCACCCGACGGATCCGTCGAAGACGGTCAACGTGTCATCAAGTTTAAATCCTGCATAGGAAGGCGCGCTCGTCAACTTCCTCCGTGAGAACTGGGAAATCTTTGCATGGTGTCCAGCCGACATGCCAGGTATTCCCAGGGAATTTCCTGAGCACTCCCTTCAACTATTTCCAGACACTCGACCTGTGAAGCAAACGATGCGTCGATTCTCCGAACCAAAGCGTGAAGCCATCAGTTAGGAAGTCGACATGTTACTCGCAGCCAAGTTTATTCGCGAGATCAAAAAATCAGACTGGGTGGCAAATCCCGTCCTTGTACCAAAAAAGAACTCAGACATACTTCGTATGTGTGTCGACTTCACATCCCTGAACAAGTGCTGTCCCAAAGACCACTTCCCGCTACCCCGCATCGACCAGATAGTCGATTCGAATGCGGGTTGCGCGCGTCTATCCTTCCTGGATGCCTACTCGGGCTACAACCAGATAAGGATGAGGGTCGAAGATGAGGACAAGACAGCCTTCATAACGCCATACGGCGTATACTGCTACACCACAATGCCCTTCGGGCTCAAGAACGCGGGTGCCACGTACCAGCGCATGATGCAAAACTGCCTCGGGGAGCAGATCGGACGCAACGTCCAGGTCTATGTCGACGATATCGTCATCAAAACAAAGGAGGAGGACACGCTCCTCGAGGACCTACGTGAAACATTCGCCAACCTCAAGAAATACCATATCAAGCTAAACCTCAAGAAGTGTGTCTTTGGCGTGCCAGCCGGACAGCTCATAGGGTACCTTGTCTCGGCTCGAGGGATTGAGGCCGACCCGGAGAAGATACAAGCCATCTTAACCATGTCACAGCCGACCAAGCTTCGAGAAATGCAGAAGCTAGCGGGTCGGGTGGCTGCCCTTAGTCGATTCATTAGCAAGCTCGGCGAAAAAGCACTCCCATTCTATCAGCTGATGAAGAAGTCAGACAAATTCGAGTGGACGCCAGAAGCTCAAGCAGCTTTCGTCGACCTCAAGCGCGCACTCACAACCCCTCCAATCTTGGTCGCGCCGCGAGAGCGGGAGCCGCTATATCTATATGTCTCCGCCGCCAAAAGGGTGGTCAGCACCGTGCTTCTGGTCAAGCGCGCGGAGGAAGGTCACGCCCATGGCGTACAGCGATCCGTCTACTACCTCAGCGAGGTTCTATCCATATCAAAACAGCGGTACCCGCACTATCAAAAGCTGGCCTACGCCGTAGTCATGTCATCGCCCAAGGTCGCGCACTACTTCGCCGAGCACCCGATAACTATTGTTAGCTCGACAGCACTCGGTGACATCCTTACAAACCCCGACGCAACGGATGAGTCGCCAAGTGGGTCATTGAGCTAGGACCTCGAGATATCAAGTATGAGCACCCGAAAGCAATCAAGGCGCAGGTACTTCCTGACTTCACCACCGAGTGGATCGAGGTCCAGCTGCCAGGAGTCCCAGATGTGTCCAACTCCTGGACCATGTACTTTGATGGGTCGAAGAAGAATGAAGGTGCAGGCGCAGGCGTCGTACTCATATCACCAAAAGGGGACAAGCTACGCTACGTCTTACAGATGGACTTTTCAAAAACCTCTAAGAACAAGGCGGAGTACGAGGCCCTACTACACGGCATGAAGATGGCAAAAGCTTGCGGGTGCACTCGACTCATGATATATGGCGACTCAAACCTTGTTGTACAGTAAACAATGAAGGCCAGCGATGCTACCTTAGACAATATGATCGCATATCGCGAGCTGTACAATAACATGGAGGGCAACTTCGACGGTTGCGAGCTGCGTCACATCGGACGAGAAAGCAACGAGGAGGCAGATATGTTGTCCAACCTCGGTTCTACCAAGACACCAGTACCACCTGGCGTATTTCTCGAGCGCTTCGAGCACAGATCTATCAAGGTTAGGCAAACTGCAGCACCTTCGGCTCCGGTGGCCGTGGACAAGGACACTCATCCACCTAGTACGGAGGACCCGCCAGTCGAAGTTCTCCTCATCGAACCAACCTAGACGCACCCGTTCCTTGCTTACATGCTGCGCAGTGAGCTACCAGAAGACGCAACAGAAGCGCGACGTGTTACTCGACACGCCAAGGCATACACAATCATCAAAGGTGAACTATACAAGAGAAGCATATCGGGGATCCTCCAAAGATGCATCGCACTAGAGGACGGCAAGGCCATCCTTCGAGATATCCACGCAGGAACCTGTGGACACCATGCGAGCAGTCGAGCACTCGTCGCCAAGGCCATCCTTCGAGATATCCACGCAGGAACCTGTGGAGACCATGCGAGCAGTCGAGCACTCGTCGCCAAGGCCTTCCGAGCAGGGTTCTACTGGCCAACTGCACTCAGGGACGCGGAGGACATAGTGAAGAGGTGCATCGGCTGCCAGAAGTTCGCCACCAAGCCGCATGCACCTGCATCAGAGTTGAAAACCATACCTCTCGCCTGGCCCTTCGCCCAGTGGGGGCTCGACATGGTGGGACCACTCAAGAAATCCTCGCGTGGAGGACATACCCACCTCCTGGTGGCAGTCGACAAATTCACCAAGTGGATCGAAGCGGTCCCTATCATGAATTCGACTGCCACAACAGCGGTGAACTTCATCAGATCAATCATATACTGCTTCGGACTCCCTCAAAGCATCATAACTGATAACGGCTCAAACTTCACGGCGGAGGAGTTCCGTGACTTCTGCAAGGACCAAGGTGTGAAGCTCAACTACGCATCAGTGGCGCACCCGCAGTCGAACGGACAGGTAGAAAAGGCCAATGGACTCGTGTGCTGCGGGATCAAGAAGCGGCTGTTAGTGGCACTCAAACAAGCTGCGGGTGCCTGGGTGGAAGAGCTTTCGGCCGTACTTTGGAGTCTGTGAACTACTCCAAATAGGTCGACACAATACACACCGTTCTTCATGGTGTACAGCGCAGAAGCAGTCCTACCCTTTGACGTACAGTTCGACGCACCCAGAGTCGTCGCATACGACAAAGAGGAAGCAGAGGCCGCACTCAAATATAGCGTCGACACGCTGGATGAAGCACGCGACATCGCGCTCACTCGCACAGCCGTCTACAAGCAAAACCTCCGCAACTATCATGGCCGTCGACTGTGCACCAGGTCCTTCATGGTTGGTGACCTGGTGCTCTGCCTGAAACAGAAGAAGGTACACAAGCTCGCCTCCCCTTGGGAGGGACCCTTCATCATCACGGAAGTCATCGACGGCAGCGCATATCGGCTGAAGCACGCAAAGACAGGAGAACTTTCGCACAACCCTTGTGTAGTGGACCTGCACTTAAAAATTGGCAAGATCTCTTTGTATAGTGCAAATCTCTGGATCGATTCGTTTGGACACACAGTCTAAGATGAAATATCACAACATTGTATCAATTGTTACACGAAGATCCAGTACTTAAGAAAATATTTGTTACAACTTGCATAGCATAAAGCTAGCTTTGAAAGAGTAAGCAGCGGAAATAAAAGTAGCAGTGAGTCTCCATCATCTTCATGTGCCACAGGCGAAACATGTTGGTTGCAGACTCGAAACTCTTAAACGAAATCTCACTCGTCGTCCGAACAACCTGCAACAATAAAAATGTTGCAGCAAGGTGGGTCAGAACCATATAAAATGGAACTGGCAAGTGACACTCTGTGGACACTTAGTGGAATAACTCTAATATCCTATATGCATATTTGGCTGGTGGAGTTCAAGGCTATTTTGCATAAAGCCAACTTTTTCCTAACTCTTTGGAAAACACTTTTCTTCTAATCGAGACATCCATGGCATGAAAACCACTGTCTCATCTACCCTTGTTCACCCATCAAATTTTTACTTGAGAAGTTGGAATGTTGGGATCCTCCGTTGACGTCCTTGATCAGCTGCTCAGAATTGTCCGTAACCGGGGACACGGCTAAGTACTTAGTTTTGACACTCTCGATAGGTTGTGCACGTTCACCATTAGACCCAATCAGGCCAAACTATCCTCTGCACTCCATTAGTGATAAGGAAAAGGAGAAGATTGAGACGAGATTTTTCAGAAGCATTTTCCCACCCCATACCGGCCTGACCCGTTCCACCTACAATCCTCTACCACCACCTGTCAAGCCGGGATGAGTCCACGCAACTTAATCCATCAAGACAGAGCCCATATGACCAATGGTTGCACTGGAAGCAATCTTCACTTGGAGTAACTTCAAATCCTTGAGCACATTGACAAGATCACATTGACAAGATCAGGCGGCACTGCCTATGGAACAAGAAAACAGATGATGGTGATCATTGTAATCCCTTGATTGCTTGGGACAAGGTCTGTAGGCCAAAAAACAAAGGAGGCATGGGTGTGATAAACCTCAAGGTACAGAATGAAGCGCTGCTGCTAAAATATCTTCATAAATTCTATAACAAGGTGGATACGCCCTGGGTGCAACTGATCTGGAATTCCTATTATATAGACAAAGTTCCTCATGCTTGTGAACCTTGTGGTTCATTCTGGTGGAAGGATATTATCAAGCTAGTGCCCACCTTCAGAGGGATAACATCCTGCACCATCGTCTCTGGCAACTTTGTTCTTATGTGGAAGGACCCATGGGGGGAAGGTGTAGCGGCAGAGGTATACCCAAGGGCTTTCTCCTTTGCCACTGATGAGGATGTCTCTGCCCAAAAGTTTCTTTCTGCTCCTACACTTGCCCAGAATTTCTTTTTGCCTTTGTCTCCTCAAGCTCTTCAAGAAGTTAGGGAGATCGAGAATGCGGTTGCTGCAACTGTCATTGATACTGAAATTCCTGATCAATGGTCATATGTCTGGGGATCTCAGAATTATACTTCCAAGTGCTTCTACCAGTTTTGTTTCAGAGATATCCAGCCGCATGCAGCTTTTGGATGGCTTTGGGAGGCCAAGTGCAGTGCTGGGTTGCGGTGGGAATGCCCCTTTACACTTCAGGACATGATCACAGGTTGCAGGTTGTTTCCTTTGGAAAAAATATCTGGACAAAACCCATGTTTATGGATGTCTTTGCTATCACTGCGTGGGCTGTTTGGAAGGAGAGGAATGACCTGTGTTTTAACGGCATCCGACCAGAGTTAGCTTCTTGGAAGGCTAGATTCAAGGCAGACTTCTCCCTCTTGGTGCATAGAACCAAAGAGGACTCTAATTCCTTTTTTACCTCCTTTGTAAACGAACTTTAATTAGGTGCTCCCTCTCCCTTGACCATGTAATTACCCGAGTTGCCGCTGCAAATCACCCGCCTCCCTATCGATGACGAGTTTCGGGGTGACGTGACAGCCGGTGAAAGCCGAACCTCGACCTCGGTCTTGGCGGACGATGACGGTGTCGCTTGATGTCGTTTCCTTGTTGAAGGCATCTTCCTTGCTGCTCTCGTCACTTCACTCGTGTTGTTCCGGGGAAACCCCAGATCTGGTTTTCCAGATCAGACGATGGCGTCACCTTCGGTGTCGTTCACCCTCTTGAGGGCATCGTTTTGGAACACGAATACCTGGAGGGGGTCAGCTGGCGGAACGGTGTTGTAACAGCCCGAAGTTTAAGAACCTAAAAACCGGTGTAAATTTTCCACTTTTGTGTTCATTGCATCATGGCATCATGCATCATGTTGTTGTCACTAGGGAATTGTGCTAGGGAATTGTGGGTGTTGCTAGGGAATTGTGGAGGTTTGACAACATTCCAAAAACCAAATTGGCAAATTTGCTTCAACCAAATTTTAAAACAACGAAGGCACTCAATCTTGCAAAATAAACTTACTTTGACATCTCCTATTTGTCAAGGAAGTTCCAAGAGCTCCAAAATAATATTTTTCATTTGCTCCAAATTGTTAAAGGAGCAACCTCTTTGAATTTAGCAAAATTGCCATATCCAACCTCTCTAAACAAAGGTGGTTCAAAACATTTTATTCGGAGGCGCCGATTTTTGTGGAGCTTCCTCATGGTATAAAAAGGCCACCCAAATTATCTCATAATTTTTGAAAATGTTTTGGTGCCTAAATTTAAATCACTGAAGCTGCTGGTTTTAAAAAGGGTTTTTAAATTAAAAGGAGAAAGGACCTAACTGTGGTGAATAAAGTTCTCTAGGGGGGTTTTCGCGAAACATCATCTCTCTCCTCGCCACTGTCGCCATGCCGCCGCGCTCCCATGCCGCGCGCCCCAGCGCCGGGCCCCCCCTCGCTGCTTCCACTAGCCAGGAGAAGTCCACCCCGACGCTGCACTGCTCCTCCTACCCCGTCCCCACTCGCTCACCTGCCCGTTCCCCTCCCGTCTCTCTCGCCATGGAGCCGCACCGAGCTCGCCGTCTCCGCCGCCGCGCCGTTGATTGAGAGCTCCCCGGGCAATTCCGAGACCACCACCAGCTTTGCCTCGTCGTCTTCTTCTTCTCCACCCGCGGAATCGAGCCGAGGCACTGTGAAGCGCCGCCGTCGTCCACCACTTCGCCGCTGCCCGCCGAGCACCGCCGCGGGAAATCTGCCACCCTCCGTCCACCTCTGCCCTGCTGAGCACGACCACGAGTCGAGGGTGAGCCCTGCCGTCCCTCTGGACCTCATCTTCCTCCCTCTCAAGCAGTATTTCGCCGGCGGCCGCGAGTCGCATTGCGCCGCCGTGCTCTCCCCGTTCGCGTCGGATAATCCGGAAATGGAAGGTTCGGATTTTCCGAACCACTCCAGTGCGCGCGCGATTTACGTCCTTAGTGATTTTTCTCAAACATCGGAGCTGATCGGATTATCCGAGCTAGGTATCGATCGGATTATCCGATGTATGTCAGTACCATCTTTTCCTCGGTCCTTGGCCGCTTTTAGAGTGCTGCTTCCATCGTATTTTCCGAGTTGAATTAATTCGGATAATCCGAAATATTTCAGTACCAAAATAATTTCCAAATTCATCTTTTCTAAATCTAAACAATTAGTTTCCCTCGTTGTTTAGCATAATTCATAAAAGGACAGATTTTAAAAGAGGAAATAAAATAATTAAAAGAACATATCTACTTTAGTAAGTTATAAAAGTAATACCTTTTTTCGGTCATCATGAATTTGGTGTGTTATACCAACATTGGGCACAAATTTGTGGACTAACTAATAGCATCATTTCATGCATGCTTATCTCACTTTAGAGCACAGGAAAACATTAAAAAACAATGTGGAGCTTTTTATCTCTCTTGTTAAATAATAAAGTCCGTACCTCATGTAAATTGGTAGACCTTGCTCTATTTAAGTTTAATGCATTCAAAATGTCATCTCATCATATGTCTGCGCATTGCATTTGTTAAGCACATGTGTGGTGATTGAATTGTTTTCTTCCGATGCTTTGTACTTCGGTAGATCAAGGAGTGGAAGTGACACCCCCGTCTCGCGACGATCCGTACTACCAGCACGTTGAGACAGGCAAGCGTAATCCCCCCTCTGAGCATATCTTATCCTATTTTCCGCAAATATTTTCTCCACTATAATATTGCATGCGGTTCCAAATGTCATTTTGCTTGGATTAGAGTATCCTATAGTTGCATTAAGATTCCGATGCCAATTACCTGTTTCCCCTCCTATTATCCATAGGATTGTACTGTTGGCCTGAAATAATTAACTATGCAGTGTTGATGCTTAGCCATGCTTAGTTAAAATGCTTAGCAGTCCGGTGGATGTTTCATGGTTGGAAACAGGTGATGAGATGTACAGATGATGGTGGAGAATTTGTGGTGACAGGTAATAAGATGCTTAAAGGTGGGGATGAGAGGCCACTTTGGTATGGTGGTGTTTTGTCTCAGTCTCGCCGCCTAGGTGCGAGTTCTTTACCTCTTGAACCAAGAATGAGCGTGCTTCCTTTCGGTGGGGTATATGGAGCCCTCGTCGACCGACTAACTTGTGGCGGACTAGCCGAGGGTCCTCTAGTTTGGCTTTCCATTTGCGCGTGCGTTGAGGATGGTGGCCAAGACTGAGATGAGGATGGTGGTGTCAGGAAAATAAGTGGCCGCGGGACAGGGTGCTGGAGGTACCTCTTGTCCTACCGCCACTGATTATCCTGGGTTAGTCTCAAGCGAGGTAAAGGTTGTAACCGTTCCCACTCAGCCGGCTTTCCCCGGAAGAGAGCTACGTGTAGGCAATGAGCCGGGCGGTACCGAAGGTAAACACAGTGCACCCCTGCAGGGTTAAATCTTTTCGAAAAGCCGTGTCCACGGTTACGGACAACTTGGGAAAGGACGATAAGACCATAGAATAACTTTAACGGAATGATTAAAAACTGGGTACTAGAGGTACCACTCAAGATGTAAGGTGAGCTTCCTCGAGGGTGATTCGGGGAGGTGCCTTTGATGAACAGGTACAAGGGTTGATGATGGTTGATGATGAGTAAGGTGATGAAAGAAAGAGTTACTTCTTACCTCTTTGAAAATATTCTGATTAGTCGATGCCTTTGAGTTATGTTTTCATAAATAAAATCAGCTTTATGCAAAACAGCCATATAACTTTGAAAGCCTCATCGAGCTAAAGCTCTTTTATAATCTTGCGAGTTCGTCGAACTCAACGTCGTTTGTTTTGTTTCAGAGGAGGACTTCACCGACCTCGAAGGTGGGTTCTTTGTGGACGTCGACGAGTAGTCTGGGGTTCCCAGGTGGCAGCTTGGGACATCCCGGAACAGCTGGCGCTGGATGTTTATCTGTAGGCCTCTTAGGCCATAATTTGGATCTTGTTGTTTAGAACAACCTATTTGCTTCCGCTTGTTGTAATGTTGGGTCTGTGACCTCTGGTTGTCATTTGCTATCTTTCTCTATTATAAGAGTTGAACTATAATGATTTGTGTCGTAGAGTCTGTGATGTGCCAGTTGTTCCACAAGTCTTGATCTCTCTATTATGCTTTGATAGTGTGTCTGGTGGTATCGGATAACCGGGGACACAGTATCACTGTATAAGTCGGGTCGGGGCGCTACAAGTTGGTATCAGAGCAGTACTGCCTGTAGGAAACCCTTCTACTGGTCGATGTTGAGTCTAGTGTTTGTGAAAATATTTTTAACCTAAAAATGAGTTGTGAAAACCATCTTAGGATTCTTTTTACTCCTTATCTGGTTACCCTCTAATCTCGGAGCAATCTTACCTCGATTTGAGTTTAAAGGTTTTACTCCTCGTCTGTTACTTCAAAATGATTAGAAACGGGGTTGGGTTCGACCTTTAGTGTTATGTGTCCAGTTGCTCCCGCTGCGTTGCAATCCCAAATCAACTCAGATGTTTCTATCAAGTCAAATCATTTGATCCTTTCTTTGGGTTTTAACCCACGGACTTGAACATAAGGTCCCGGATTGTGTCAACTAGAGTGTGTTAAGTTGTGATTTCTTAACTCTCACTAGTAGCACATGATGCTGATCTTTGACCCAAGTTCTATCTTGTTGATTCCTTGTTGTTCAATGTATTATCGTCCCTAGTCTGTGTACTTGTGTAGACGCTAATGCTATTGTTCGACCATTCGGAGAAAGATACTAACTGTGTCATTGTCAAATCTCCAGAATGGCTCGAGGAGGCCGTGGAGGCCGTGGTGGTCGCGGTAACCACAATGATGATGAGGATGATCTGCCGCCACCACCCTCGATGGCTGAGGTCTTGATGGCCATTGAGGAGAACCGTGGGCGCAATGAGCGCTTGCTGGCAGTTGGTGCAGCAGAATGCACGGAGGAACGAGTGCAACACTCTCACCGAGTTCCTGCGCTCGCAGCCACCCACCTTTGCTGATGCTAAGGAGCCACTGGAAGCTGATGATTGGCTTCGTGCTTTGGAGCGCAAGTTCTCCGCGCTGCATGTCCCATTGGCTGAGCAAGTCAACTTTGCCACCTACCTCTGGTTGGTGCCTGGCTGTTGGTGGGAGAGCCATGTGGCTTTGTTTCCAGCCAACCATGTCTTCACTGGGCTGATTTTCGCACTGCCTTCCGTGCGGAGTACATTCCCCAGCCGATCATGGATTTGAAGAGGAGGGAGTTCCTGGATTTGCAACAGGGACGGATGGACCTCCGCACTTATGGTCGTGAGTTCAACCATCTCTCTCGTTACGCCCCAAGGGACGTGACCAATGATGCTGACAAGCAAGAGCTGTTCCGCAAGGGTCTTACGCCGCAGCTCCGCTATGAGCTATTGCCCTTCAGGTTCCAGACCTATCAGGAGCTGTTCAACCAGGCTTTCACTCTCGAGCAAGGAAGAAAGGAACTTGAAGCTTCCAAGAGGCCCGCACACGGGGACCACCAGAGTTCCTCGGGTTCTGAGAGCAAGAAGCGCAGGGTGTTTGTCCCCTACAGCGTGTGCCACGTGCTCCATTCATGCCGAGGCAGCGGATACAGGCCACCACCTCCGCGCCCCACTACTTCGACACTTGGGGTAGGCGGGAGTGGGTACCGTCCTATGCTACCTGCTCCACCTGGACTCACTTGCTACACCTGTGGCCAGGCTGGCCACTACTCCAGGGAGTGCCCCCAGAAGGCACCTCTCGCGATAACTCCTGCACGAGCCCCTGCCACTCCAACTGGCAAGGCTGGACCTATTGTGCGTGGTCGCCTGAACCACATCTCTGCTGAAGAAGCTGAAGAGGACCCCGGCGTTCTCATGGGTGAGTTACGAATCAACAACAACGTGCTACAGTTTTGTTTGATTCTGGAGCATCGCATTCATTCATATCCATAGCTTTTGCAAAAGACCACAAAATACCGTTTGAGAAAATGAGCGTCCCTTGGTGATCGCCACTCCTGGCTCCAAATGGCAAACCGATGGGGTTACTCCTGAAGTTCAGATTACTATCGGTTACTACTCTTTCCTTTCGCTTTGGTAGCTCTGAGGTCAAGTGGCATTGATGTCATACTGGGCATGAACTGGCTAGCCAAATACCAGGCTAATCTCGACTGTGCTGCCAAGACCGTCACCGTGACCAATTCTTCCGGTGACAGTGTGAAGTATTGGTCTGCACTGTCAAGACCTCCGTCCTCATCATACCCAACTCACCTGAGATTCTCCTTTGCTTTATGGAAGGCGAATCCCCTCCTGAAATCCAGGACATACACGTGGTGTGTGACTTCCCGGATGTGTTCCCGGAAGAATTGCCTGGCATGCCTCCTGACCGAAGTGTGGAGTTTGTCATAGATCTACTTCCCGGTACTGCTCCAATTTCCAAGAAGCCCTACCGTATGCCGGTGGAAGAGTTGGCTCTGTTGAAAGAGCAAATTGATCACTGTTAGCGAAGGAGTTCATCCAGCCTAGCAGTTCACCTTGGGGTTGTCCGGTACTCTTTGTCAAGAAGAGGGATTCTACCGTGCCTCGTCTAGTCTCTGACTATCGACCGTTGAATGCGGTGACAATCAAGAACAAGTATCCTATTCCTCGCATCAATGATCTGTTGGATCAGTTAGCTGGTGCAACGGTATTCTCCAAGATGGATCTGAGGTCAGGCTACCATCAGATAAAAATCAGAAAGGAGGATATTCCAAAGACGGCATTTGTTACTCGCTATGGCTCATATGAGTATACCGTCATGTCCTTTGGTCTCACAAATGCCCCAGCTACTTTCATGAGGCTCATGAACTCCATCTTCATGGATTATCTTGACAAGTTTGTCGTCATTTACATTGATGACATCCTTATCTATTCTAAAACCGACGAAGAGCATGATGAACACCTTCGGTTGGTTCTGACACGGCTTCGAGAACACCGTCTTTATGCCAAGTTCTCCAAGTGTGAGTTTTGGTTGGATAAACTTGTCTTCCTTGGTCATGTGATATCCGCAAATGGTGTGGAAGTCATTCCTGACAAGATTCAGTCCATTTGGATTGGAAAACTCCAATGTCAGTCAAGGACATTCGAAGCTTTCTCGGATTGGCGGGTTATTACCGCCGATTCATCGAAGGTTTCTCCAAGATAGCCAAGGCCCTGACTGACCTTCTCAAGAAGGATAAAAAGTTCATGGACGGCCGAAGCTGAAGAGAGCTTCAAAACACTGAAAGCCAAACTCACGTCCGCTCCTGTGCTTGTCCTGCCGGACACGAGCAAGGATTTCGTCGTCTTCTGTGACGCCTCTCTACAAGGTTTGGGCTGTGTGCTAATGCAAGATGGCCATGTGGTGGCATATGCTTCTCGCCAACTTAAGCCGCATGAGCACAACTACCCAACTCATGATCTAGAACTTGCCGCTGTGGTCTATGCTTTGAAGCAATGGAGACCATACCTGTTTGGTAACCGTTGCGAGATTTCTCGGATCACAAGAGTCTGAAGTACCTCTTCACCCAGCCGGATTTAAATCTCAGGCAAAGGCGTTGGTTGGAGTTAATCAAGGACTATGATGTGAGTCTGAACTATCAACCCGGCAAAGCAAACGTCGTGGCTGACGCGCTAAGTCGGAAGTCCTATTGCAACAATCTGATGATTGAAAAGGCCCAACCTGCTCTTCATGAAGAGTTCGCCCGTTTGAACCTGGAAATTGTTCCCTCCGGCTACCTTGCAAATCTGGAGATCAAAGCTACTCTTGTAGACCAGATTAAGGATGCTCAGAAGCTGGATGAGGGTATTCTGAAATCAAGAAGAACATTGCTAGTGGCAAGGCCAAATGTTTCTCGGAAGATGAATCCGGGGTTGTTTATTTTGGTGACCGCTTGGTAGTGCCAAAGAACCGGAATTTGAGGGAGCTCATTCTCCAAGAAGCTCATGAATCACCTCTCTCTATTCATCCCGGTAGTACCAAAATGTACCAAGACCTTCGACCACAATTCTGGTGGACTCGTATGAAACGAGAAATTGCCAAGTATGTTGCTGAATGCGACACATGTCGACGGGTAAAGGCTGAACATCAAAGACCTGCCGGCACTCTCCGCCCTATTGCAGTTCCCGAGTGGAAATGGGATGAAATTGGTATGGACTTCATCACAGGGTTTCCCATCTCAAAAGGGCAACAATGCAATTGGGTAATCATTGATCGTCTTCCAAGGTTGCTCACTTCCTACCAGTCCGTGATGATATACGGGCAAGTCAACTTGCTGACTTTATTTGGCTCGTATTGTTCCATTGCATGGGGTCCCTCTGAGGATCATATCGGACCGTGGAAGTATCTTTGTCTCCAAATTTGGCAGAGTTTCCAAACTGCTATGGGGTCCCGTCTCAACTTCAGTACCGCCTACCATCCCCAAACTGATGGTCAGACCGAAAGAGTGAACCAAGTGTTGGAAGACATGCTTAGGGCATGTGTAATCTCTTTTGGCAAGGGTTGGGAAAAGTATCTCCCTTTCGCGGAGTTCTCCTACAACAATAGCTATCAAGCTAGTCTGGGCATGGCTCCCTTTGAGGCTCTTATGGAAGAAAATGCCGCACTCCTCTAAATTGGTCCGAGACCGGAGAGAGGGCACTCTTTGGTCCGGATGTGATCAATGAAGCTGAGGAGAAGGTTAGAATCATAAGGAGAATCTGAAGATTGCTCAGTCTAGGCAGAAGAGCTACTATGATAAGCACCATCAGGAAATTCACTATGAAATTGGTGATAAAGCTTATCCCCGTGTCTCTCCCCTTCGGTATCAAAGGGAAATTGGCCCTCGCTATGTTGGCCCTTTCACCGTTCTGGCCAAGCGAGGAGATCTTTCTTATCAATTGGAGTTACCGGTCAAATTCCCAAATGTACATGATGTGTTTCATGTCTCTCAACTTCGCCGGTGTTTCAAAGATCCTATCCATGGGGTCAATCATGAGGAGTTGGATCTTCAGGAAGATCTCACTATCGCGAGCATCCTATCCGTGTTCTGGATGAAGCCGAAAGAAAGACCCGTAACAAGACTACCAAGTTCCTCAAAGTTCAGTGGTCTCACCATTCCGAAGAAGAAGCAACTTGGGAAGAGAGTCTAGTCTTCGTGAGGAGTATCCCGACTTCTTTCCGCAACCTTAGAATCTCGGGACGAGATTCCTGTAAGGGGGGTAGATTTGTAACAACCCGAAGTTTAAGAACCTAAAAACCGGTGTAAATTTTCCACTTTTGTGTTCATTGCATCATGGCATCATGCATCATGTTGTTGTCACTAGGGAATTGTGCTAGGGAATTGTGGTGTTGCTAGGGAATTGTGGAGGTTTGACAACATTCAAAAACCAAATTGTCAAATTTGCTTCAACCAAATTTTAAAACAACGAAGGCACTCAATCTTGCAAAATAAACTTACTTTGACATCTCCTATTTGTCAAGGAAGTTCCAAGAGCTCCAAAATAATATTTTTCATTTGCTCCAAATTGTTAAAGGAGCAACCTCTTTGAATTTAGCAAAATTGCCATATCCAACCTCTCTAAACAAAGGTGGTTCAAAACATTTTATTCGGAGGCGCCGATTTTTGTGGAGCTTCCTCATGGTATAAAAAGGCCACCCAAATTATCTCATAATTTTTGAAAATGTTTTGGTGCCTAAATTTAAATCACTGAAGCTGCTGGTTTTAAAAAGGGTTTTTAAATTAAAAGGAGAAAGGACCTAACTATGGTGAACAAAGTTCTCCAGGGGGGTTTTCGCGAAACATCGTCTCTCTCCTCGCCACTGTCGCCATGCCGCCGCGCTCCCATGCCGCGCGCCCCAGCGCCGGGCCCCCTCCTCGCTGCTTCCACTTGCCAGGAGAAGACCACCCTGACGCTGCACTGTTCCTCCTACCCCGTCCCCACTCGCTCACCTGCCCGTTCCCCTCCCGTCTCTCTCGCCATGGAGCCGCACCGAGCTCGCCGTCTCCACCGCCGCGCCGTTGATTGAGAGCTCCCCGGGCAATTCCGAGACCACCACCAGCTTCGCCTCGTCGTCTTCTTCTTCTCCACCCGCGGAATCGAGCCGAGGCGCTGTGAAGCGCCGCCGTCGTCCACCACTTCGCCGCTGCCCGCCGAGCACCGCCGCGGGAAATCCGCCACCCTCCGTCCACCTCTGCCCTGCTGAGCATGACCACGAGTCGAGGGTGAGCCCTGCCGTACCTCTGGACCTCGTCTTCCTCCCTCTCTCGCAGTATTTCGCCGGCGGCCGCGAGTCGCATTGCGCCGCCGTGCTCTCCCCGTTCGCGTCGGATAATCCGGAAATGGAAGGTTCGGATTTTCCGAACCACTCCAGTGCGCGCGCGATTTAGGTCCTTAGTGATTTTTCTCAAACATCGGAGCTGATCGGATTATCCGAGCTGGGTATCGATCGGATTATCCGATGTATGTCAGTACCATCTTTTCCTCGGTCCTTAGCCGTTTTTAGAGTGCTGCTTCCATCGGATTTTCCGAGTTGAATTAATTCGGATAATCCGAAATATTTCAGTACCAAAATAATTTCCAAATTCATCTTTTCTAAATCTAAACAATTAGTTTCCCTCGTTGTTTAGCATAATTCATAAAAGGGACAGATTTTAAAAGAGGAAATAAAATAATTAAAAGAACATATCTACTTTAGTAAGTTATAAAAGTAATACCTTTTTTCGGTCATCATGAATTTGGTGTGTTATACCAACATTGGGCACAAATTTGTGGACTAACTAATAGCATCATTTCATGCATGCTTACCTCACTTTAGAGCACAGGAAAACATTAAAAACAATGTGGAGCTTTTTATCTCTCTTGTTAAATAATAAAGTTCGTACCTCATGTAAATTGGTAGACCTTGCTCTATTTAAGTTTAATGCATTCAAATTGTCATCTCATCATATGTCTGCGCATTGCATTTGTTAAGCACATGTGTGGTGATTGAATTGTTTTCTTCCGATGCTTTGTACTTCGGTAGATCAAGGAGTGGAAGTGACACCCCCGTCTCGCGACGATCCGTACTACCAGCACGTTGAGACAGGCAAGCGTAATCCCCCCTCTGAGCATATCTTATGCTATTTTCCGCAAATATTTTCTCCACTATAATATTGCATGCGGTTCCAAATGTCATTTTGCTTGGATTAGAATATCCTATAGTTGCATTAAGATTCCGATGCCAATTACCTGTTTCCCCTCCTATTATCCATAGGATTGTCCTGTTGGCCTGAAATAATTAACTATGCAGTGTTGATGCTTAGCCATGCTTAGTTAAAATGCTTAGCAGTCCGGTGGATGTTTCATGGTTGGAAACAGGTGATGAGATGTACAGATGATGGTGGAGAATTTGTGGTGACAGGTAATAAGATGCTTAAAGGTGGGGATGAGAGGCCACTTCGGTATGGTGGTGTTTTGTCTCACTCTCGCCGCCTAGGTGCGAGTTCTTTACCTCTTGAACCAAGAATGAGCGCGCTTCCTTTCGGTGGGGTATATGGAGCCCTCGTCGACCGACTAACTTGTGGCAGACTAGCCGAGGGTCCTCTAGTTTGGCTTTCCATTTGCGCGTGCGTTGAGGATGGTGGCCAAGACTGAGATGAGGATGGTGGTGTCAGGAAAATAAGTGGCCGCGGGACAGGGTGCTGGAGGTACCTCTTGTCCTACCGCCACTGATGATCCTGGGTTAGTCTCAAGCGAGGTAAAGGTTGTAACCGTTCCCACTCAGCCGGCTTTCCCCGGAAGAGAGCTACGTGTAGGCAATGAGCCGGGCGGTACCGAAGGTAAACACAGTGCACCCCTGCAGGGTTAAATCTTTTCGAAAAGCCGTGTCCACGGTTACGGACAACTTGGGAAAGGACGATAAGACCATAGAATAACTTTAACGGAATGATTAAAAACTGGGTACTAGAGGTACCACTCAAGATAGTAAGGTGAGCTTCCTCGAGGGTGATTCGGGGAGGTGCCTTTGATGAACAGGTACAAGGGTTGATGATGGTTGATGATGAGTAAGGTGATGAAAGAAAGAGTTACTCCTTACCTCTTTTGAAAATATTCTGATTAGTCGATGCCTTTGAGTTATGTTTTCAGAAATAAAATCAGCTTTACGCAAAACAGCCATATAACTTTGAGAGCCTCATCGAGCTAAAGCTCTTTTTATAAGCTTGCGAGTTCGTCGAACTCAACGTCGTTTGTTTTGTTTCAGAGGAGGACTTCACCGACCTCGAAGGTGGGTTCTTGGTGGACGTCGACGAGTAGTCTGGGGTTCCCAGGTGGCAGCTTGGGACATCCCGGAACAGCTGGCGCTGGATGATTATCTGTAGGCCTCTTAGGCCATAATTTGGATCTTGTTGTTTAGAACAACCTATTTTGCTTCCGCTTGTTGTAATGTTGGGTCTGTGACCTCTGGTTGTCTTTTGCTATCTTTCTCTATTATAAGAGTTGAACTATAATGATTTGTGTCGTAGAGCCTGTGATGTGCCAGTTGTTCCACAAGTCTTGATCTCTCTATTATGCTTTGATAGTGTGTCTGGTGGTATCGGATAACCGGGGACACAGTATCACTGTATAACGGTCGGGTCGGGGCGCTACAGGTGTTTCATCTACCACGTCGATGTCGGTGAGGCTCGGCGGCGTGGCGCTGCGGGGTCTCGATTTCGGGTTCATGGCCTCGCACTTGGTGGCGCTATCTGGCATCGTGGCGATGCCGACGGCAGACCTGATTTTGCAAGGTCATGGTTATGATCCTTTCTGAAGACGGGTTCGTGGAAGACGGCGGCAGCGACTAAAGCGTGCACATCGATGTGCGTTGGTGTTTAGCTGAAGGTTTTAGATGATGTGCGTTGGTGTTAGTCACCCCCATCATAGTGGTAGCGACCTTTGTCGAGAGGTTGACTTCAGTTTGTTTTTCAATATTGTACTTTGTAAATCTGGTTGGAATTAATAAGTGCGAATGGCTGTGTGCATCACTTGATGCAGAGGCCGGGGACTCGCACCCTCCTTTTCTAAAAAAATGTAAATTCTTTCCCACTGTCATAAACGCTTCAAAAAAAAACTTCAAATCCCTTTGTCCCTGGGTGGCCATCCACAAGTGCACTCTCTGGTGAAAACCCCAACGTACCATGGTCCTAAGTATAGTGAAAACTATCTTAGGTGAAAACCCCCATGAACATGGTCCTGAGTAGCCACTCAACATAAACCAAGCAATACCAATTCCACCCAGGTGATTCATTAACTTAGTAGATGTGTACTACCTCAGGTGATAACCACCACATACCATGGTCCTAAGTATAGTGAAAACTATCTTAGGTGAAAATCCCCATGAACATGGCCCTGAGAAGCCACTTAACATTTTGCAAAACTTTCATCAATTGCATAGCTAAGCAAGTCTACCATGTTATAATAGGATTCTAGACCAACTAGTATAGGGGTGCTACTCTAAACAGTTTTAGCATAGCAATACTAATAACACCTACACATGCTTAAGGAAAAATACACTAGACATGCATAGACAAAATAGTAGGAAGTTTATGAATGTGCCTCTTGCCTTTTGAAAGTTGTCGTTGCTCACACACTCTTTTCAACAAAGAACGTTGCACTCCGTTCAATCTAAATAAAACACACAAACATACAAGCACAATTCAATACATATGGCAACTCACAAATCATGCAATGAATGCGTGAATGCAAGGTATAAACACTCAAATAAAGTAAATCAAGTTTTATTTATCCTCTGACTATAATTATATGCATGATGCTCCATGTCAAATTTTATTTTAGTTTAAACAATTCTAAAACATTTTTAAAGCACAAAAAGAGTTTTAGGCAACGGATAAAAGTTTCTGTCATTAAATCATTTTATAAATTATAACTTCGGTTCCTATGGACAGAGAGTTTCAAAATAAACCTACTGCAATTTTATTTACTCAAAAACAATTTACAGAAAATATTTTATAATCAAAATAGGATTTATAAGGTTCTGTAAAAACAATGATGATGCGCGATGCAAACATGATATTTTATTACTTCATTAAATGCTTCTCATTTTTCTGAATCCGTGGACATAAAGGTTGTTACATTTGGATAAACGGTTTGAAAGATATGAATTTTTGAAGTTTAATATGTTTTTTGTCTTTTTATACGAATTTCAGAAAACCCGTGACACACGGCGCTATCGGATTGGCTGAGCGGGTTGATTGGGTGCTGACCAAGCGCTGACAAGGCACTGCCCACACGGCCTTCTCTTATTCGTCGGTACCCCTTCACTTAAGTGACTCGATCTCTATCGTCAGATCTAGATCTAGGGGCCTAGACTAACTGCTACACGATCTAATCTGAGACGTACAAAAGCAATCGGATGGTGCTGGGAGGAGATGGCGTTACCAGCAGATGGTTCACGTCGGAGACGAGGAAGATGGCCGTGGTCGCTCCGGTAGTTGATGGTGGCGACGGTGGCGGCGTTGCGGTGAACCTCCGGGTTCGGGATGATGAAGACGGGGTGCGTAACGACACGACGAAGACTATGCGGCAACGAAGTCGACGCTTTCTTCCTTGGATGGTGTGGAGACGCGGATGGAGTGGCGCGGCGTCGGCGAGCTTCGGGTCGAGCACGAACTCGATGTTCCGCTTCGAAAAAAAAAATCGAAGAAGGGGCTCAGGAGGTGCGCACGGATGAGGGAAATAGAATCAGCAGGGTCTCAAGGTCGGGGGCTTACTATCTTGGCCGAAATCGAAGAAACGCGGCGGCGGCCCAGGGAACTCCGGCGTAGAAATCCTCCAGCCTGGGGGCGCTTCGGAGAGGGCTTGCGGTGGGAATGAAAGAGGGGGTCGAGGGTTTTAAGTAGGGACAAACGACGCTTAATTTGGGGCATTAAAACACCCGGAATCAACTCGGGAAGAAACGGGCAACGTTTGACTGTTTTCGTGCGTGATTTACGTCCCGAGCTTGAAGACGGCGATGATGACGTCAGCGATGACGTCATCAATTTTTCTTTTCTTTTTATTTTCTGGTTTTTCTTATTTCTTTCATATCTTTTGTTTTAAAAGTCCAAATCACTTCAACCCAATTTCTAAAAATTTGTAAAAACAAAATATGTCCTTTAAAATATTCAAACACAATTATTCAATACATTTCAAAATTCAAATTTTAAAATATTGCATATTTGCTTAATTGACACTTTATGTCAATTTTGAAATAGGTTTTTTTGACCATAAACTGTAGGGAAAAATCCCTACAGCGTCAAAAACTTTTTATAGATTTTATAATAACAGAGTATTTACAAAGGTAGTGGCATGTTCAATTTTGAAATAGGTTTTTAATAAAATCATTTGTGGATTATTAAAATCAAATAAAGTTCCACAAATGTAAATATTAAAAAATAGCTATTTTAAACTTACTTTTTAAATAAATTTAATTGAATCAAAACCAAAAAAATTAAATAGAACATGCTTTAAATAATTTAAAACACTTTATAAATATTGTTTTAGGGTTTAGTAAACTCCCAAATTTAATATTTTCATATTTATCTTCAAGTTTTGAGTAATATATTTTATTCAAAACCAAAAGTTTCAATTTTTAGTGTTTTTTAATTTTCCAAAAATTTGGGATGTTACACCTTGGAACGTTGCGCACTTCCGCCGTTTCTATGCTTAGACTGCTCATTCATCAAATGTAATAGGCGACATGTCGGATAGCTGCAGGTTTCAGACGCACTCTTTTCCTTAACAGGGTATCTAAGGGGACTGGAAGGTCTTTAATGAGGCGGCCTGCAGCTTAACTTACAAAAAGCGGAATACAATCAATGTTTCCTCTATGTCTTTCTTTATTTTTTAAATAACACCAAAACAAAAAACCTCGACCGCACCCGAACACTCGGGGCTGCGCCAAACAGGTCAGACTAAAACAAAAAAATCTCGGCCGCAACCGAACACTCGGGGGCTGCGCCAAACAGGTCAGATCAAAAAAAAACCAGGCCGCACCCGAACGCTCGGGTGCTGCGCCGTAAAGGCCAAACGTAAGCAAGCATTTTGGCCTCACCCGACCGATCGGGGGGCGCGTCGCACAACTCCAAGCAAAATTCACAAGTACTCCAGCTACACCCGAACGCTCGGGGGCTGTGCCAGTGCACAGTCAAAAACTTTGCAACATCGCTCGACGCCCCGCACACTCGAGGGCTGTCTGATGGCACACAAAACCACATCTCGCAACAGCAAAAAGTTACAACTCCGCACTCGCGGGCTAAACCCCGCATATGCATAGCAATTATTCATGACCTGTTTTCATACACATACAGACTGGAGAAGGTAATTTTACATACAAATTATACAATAGTTTCTAACCTACTCCACATATTACTCCTTCGGCTTGGCCCATTTCTTTTCCTCTTTCAATACCTGGTGAATAAGGACCAGCGCATCAACTCGAGTCGCTTCGTAGTGCTCCTGCATGGGCACAGGACCACCACCAGGCACTGGTGGTGGACCTAGCGCAATTTTCTTCAGGTCAAGGTTGGGCAGGTGAGCCCGAACGAAGGCGAGCGCAACATTAGCCCCGCTAATGAGTTGCTCTCGAACAAACTTCTTTATGGCTTTGCCTTCACGAAATTTGTTTAGCAGCGCCGCTAGACCTTGTGGTTGATCATTCAACGTGAACAAGGACTGATACACTCGAGCTAAAGACGACATGCAGACTTCAAGAAGAACAGCCGCACGCCAGGCATGGTCATGAAGTTTCGCTAGCACAAGACCCCTCTATCTATCACACCAAAAGGGGTGAGTGGAAAACTCTGGGCTGCCGTCATATCCATTCAGACGGTCGTCCAAGCGCGCCGCCTCGGCTTGGCTATCTGTGCAAGCACCTGCAAAAATCGCGCTACATCATAAAACAGCCGAACGCAAACAACTCGACATTTGTTCGGGTGCACTTACATTCCAGATGAAGATTCACCTTGTCCAGCTCCTCAAGCAAATAAATCTCCCGTGTCGTCGCCGGTGAAGGCCTCGACTGCAATTCAGCCAGCTCGCTCTTCGGTTCCTTCAGCTCTTGCTCTGTCCTCGCAAGTTTCTGCTGAAGGAAATCAATGATCCTCTAGTCATTCTTGCTCCGAGTGTTTGGCTTAGGAGCGGCACTTCCGGAAGCAGGGCCTGTCGACGCGCCAGCTGCTCCAGGCTACACAAGAACAATTCAAGGCATAAGAACATGCATGCATAACGCACACGCCCAATCCACAAGGCTCGGAGACGGTTTATCCCATAATCATGACACAAGAAAAACAAAAGCATAGCTCATAATGATCGAAGCCTTATATGGCATCAAGTTCATTACAAAAGAGAGGGAAACAGTCCTGTCATTCACGACATAGACTCAGACCTAGATCTAGAGGTGCGGGCAGCACGCTCGGCAAGGATGGCGGCACGTTTTTCCATCATAGCCACCATCTTCCTCGACAGCGTCCCTGCTTGCTCCTTCATCGCATCCGTCACGGCAGTTTTACCGTCAGATTTCTTCGGGAAGCTAGCTACAGCTTTCTCGAAGTCGCCAGCAATACTATGACCAAGTAGAAGAAGGAAGGTGGTCTCGGAGCCACCTACCATTTGGGCGTGGGCGTAGTTGGTCAACATAGACGTCCCAGACCCGAACACATCAGCTAGACCCTCTACAGTCGCGGTGGCGTGCCTTTCGGGAAGACAAGCTGGTGAACAGCTGTCAGGGCACCCGCAGACTTGTTGAGAGCCTCCCTGGCCTGGGCGCATATCTTGTCAAAGGCACCCGCCACATCCTCGAAGGACCCTTCATCCGTAGCAGGTGCAGCTCCAACAGCCCCTGTCAGGTCAAGAAAATTCAGAACCAAATCACATTACATTCAACTCATATAGCACATGGTAGATCCATTACGTCCCATCACATGAGACAGCGAGCGCAGCCGCTCCGTCTGCAGCATTTCGCGAGCGTCCACCTCTTTGAGCTTCTCACGCTCAGCTGCAAGTTCCTTCTCAAGCTCCTGCACCCGAGACAGAGCTGCCGCTCGCTCACCTACAGGCAGTGAGATGTGAAGCTTAGCGTCTAAATTTTTCGCACAACCAACAGATATGGGGAGAAGGTCCTTACTGTTCTACTGCTCCAGCTTGGCTCGCATCTGGTCGCGATCCTCCTCCATCTGCACAAGTGTCTCACCCGACTCCAGCATCATGTGGTAGAACGTCTGCGGAATAAAACACAGAACATAAGCATTTGAGGCTATGCCCAATTATACCTAGTTGCACATAGCCTCGGGGCTACTCCCATCGGGAGCGCTGTCGCGCACCCGATAAAATATGAAGCATACCATAGTACTTACGTGGATGAAGCACTTCGGCTGTGCAGCGCCTGAAGAAGAAGGCGCGTCTCCCTTTGGTCCAGAAGGCATGCTCGCCGGGGCAGTCCTCTCCACCCGAACTGCATCTTCCGAAGATGAAACAGGGGTAACCTCGGGAGCGATGGGCGCTGCATCCTTCTTTGGCAGGGTGTCCTCGGCCGGGCTGAATAGCAACAATCAGACGGAAGACAAAAGGCAGAAACAAACATAAGACCCGAACAAAATAGGCAAGTGATCACCTTGCATCTTCATCATCAGAGATCAGAAGGCTTGTGTAATCCAAGTGCGCGACGAACTCTGGTGCACCCTCAGTGGAACCGCGCGCAATGGAGTCACAACCCTAGCTTCTTTCGAGTCAGGCGACTAGGAACCCGAATCCTCGCCGTGTTCGGCGTGTGGAGGAGAGCTGGCCGCAGTCGACATCGTTTCGTCTACGCGGCGTCGTTTTCGTGGCTGCTCTTCCTCCTCTTGCCCGGATTCCTCCACCTCCTCGACTGGTGTGTGTGCGAGGCGAGGGAGACCTCGTCGCTTTCCGGGTCGACAAGCAAAATCTCCACCTCCGCAGTCTTTCCATCCTCGGGAAGTGGAGGCAAGCGACGAGAAGAATTGTGGCCCTGAACATAAGACCAAAGAGATTCAGTCGAAAGACATACGAACTTCGCGGCAGTAAACGCATAAAAATAGGGCGTACCTCGGCAGTGGGTGATCGCTGTCAAACGCGTCAACCGGGCAGTCGAGAGGACAAGGGTCGTTCGACGTCAATTTGGTAATCAAACGCACCCGAGCCTCCACCTCCCTCTTAGATGGCGGAGCCTCCTCTTCTGCCAGGCGCGTAGGGGCCTGCACGCCCTAGAACTCCCACATCGGGTGCGCCCGCACTCGCAGTGGCTGCTGATACGTGCATTTTATATCATCATTTATACAACTTATATTATCATATTAGAATGTTATTGGCATTGTTATATCATTGTTTTTACATGTTTTAGATGATTTATGGACTTTCATACAAAGTCCCTATTTTTGGTATTTAATTTCTGGGAGGCAGAAAACCTCCTTTTTCTTGTTTTTAATGTTTCAGGAGCTACAGGGACCCAAATAAGAAAAGGAAAATTGCACAGCTGGTTTTTCATCGGGAGAACAGCAGTGGGAAGAAGATCGAAGGGAGGAGAGCCACGAGGCCCAAAAGAGGGGGCCCACGCGGCCAGATTCTTTGGCCGCGTGGGGCCCATCATCCGGAGCCTCGGGCACTTCCTCGCTCGGGGCTTTTTAACACATCTTCGTCTCGCCCGAAAAGTTACGCCCTAATTTTCCCAAGTCCATCCGAGGCCGCGGCGGCGGCGAAACTCCTGATTCCCTCCGAGGGGGGTCAGATCCTGCTGGTCCGGAGCTCCGGAGAAGGGGGAAATCATCGTCATCGTCATCACCTCTCCTCCTTGGCGTGGGAGGAGGCCTCTACATCATCACCATCAGCAAGACCAGCACCATCTCCATCATCATCTCCGTGATCCACTCCGTTCCCCTCGTAGTTTGAGAGTTGCTATACCCTAGATACTTGTCTTGTGCTACTATTCATGTTTGTGATTGAGTACTTGTCATTATTTGGAGGTGAAGTTATATTTTCAGATTATGTTGTACCACTTATGCCACTGAATATCATTATGTTTGCACGTTGTGAGTAATTCCCGTATGTTCCTGAGGGCATAGGATGAATTGGCAATGATTTATATATGACATGTGTTGGTATTTTGTCTAGTGTTTATCTTTTTATGTGATTCTATGATGGTGTTGTGCGAACGTCGACTGCATAACACTTCACCTATATGGGCTCATAGGAGAACACCGTAGTGTAATGAATTGAGGGAGACTTGGGGGGACATGTAAACCTGAGACCGAGTCATGAAGTTGCATTATGAGGGTA
The DNA here is from genome assembly GCA_947311845.1 of Poa pratensis. Classification (NCBI taxonomy): domain Eukaryota; kingdom Viridiplantae; phylum Streptophyta; class Magnoliopsida; order Poales; family Poaceae; genus Poa; species Poa pratensis. The sequence continues at coordinate 28,582,580 of CAMZMU010000107.1, read as the reverse complement.
TTAGTATCGGGGACCTTAGAGTGTAATGCTATGGTGGGACTTTATGTCTTAAATATTCTTGTGCAGTCATTTACTTGGCCACATGATCCATCATAAGGGGTTTAGTTTATTTACTTAGCTTTACCTAACAATGGCTCCATCCAAAGAAGATTAAAACTTGACAAGATATTCAACGTGTTGTTTAATAAATCTCTATGCCTAGCAGTATCCATGCCGCCCTCGGGAACGTTTTCCACATATAAGTTACACATCACTTGAGCTTGTCCTCTTGCCACATAGAGGATTGGGCTTTCTCTCTTTGAGAGCTTTTACTTGCTACCATTTATCTTCAGCATTTTTATTCTCTTGCAACTATACCACCAAAAACACTTGCATCTTTTATTGTTTTATTTATCATTCTTGCTAACCCGCCGGCTAAACAATCTCCCGCGAGCTAAACAATCTCCCGAACGCTATGACTGCCTTGCCTCCAATCTCAAGTTACCACCCGGTAACACTGCCGTGACAAAACCACGACAGTTGGCGCCCACCGTGGGGCAAGCGTCAAAAAGTGTTATCATCACGGGAGAAGCTTTGCGAGGTATGCAGAACCTGGCCATCGGCCGGGTCATGATCGATCTACAAGGAGGACACATCGTTGACGATTTCGGGTGGAGCCCGGAGTCAGATTCACTGGAGACCGGCTCAGTCGTCCCGATCGGGCGGATCAACGTCTTCTTGGGGATGATAGGTACATCGAAACCCGCCCTGCAATTTTCTGATTCTATATCTGAAGCAGGAACCACTGTTCACTCGGATGGAGAGGAGTCAGTTGGGACGACGGAGATCGAGTCAGGAAACACAACGAAGAGAGCCGGGTCAGAGGAGCTGGCTTGGGCTCCACGTGGCCAGATCAATGATGAACAGATCGATCTTGGAATTGTTTGAGGATCGCTATGGATACGGGATAGAGGAAGAGTACGAGTCAGAACCGGGTCCGGTGCGCCGGGCTGCGGTTTACACCGCACCAGCAATCAACACGGAACCAGTCCCAACAACAGCTTTGGCGGTAGTAACCCAGCCGGGTCAAACGGCGCCGGGTTTGGCGATCAGAGAACCAGTTATCCAGGAGCAACAGCAGGTCGGGGTAGATGGAGAACGTGCATCAGTTAGTGCTGAGTCAGAAACTACAGCGGCGTACAGAAACACATTTGGATTTTTGGCGAACAGGGCAACGGGTCAAGGAACATCAGCTTTACCTAACCCGCCCCCACCGCGATTCCTTAGTGACCTGCCAAGTGCTCCTGCAGCAATAGCAAATCCTGTGACCCCAGCAGTGGCAGCAGCGCAAGTCAGGGCAACAGACCCAGCTCGTATCGCTTACGAGCAGCAGATGGCATCGTTACAACGGCGTTTTGATCAGCAAGCGGCGCTGCAGCGGCAGTTGGATCAGCAGGACGAGTTTTTACGGCAAGCAGCAATAGCATTAGAAAATAGATCCAGAGAACAGCAACAAGACAACAGAGTTTGATTGGCCGTGGTGGTCACATTAACCCGGCTAATCTATTCCAGACGCCGCAGGATCAGTTGATTGGAGGAGCACCTGCAGTTCAAGCTACAGGACAGGTGGTGGCTAACCCGCCGGCTCCAGCGCAAGCCGGGTCACCAGTTGTACCAACCGGAGGAGCCGGCAGAGAAGTTATGCCACCACCACAACCTAGATTTCACACGCCAGCGGTCATTACAGTAACCCGGCTGACAACGTATATGCGGCTACAGTGCACTAGATCGTATTCCATTGGGCGATTCACCTGCAGAAATAGAAGCAAGACGTGCCATTGACATGTACGAACGGCCGTAGCCCAGCAAGCAAATTACTCACATCGGAAAAGCGCGTTGCATTCAACATCTTTTCACAGCCGTCGTACCAGGAGTCGTCACGGCGAGTCACCAAGGCCAGCCGGGTTAGCAGCCGCAGGGCAGTAGGATCCGGCGGGTCAGCAAAATCAAGTACCACAGCAACAACCGAGACAAGTGGCTCCAGCAGCATCAAGAGCTCAGGCCATAGTTGATAGCTCCAGGGCGAGGCGCGCAGCAAATTTACAACCCGCCGTGGCCTGCCGGAGGAGCCGGAGAAATCCCACGGGCGGGTTCAGTATCTAATCAGCAAGTAGCAAGGGCAGGACACGTTGAAGTAGCATCAACAATGGCGGGTCCCAAGTGCCTCATCGATTCCATCAGATCAGAGCCATATCCAGATAAGTTCAAAGAACCTAGTAAAATTTCAAATTATGATCCTAGCATAGATCCTGAGACATGGATAAATAGTTATGAGATGGCTATGAGTATTCGTAATGCATCTGAAAATATTTGTGCAAGTTTATGTATCTAATGATGAGTGAAGGTGCAGCGAAGTTGTGGTTCAACACTATACCAGAGAAATCCATCAGTTCCTGGAGTCAGTAAGGGCGGCTTTCATCAAGAACTTCCATGGGACGTGCAAGAGGTTATACACAATTGAGGACCTGGACCGGTGTGTACACAGGAAGGGCGAGTCAGCACGCAATTGGATGCGCCGGATTACAGAGATCCTCCACTCTTCCACCAATATTTTGCCAACAGCGCGATGTCAACATTGGAGAAGAATTGCAGATATGACCCGTTGTTCAGAAAATGAGTCGCATGAGGAACAGCCCAGGAGCAAATGATATAACCATGGGAGAGTGTTGGACGCAGCCAACAAGCATGCTTACACAGATAAAACCAAGGATGAAACTGAGGAAGACAAAGGAAAGGGTAATGTGAACAATGGAGGAAGAAACAACAACAACAACAACAACAACAACTATCACAAGAGGCCACACGCAGAGGACAACTCAGATCTAGTTGCAAACGCAAATACCGGGTCAGCGAGACCCAGAACAGATGGAAATTTCAGAGGAAACAACTACAATGGAGGTAACAACAACCGTGGGCCACCGCGTCCCCCGGGTCACTTTGATCCGATGAAGATGCCGTGCCCGCGTCACAGTCGAGATGGCAGACCCGCCAATCACTCCTTGGAGCAGTGCGTGGATCTGCAGAGATGGAAGAATATGGAAATCCAGAGGGTAATGCGCGGCGCAGGAAACGGTGGAGGACCCGGCCCGGAGGTAACCCGGCTAATGGTCCCGTGCCCAATGCTAATCCAGAAGCCGGCAACCCTGACAACAACCAGAACAGAGAAAATCAAGGGGGTTATCAGGAAAACCCGAAGCGACTTGGCGGGTATCACGTTCATACGCTCAATACATCAAAGAGAGAGAAAAAGTTGGTTCAGCGTGCAGTTAACACGGTTTCATCGGCAGTACCGAAATATTTGAAGTACTCAGAAGTTCCAGTAACATGGAGTAGAGAGGATCACCCGCCCATCGTTGAAACACCGGGTCTCCTTGCCTTGGTGGTGCACCTCAGGTGGCGGGTTACGTTCTGAAAAGTTTTGATGGATGGAGGCAGTGCTATCAACATCTTGTACTACGAGACGTTCTTGCGTATGAATCTCAAAAAGTCACAGTTGCAGCCAACCAATACCGTATTTCATGGAATAGTACCTGGGAATCACATAGCCCGGAGGGAAAAATAACACTTGATGTTGCGTTTGGCGAGTCCAAGCACAAGTTTCGTATGGAGAAAATTACATTTGAGTTGTGAAGTTGGAAGCCCATATCATGCTATCTTCGGAAGGCCTGCCTTTGCCAAATTCATGGCCAGGCCGTGTTACGTGTATCTACAATTGAAAATCCCAAGTTCTAACGGAGTTATCACTATTCATGGAAGCCGGGAGATGGCGGCTCAGTGTGACAATGGCGATGCAGCTTTGGCAGAACGAGCATGTGCAGAGGAGGATGCGGTACTACAAGTCTCAGGTAGACCCGGCTGATAGAACCGTGTTACAGAGAACCACGGCTGAAGAGAAAGAAAAGTTCAAACCCGCCCAAGATACTAAGATGGTTGATTTCACACCCGGCGATTCTTCCAAGCAGTTCGCCGTGGGGTCCAATTTAACTGACAAATAGGAAAGCGCGCTCATCGAGTTCATCCGTGAGAACAGGGACGTTTTTGCATGGACACCTAGTGACATGCCTGGCGTACCTGCTGAACTCGCTGAGCACAAGTTACATGTTAACCCGGGGCAAAACCCGTCAAGCAAGGTTTGCGCAGATTGAATGAGAAAGGAGAAAGATTGTGGGAAAAGAGGTAGCCCGGCTCTTGGCCGCGGGCTTTATCATGGAGGTTTTCCATCCCAAGTGGTTGGCTAACCCGGTACTTGTGTTGAAGAAAATAATGAATGGCGGATGTGCATAGACTACACCAGTTTGAATAAGGTTTGTCCCAAAGATCCTTTTGCATTACCTCGTATTGATCAGATTATAGATGCAGTTGCAGGCAGCGAGCTCTTGTGTTTTTTGGATGCATATTCGGGTTACAATCAGATCAAGCTCAATGAGGAGGATTGGGAAAAGACAGCTTTCATAACCCCTTTTGGGGCGTATGTTACAAAAATATGACCTTTGGGTTGAAGAACGCAGGGGCGACTTACCAGAGGTGCATCCAGAATTGTTTTGCGAAGCAGATTGGCCGCAACGTGCATGCTTATGTTGATGATGTAGTAATCAAGTCAGAGAAAGCCGGGTCACTCATTGATGACCTGAGGGAAACTTTTGCTAATCTGAGGAAGTATAAGATGAAGCTCAATCCCACCAAGTGTGTGTTTGGAGTTCCAGCGGGGATGCTGCTCGGTTACATTGTGTCACAGCGTGGAATCGAGGCTAACCCGGCAAAAATCAAAGCTATACAGAGTTTGAAGAAGCCAGAGGAGCTGGCTGATGTTCAGAAGCTTACGGGATGCATTGCAGCCCTAAGCCGGTTTATTTCGAGGTTAGGAGAGAAAGCAATACCACTTTACCGGCTCTTGAAAAAATCAGACAAGTTTGTGTGGGACAAAGAAGCAGATGATGCTTTTGAGTTGTTGAAGCAAACATTGGCAGAGGCGCCAATCTTGGCGGCTCCTGCTCCAAAGGAACCTTTGTTGTTATACATTACAGCAGGACCACGTGCAGTGAGTGCCGTGGTGGTAGTAGAAAGAAAAGAGGAAGGAAAAGAACACCCGGTCCAGAGGCCGGTTTACTATGTTAGTGAAGTGCTTTCAGAAACCAAGCAGAGGTATCCACATTGGCAGAAACTTGTTTTCGGTGTTTTATGGCGACCCGGAAATTGAAGCATTACTTCTTGGAGCACCCATTCAGAGTTGTTAGTTCATCCCGCTAGCAGAAATTATCAGAAACTCAGATGCAACGGGACGGATCGCCAAGTGGGCGATAGAGATGGGTGATTATCACATCAGTTATGAGCCACGCACCGCTATCAAGTCTCAGGCCTTGGTAGATTTTGTTAATGATTGGACAGAGTTAAGCATGCCACAGCAAACACCCAGCACCAAAAACTGGGTCATGCATTTTGACGGGTCAAAGCAACTCGAAGGATCAGGAGCCGGCGTGGTGCTCACATCACCAAGAGGTGAAAAGTTGAACTATGTTTTGCAAATTCACTTTGATTGCTCCAATAATGTGGCAGAGTATGAGGCCCTACTTCACGGGTTACGTATGGCAAAGGAGATGAACATCAAGCGCATTCATTGTTTTGGAGACTCGGACCTCGTTTCCCAGCAGGTGTCTGGAACTTGGGACCGAAAAGATGCAAATATGGCGGCTTACAGAAGAGAAGTAGACAAGGTAGCCGGGTTCTTTTCTGGCTATCAGGTGGATCACATCGATCGCAGGAAAAATGAGGCAGCAGATGCTTTGTCGAGACTCGGCTCACGCAGAGAGCCGGTTCCACCAAACGTTTTCTTGGATGAGCTATGGAACCCATCAGTCAAAATAGAAGCAGAAGAGGATCTGGGATGCCCGGATCAAGTTTCAGATTTAGTTGCTCATGTGCATGAAAGACCAGAGTGGACTGAGCCATACATTGCTTATCTCCTGCGAGGCGAGTTACCAGTGCAAGAAGTCATAGCCCGGCAAATTGTGCGCCGGGCCAAGTCATATGTGGTTATTGGCACAGAGCTGTTTAAGAGAAGTCCTTCAGGGTGTTCCAACGTTGTGTTTCCCCTGAGGAGGGACAGAAATTCTCAGAGAATACATGAGGGAGACTGTGGTCATCACGCTTCGACCCGGTCTTTGGTAGCAAAAGCTTTCAGACACGGATTTTTCTGGTTAACTGCCCTGGCAGACGCGGAATATTTGGTCCAGAGATGTGATGGATGTCAAAGATATGCCAGGCAAGCTCATGTGCCGGCTCAGGAGTTAGAACAATACCAATCACATGGCCTTTTGCAGTATGGGGTCTTGATATGGTGGGTCCCTTTCAGATGTCTCCATGTAAGAAAACACACCTCTTAGTCGCCATAGATAAATTCACCAAGTGGGTTGAGGTTATGCCAGTTACAAATTGCGAGGCAATCACAGTGGTGAAATTCTTGGAGCGGATCATATACCGCTTTGGCTATCCACATAGTATCATCACAGATAATGGGACAAACATGTCCCTTGGCGAGACAGAGATATTTGTGCTGAGAAGGGCATACGCTTGGATGTTGCATCAGTTTCTCACCCACAAGCCAATGGTCAAGTAGAGAGAGCAAACCAAGAATTGCTCCGTGGTTTGAAGCCAAGACTCCGGGTTCCATGTAAAAGAGCAGCAGGAGCTTGGGTAGAAGAACTGCCATCAGTTGTGTGGGGTATCAATACCACACCAAAGATCAACCAAGCAAACACCGTTTTTCTGGTCTATGGAGCAGAAGCTGTTTTACCAAGTGATATATACATGACTCGCCGCGTGTGGCGGCTTACGTTGAAGTTGAGAACGAGCAAACCCGGCAAGATGCAGTTGATCTGTTAGAAGAAGAAAGGGAACGAGTCCTGGAGAGGTCAGCAATTTATCAGCAAGATTTGCGGCGCTATCACGCTCGCCGGGTCAGAACGAGAACTTTTCAAGAGGGTGACCTAGTTTTGCGATTGACACAATCACAGGCTGGGATGCACAAGCTGTCACCTCCATGGGAAGGACCTTTTATCATAAGCCGGAAATTGCACAACGGGTCATATTACTTGGTTGATGCTAGAGAGAAAAGTGACTGGGTGAACGATACTGATCACAGCACCAAAGCATTGGAGGAAAGGAACAGGCCGTGGAACATAGCACAGCTTCGTCCTTACTACACTTAGTATCAGAATTGAGTTCACAAAGATGTAACACACGATGTAAAAAGACAGCAGGTTTCAGACGCACTCTTTTCCTTACCAGGGTACCTAAGGGGACTGGAAGGTTTTTAATGAGGCGGCTTGCTGATCTAATATATGAATAAAG